>CM049387.1:6766000-7008500 GCA_026937815.1 Etheostoma perlongum
TCAAATTCTGTTTTTTTTTTTTTTAATTTTTTTTTTATTCTGTGTTTTTGGATTAATTTTTAGCCCTTTCGGATTTGCCTTTTTTCTTTTTACTTCTAAACAGTATTGACCTTTTTAAAAACTCAGTGACACAAACTCACAATTAAGCTTTTTTATTTAAACTTAATATATTCAGCAAAGCACATTCAAAATTATCTAAATAAAAGCTTTGGATGCTCACCTATAACAATGTTGAGGTAATCTCGGTTGTCAGAGATTTCGTCAACAACAACGAAGATTTCTTTCCACGGATCTCGTGCACCACTTTTTGCATGTACTGGTCTGCAGGTGGGTCTGCCTGAGGCTGCTGGCATTTTCTGGGATTGCGCCAGAGATGGCCAAAGTTCTCACTTCCCGTACTCAAGTAGAAGTACAGATTATAGTGTTAAAAATACTCCAAGTAAAACTTGGAAAGTAAAAGTAACAAAGTACAAGCTTGGAAATGTACTTAAAGTATAAAAGTAAAAGTAGCCTTGCAAATAACAAAGCTACCTGGACCAGACAGGTGTTACTAGAGATCACGCTGAGGAACTACAGCGGACATGGAAAAAAGGCTCTTTATATGCCATTGGCTACATGTTAAATGGTTGTCTGCCAACAGGCCTAAAACATATAGCCTATTCATATTGACAGAGACTGGGACTCCAGGTTAATAAGATTCTGACCGAGTAGCAAGAAATGAATTCAAGTGTAATTTTTGTGAGAAGTCTGTGTATATTCCCATCCATTCAGATTCAGTTTGGTATTAATAATGCAAAAAGAATAACTAACTCCAGTGAAATTATTTTAAACTTAGTGCGGACTAGATTAGGACTGTATTTAGAGCCGATTATGGTTCCCAACTTGGGCCCAGGTGTGTCTGTTAAAACACAGAAGGAGACAACCTCCCTCTTTTGATGCTTTATTACAATCATCAGTATAAACATGGGCGTGGGTAGCTCTGCTATGGCTGTTTGTGTGGTAATAAAAGAAATAAATTAAATTGTAAAGGCTACCATACACAATGCATATGAATCATATACAGTATGCAAGTAAATAATAACAATAAGCCCACTATTAATTACATTATCTTAATGAGCAAGGACGTTCAACAATCGCCATTATATCGAATCAACAGCCAGGTCCAACCTAGCTAACAGGTGAAGAACACAAACAAGCTAACTTAGGTACATGTGTAATGTGCCAGAACTACAGACCAATAAAACAACAGGCTTAAATGAACTGACAACATAAGTTACAGTGAAGAAAGTAAGTATTTGGACACCCTGCTATTTTGCAAGTTCTCCCACTTAGAAACCCTGGAGGGGTCTGAAATTGTCATTGTGGGTGCATGTCCACTGTGAGAGACATAATCTAAAAATATCCAGAAATCACAATGTATGATACAGCTGCAAATAAGTATTTGAACACCTGTCTATCAGCTAGAATTCTGACCCTCAAAGACCTGTTAGTCTGCCTTCAAAATGTCCACCTCCACTCCATTTATTATCCCAAATTAGATGTACCTGTTTGAGGTCGTTAGCTGCATAAAGACACCTGTTGACCCCATACAATTAGTAAGAATCCAACTACTAACATGACCAAGACCAAAGAGCTGTCCAAAGACACTAGAGACTAAAATTGTACACCTCCACAAGGCTGGAAAGGGCTACGGGGGAAATTGCCAAGCAGCTTGGTGAAAAAAGGTCCACTGTTGGAGCAATCATTAGAAAATGGAAGCTAAACATGACTGTCAGTCTCCCTTGGACTGGGGCTCCATGCAAGATCTCACCTCGTGGGGTCTCAATGATTCTAAGAAAGGTGATAAATCAGCCCAGAACTACACGGGAGGAGCTGGTCAATGACCTGAAAAGAGCTGGGACCACCGTTTCCAAGGTTACTGTTGGTAAGACGTCATGGTGTGAAATCATGCATGGCACGGAAGGTTCCCCTGCTTAAACCAGCACATGTCAAGGCCCGTCTTAAGTTTGCCAATGACCATTTGGATGATCCAGAGGAGTCATGGGAGAAAGTCATGTGGTCAGATGAGACCAAAATAGAACTTTTTGGTCATAATTCCACTAACCGTGTTTGGAGGAAGAAGAATGATGAGTACCATCCCAAGAACACCATCCCTACTGTGAAGCATGGGGGTGGTAGCATCATGCTTTGGGGGTGTTTTTCTGCACATGGGACAGGGCGACTGCACTGTATTAAGGAGAGGATTGGATGTATTGCAACAACCTCCTTCCCTCAGTTAGAGCATTGAAGATGGGTCGAGGCTGGGTCTTCCAACATGACAATGACCCGAAGCACACAGCCAGGATAACCAAGGAGTGGCTCTGTAAGAAGCATATCAAGGTTCTGGCGTGGCCTAGCCAGTCTCCAGACCTAAACCCAATAGAGAATCTTTGGAGGGAGCTCAAACTCCGTGTTTCTCAGTGACAGCCCAGAAACCTGACTGATCTAGAGAAGATCTGTGTGGAGGAGTGGGCCAAAATCCCTTCTGTAGTGTGTCA
The DNA here is from genome assembly GCA_026937815.1 of Etheostoma perlongum. NCBI lineage: Eukaryota > Metazoa > Chordata > Actinopteri > Perciformes > Percidae > Etheostoma > Etheostoma perlongum. The sequence continues at coordinate 6,768,538 of CM049387.1, forward strand.
AACCTGGTGAAAAACTACAGGAAACGTTTGACCTCTGGAACTGCAAACAAAGGCTACTGTACCAAATATTAACATTGATTTTCTCAGGTGTTCAAATACTTATTTGCAGCTGTATCATACAAATAAATAGTTAAAAAATCATACATTGTGATTTCAGGATTTAATTTTTTTTTAGATTATGTCTCTCACAGTGGACATGCACCTACGATGATAATTTCAGACCCCTCCATGATTTCTAAGTGGGAGAACTTGCAAAATAGCAGGGTGTTCAAATACTTATTTTCCTTACTTTATATGAGTTACAGTTCTCAAAGACGCACACAATCTCAACTGCTTATCCTCTGAACCGCTCTCTTTTTCTTTTATCTCACTTTTTTTCTCCGTGGGCCCTGCGCGCCCACTTGCGATGGGAGGCGCATGTCCGCGCTATTCTGCTACATGCAGTTACAATCACACCTGATAGACGACCTTTTGTACAAAACTAAAGTAACAAGCCAATTTTGTAAAATGTAAGGAGTAGAAAGTACCGATATTGGTGTTAAAATGTAAGGAAGGTTAAAGTAAAAAGTCACCAAAAAAATATAGTAATAAATAAATAGTAAAGTAACGAAGTATTTGTACTTCGTTACTTCCCATCTCAAACACAATTTGAAGTTCAAGCTTGTTCTATTGTTTACTTTTAACTCAATTTACATCATCTTTGCTATCGCTTTTTCCTCTCTCTTTTCCTCATAGCAGCATTCATGCGCTGCTCTCCATTACCGCTAGCTCTCCTTGTGAAACCACATGGCACCCTGACATTCTCTCTCTAACTTATGCTACTCTTGTAAGGGGGTTGCCCTTTGCTTCTTCACTGCGGTAAGAAAAAAACTCTTCTGTCACAGCCTTAGATAAAATATGGTTCTTTTTTGGCCGTTCCCCTGTACAGTAACACCATCAATAGACCAGCATCAAAATCCAAGAAGCAGCTGGCTTGACCGGGGTTTTTGCAAACAACGGCTCAGGCGAGCGGTCTAGTGAGCAATCACCATGTAGCTGCCAAGCCTCTTTAGTTAGTCAAGCAATCCAGTTGTCAGTCAGCTTGCATATCCCATAAACGGTGGCAAAACTGACATGAGTAGTTTGGTCATATTTTAGAGATAACTGTAATGGAGATTTACCAATCATAATGTTTGTGGAGGAAGGCATTCAATGAGGGCTTTGAAAAACTGATCAAATTGATGACTTCTGTAACTGAAATCAACAGTTTTTCCTCTTTTTAAATGCATCATGTCCCTTGACTCGCTGTTGGCTCGACAGCTACGTTACAGGTGCTGCACTATGCCACTGTCATGGATCACACTCGCTATCTCTCAGCTAGCACTCCCCATTCTTCAGATAGCTATTTGTCAAAATGTATTTTTCGGTCAATGCAACTGATTCCACAAGAACAGATCACAATTCTCCAGGTTAGTGCTTAGCTAACGTTATCAGTAGCTAAGTTTCCATCCACTTGTCAGTCAAATTATCTCAACAACTCATGCAAATAAAGCTGGTGAAAGTGTGTTTCTATCCAACGGCTTTAAAGCAAATAAAAACCTGTGCGTAATGACGTCACATGCTGTTTTACGATCAAATTGGTGTATTGAATTGATTTGAGACACTTTAGGTGTTCGTTCATTTTCACACTGAATTGCACAACATTCAAGCAAACAGTTGCGAACAAAGTTTTTCTAGACAAAATGGATTGTGCTGTCTACCAACAAATTATCAATATTGCACAAGTTGTAATAGTGCTTATGTGCCAGCTGATAGAGACATATCAAGCTATAATAAGAAAACAACACTATCAACACATTGCTATGATGATGCAGATGCAACTTGCCTTTTATTTTCCCTCCGGCACCGCACTCGCTGTTGAGTGCATTTACTCCGGAGGACGTCCCACGGCTTGTCGTAACCTTTGTTGGTCATTTCCTTTTACGAGTTCCTAATAAATTAGGGCATTTCTTGCATTTTTCAAAAATAGCTGTATTTTGCTCGTAAATTAAATTCAAAGTCTCTTGTCTCTTCGTTTGTTCACTTACATCTGTCTTTGTTGCCGCCCGCCATGTGTGCAAACAGAGCGGAAATACTGGGCGGAAATTAACTAAAACTTATTCGTTTTGTGGCGGGTTGCCACCATAAAATGACCTAAAACGTAATCGCAATTCATTATTTATTCGGCAAATAACGTTTCCATCAGCGTTTATCGCATAAGCCGTATATTGATCAAGATAAAATCCGATGAGACGAACGTATTTCCTTTGAGGTGATATTCATGAAATTCCATTGAATTTTACTGTTTCCATAAGGCATTTTACATTTGATATCACTTAATTTGGATAAAAACGTGTGGATGGAAACATAGCTACTATCGAATATATCTACATGGCTGTTATTGTAGCTAGATAATGTCCCCTACGCAGATTTTCCACTGGGTGCATCTGTGCTGCGTATCAGCTGCGGTGAAGTTTTTTACCGTCCTCCGCCACACGCCATACCACACTGGGAGCGTCACAAAAGGGGGCGTCTTGCCTGCCCAACTCTCTTCAGTACTTGAAAGAACAATCACTTGTTTATTAAGGTAGTATCTACCTTTCACCTCTCCCTCTACCTTAAACTCCATGCCTTCTCTTTTCTGGCAATGTCCTTTAAAAAAAAGATCTGTGGTGTGTACTATGTTTTTCCATCTTCAAGAAGAAAATTTTGTCGTCCATGGTGTTGTGGAGGAGACATATACAATATTGGGGGGTGTTTTTTGGTAAATTGGCTGCTTTTTCACTTTAAGCCCGACTGTCTGAAAGCCCTGTGGCTTGTGTCAAAATGTACCTGGCGCGTCTCTTTTAGTGCTGCACAATTAATCAAATTTTAATTACGATCACGTTTTTGGCTTCCCACGATCAAATTTGCATAATCAAGCGTTTTTTTTTTGTTTTTACATGTGTCATTTCATAGAACGCTGACTTCTTTTGCAAAGCCCATCTACCGCTCCATAAACCACTGTCTGATCATGAGCCAGTTAGAGTTGTTCCTGTAGTTTCTAGATGTAGACAATCACAAAGGACAGAATAACGTGAGGAAAATTCAACAGATAGCAGTCGGTCATACGTTGGTCTCAAGGTTTACCAGTTTACTAGTAAACACATTTTGTCCCGTCTGTATTGTTTTTCAGACGATAGCAGTGACCAGTGCTAGTTGGTGTCTGTTAGCTCACAGGGCTTTAGGGCGCGAGTAATATTTTTCCTCTAGTTCGCATCCGATGCCTCTCCACAAGCGAAGCAATGTTGTTTATATCAATATGGTTTAATTTTACGTTACATGACCCATTTTTTTCTGTAAAGCCGTGTCTGTGTTTGGATCTCTCCTCTTACTCTCCGCGCAGCCCCGCCCCCCATTCACTCACACAGGCTCCCCAGAAACGGAGACAGAGCGGCGACAGCGCCAGTGTCACGCTTCTGACAATTGTCCAAAGTTTTAATTGTTATTAAAACATCTGTATATTGTTAAGCATGAGAGGCAAACCTGTATTTGTACCAGTGTTTGCGCTGGTAATTGCTATCGCGGCGGCCATGGTGAAAAATACAGAAGAAGTTATTGAATGCAATAAACTTCAGTTTGTAGAGTAATGGCGTGTGAGACGGAGCCTGCTGGATCCATTCATAATGAGTCAGCCGTCACTCTGTGAGTGAGTACGTCCATCGCACTTCGTCTCTCTCTCCCTAACTCTTTTAATCAGTTATTGTTGAAAACAAATGAAGGAGCATTCACAGAGATACATTTAAAATATATATATATATATATACAGTGGGTACAGAAAGTATTCAGACCCCTTTAAATTTTTCACTTTGTTTCATTGCAGCCTTTTTCCAAAAATCAAAAAAGTTCATTTTATTTCTCAGTAATGTACACTCAGCAACCCATCTTGACAGAAAAAAACAGAAATTTAGAAATTTTTGCATATTTATTAAAAAACAAAAACTGAAATATCACATGGTCATAAGTATTCAGACCCTTTGTTCAGTATTTAGTAGAAGCACCCTTTTGATCTAATACAGCCATGAGTCGTTTTGGGAAAGATGCAACAAGTTTCTCACATCTGGATTTGGGTATCCTCTGCCATTCCTCCTTGCAGATCCTCTCCAGTTCTGTCAGGTTGGATGGTAAACGTTGGTGGACAGTCATTTTCAGGTCTCTCCAGAGATGCTCAATTGGGTTTAAGTCAGGGCTCTGGCTGGGCCATTCAAGAACAGCCACAGAGTTGTTGTGAAGCCACTCCTTCGTTATTTTAGCGGTGTGCTTAGGGTCATTGTCTTGTTGGAAGGTAAACCTTCGGCCCAGTCTGAGGTCCAGAGCACTCTGGAAAAGGTTTTAGTCCAGGATATCCCTGTACTTGGCCGCATTCATCTTTCCCTCGATTGCAACCAGTCGTCCTGTCCCTGCAGCTGAAAAACACCCCCACAGCATGATGCTGCCACCACCATGCTTCACTGTTGAGACTGTATTGGACAGGTGATGAGCAGTGCCTGGTTTTCTCCACACATACCGCTTAGAATTAAGGCCAAAAAGTTCTATCTTGGTCTCATCAGACCAGAGGATTTTATTTATCACCATCTTGGAGTCCTTCAGGTGTTTTTTAGCAAACTCCATGCGGGCTTTCATGTGTCTTGCACTGAGGAGAGGCTTCCTTCGGGCCACTCTGCCATAAAGCCCGACTGGTGGATTGCTGCAGTGATGGTTGACTTACTACAACTTTCTCCCATCTCCGACTGCATCTCTGGAGCTTAGCCACAGTGACCATTGGGTTCTTCTTTGCCTCTCTCACCAAGGCTCTTCTCCCCGATAGCTCAGTTTGGCCGGACGGCCAGCTCTAGGAGAAGGGTTCTGGTCGTCCCCAAACGTCTTCCATTTGAGGATTATGGAGGCCACTGTGCTCTTAGGAACCTTAAGTGCAGCAGAAATTTTTTTTGTAACCTTGACCAGATCTGTGCCTTGCCACAATTCTGTCTCTGAGCTCTTCAGGCAGTTCCTTTGACCTCATGATTGTCATTTGCTCTGACATGCACTGTGAGCTGTAAGGTCTTATATAGACAGGTGTGTGGCTTTCCTAATCAAGTCCAATCAGTATAATCAAACACAGCTGGACTCCAATGAAGGTGTAGAACCATCTCAAGGATGATCAGAAGAAATAGACAGCACCTGAGTTACATATGAGGGTCACGGCAAAGGGTCTGAATACTTATGACCATGTGATATTTCAGTTTTTGTTTTTTAATAAATATGCAAAAATTTCTAAATTTCTGTTTTTTTCTGTCAAGATGGGTTGCTGAGTGTACATTACTGAGAAATAAAATGAACTTTTTTGATTTTTGGAAAAAGGCTGCAATGAAACAAAGAGTGAAAAAAATTAAATTTCAGATAATTTTCATTTACATGTGTTGCAGCTGTATGTATGTATGTATGTATGTATGTATGTATGTATGTACAACTTCAACATAAGAGGAATGTAGCACAATATGGATGTGAAAGCAGTTATAAATAGCCTATGTGACTATAAAATTTGATTTAGTTAAAATCAACAAATAATCATGGTAATAATTGTGATCACAATATTGCTCAAAATAATCGTGATTATCATTTTGGCCATAATCTTGCAGCCCTAGTCTCTTTAGACTTATCGTATGGCCACGAGTGCTCACAGGGTCCACATAACTATTTCTTATGCAACTTTATCTAAGTATCCTGGCTATTGTCTACAAACTTTTCCAATTTTCGTGACAACCATACTGCAGAAGTAATTTCAGTTGGCTGAGGACAAACCGTGCGGTCAAGGTTTTCAGTACAGTACAGATAAGCCACATCCATTGGCTACAGTTGACCTGGCAGTATAATGTACTGGCTTCACATCAAAATGGGTAAGTCAATAAAAAAATTGTATTTACTTTTTGAAGAAAAGTAGAGTAGGTGGTTGCCACATATTAGATGAAATGAAACATGAATGAAAGACTTTTCTAATTTTAAATAAAGGTGATTATAACGTTTTTGCTAAGACTATTGTAAAATGAGGTTTCTGCTTCTATATTGTGTGATTTATGTAGTAGAAATTATGATATTGTGAAACATATGTTTTATCTATTTGTGTATGGTCACATATGTTTAATAGACAATACTATTTGCATTGCTTCCCATATTTTGCAGTAAAAATATTAGGAATCAAGGATTGGCAGAGCCATTGGACCCGCGTGAAAGGTTCCTCCAGCATTTATTAATACAGTCATGACAGTAGCTGTAAAAAGAAGAAGAAAGCTTGCAGATCCACCGAAGAAAGAACACTACTGATTTACTATCATTTCAAATGTACCTTATTTGTATGCCACTTTGGACGAAAGCCTGTGTCAAATGGTTTACCTTTTGATGGCTTTCTTTGTTTTTTCTGACTATATAGCTTTGTGCATTATCAGTAACACTTGATGTTTATTCTTAAGTACAAAATGCATTACATCGCATCTGCTCAAGGTACGGCGTAGCCAAGCCTGATCTTATCTGTCTCGTTTTAACCAGTCCCTCCAGGATTTTGCTGCCTTTTTGAGACTGTTGCAGCCCAAAATGCCTGATTTTGTGGGAGCTTTTGTAAAGAAATTGCAATGAAAGTTGCTGTCTTCTGTATCTTAATTTACTGACAAGAGGAACTGCATGACCATTCCCACCTTAACCCTTGTGTGGTGTTTGGGTCTGTGGGACCCGTTTTCAATGTTTGCTAAAAGAAAATGTGGTGAAAATAGCCTGTGGGCTTCCTATTGGATGAATGGAAAGCCTTTACTGCACAGGACCGCTAGTGTGGCTGAAGTGTTAATGTCTTGTTTAAATATTAATTTCAACAAGTGCAATTATTAAGTTAACTATAATTATAATATAAGCTGTTAACTATTATATTTGTATTGGATTCATTGTTAAATTTCTGGCTGTTTTTATATAACAGTGCTTTGAAAGTTTCTGCATTAGGTTTGCTGGTCAATGAAATATCATTGAACTATCAATACCTTGTGTTGGCTAAAAAGGCACAAATAAAACTTTTGCTACAGTACACGTTTTTAAAACCATTATCTAGAAACTAAAGTAGAGCTTATCAGGGTATATAATGTTGATTGAATATATTTAGAGACATAGATGAAAAAAGGGTTTCACTTTTTCACATCCAATTGACAATATCATGTCTCACATAGTATGGATTTTCATTTATTTCCTTTACTGTGTATTAACCTGTAATAATCTTCATGTTGCCATAATTTAATTTAATAACAGTGGTGGTAATAAATATATCAGTTATAAGAAAACCTGTTTGCTGTCTTTCTTTAAGCTGGTCCAATTTATTTATTCTGTTCCCTGGTTTCAGCAACATGCTACACATTGTACTACCACCATCCATTTACTACTGCTTGTCATGCTTGTCAAGCTGGAAAACGAGTAAACACCAGCACTTGGAAGACCTACTAGAGGGGCGTTACGTTCCTCACTTCAAAATGGAACAAAAGTAGGATTCTGTAGTGACTCACCGTGCTGTTGAACTCTCTTCCTCCTCATCAAGGACTCCAACATGTTTACGTTTTAGGTGCTGAATCATTACCGTGGTTCTCCCGTGCCATTAGAGATGGCAAAAGTACTCACTTGCTGTACTGAAGTAGAAGTACAGATAATTGTGTTTAAAAAAAAACAACCCTAGTGTTATTTATTTTAGTTGATTTTCCGTCTGTTGACCATGTCATTTGTTGCAAGATGCAGCTGAATAGTAGAATGTGATATGACTCCTTGGGTAGTTTTTAATCATACTTTAAACTAGACTTAGACTTGTCTTTTCTGAATCTTTTGGGATAACTCACGCAAGGAAATTGAATTTCCAGCAACAGATTTCAGCAGCTTACAAAACACTTGGATAGAAAATAAAGAGGTATAAAAAATACAGTATAGAAAAAACAGTATATGCTAAATGTCTTTTTTTATAGCTAAAATTATAAATTAACAGTTGAGAGCAGTTTTGGTCTAGGTATGCATCTAAGTAGATTATTAATTACTAAATGTTATAACAACAGATCACTTAAACAGTTGCTCAAGTTGTCAAGCATTCAGTGTACACTTATTACTAAAAAAAATGTTGAACATTTACAAACCCTAATTCCAATGAAGTTGGGACCTTGTGTTAAATGTAAATAAAAACCGAATATAATGATTTGCAAATCATTTAGATGGACTGACACAAAGTGGAAAAGTGTGTAGTTTTTGGAAATCATGGTCGTCATGTCCAGGCCAAAGATGAAAAGGACCATCCATGTTGTTACAGCGCTAATTTGAAAAACCAGCTTTTGTGACAGTATGTAGGTGTGTTAGTGCCCATGGACTGGGTAACTTGCACTTGCATCTTTGAAGGCACCATTAATGGTGAAAGGTACATACATTCCTTCCAAACAATGTATTTTTTATTTCAGCAAAACAATGCCAGATTCTGCACGTGTTACAACAGCGTGGCTTTGTAGTAAAAGATTGCAGGTACTAGACTGGCATGCCTGCAGTCCAGACCTGTCTCCCATTGAAAATGAGTGGCACATTATGAAGCGCAATATGACAATGGAGACCGGAATGCTGAGCAACTGAAGTTGTACATCAAGCAAGAATGGGAACGAATTCACCTACATCAATTAGTGTTCTCAGATCCCAAATGCTTGAGTGTTGCTAAAAGGAAAGCTGATGTAACACAGTGGTAAATGTGCCCCAGTCTGGCCTTTTTTGGAACGTGTTGCAGGCATCAAGTTCAAAATGATTGAATATTTGGAAAAAAACAAGTTTATCAGTTTGAACATTAAATATCTTGTCTTAGTAGTATATTCAATTGAATATAGATTGAAAAGGATTTCCAAATCATTATATTCAGATTTTATTTATGTTTTACACAACGCCCCAACTTCATGGGATTTACAAGTTATTTATAATTTGTAAATTAAATCAAGTATCTTATTGCTATTCTATGCTGTACAACACTATAACATGAATTCTGAATACTCTCAGCCCCACTGTAGCAGCTTCTCCATAGACCGTAGTACAATGATTGGTTTGGGAGGCAGCCAGCAGATCGTCCCTCCTGCACAACCACCGCACATTCAGGTCCCACAGTGGAATCCCACTCCTGTGCAACATCATTCTCCTGACAGTAGGTATGTGTGTATGTGTTGAAGCTGCAAAAGCTAACTTTAAAAAAGAAGTTGTACGTTTTGCTGAAAATGCCACTTTATCCTAACAGTAATCTGTCTACCTCCCCCTAGTGGTCCTAATGGCATCTGTAAGTTTCCACCAAAGCCGTAGGAAAACAACCAATCAGAGTATAGGAGCCGTTAAGCAGTGTCAATTGCTGCACGTCAACCGTCAAAAAACCCTGATCAAAAACAAATCAAGATTATGTTACCGCATTGCCTAATTCTCACCTCAAATGTTTCCAGAAACACATTTTACTGTATTGATTCGGTGTAAAAATGAACATTTGTGATCCGGCTGCCATTTTGAAAACAATGGAGCCAAAACCAAGCACCGCTAGCCGGAGCAGCCTTTCTCATTTTACAGATACTAAAAAACATTTGGGGCAAGAAATGGGAAATGCATGCTCAACAGAATCTTGATTCGTATTTGATCAGGTCTGCATAGTTTTCATGTATCATTATTCATGCCATTAGAAGCACCAGGCAGAGGTAGAGGAAGGTGATTATTTTTTTAAGTATTTTTTTTTTTTTTTTTTTTTTACAGATTATCTGTCTTATGTACTACCATAAGGATATAGTGACAGTTTGAGCAAATATCACAGTTTTTTTTAAGTTACTAATTGTAGCTTTAAGTCTAATCAGAAACAGTTTAAATGTATATTTTGAATTTGCTGTCATTTGAAACATGCTGCTTTTCAGTGACCGAGCTGGTGAGGAATTCCTGAGATGCATTGCAGCCAACAAGCCTCTCCCAGACTATCTCAAAGGGAACATGGCATACAACCTGGCTGACGCTTTTAAGTCGGCTAATGTCCTGAAAGAAGCAGTCAAGTCAGACCCTGAGTTCCAGAAGCATGTGACCAGGAGCAAAAGCCGTAGTCAAAGCCGCGGAAGATCTCGAGCCAAGAGTCGTGCGCGAAGCAAAAGCCGAGCACCCAGTAAAAGCAGAGCGAGAAGCAAAAGTCGAGCACCCAGCAAAAGCAGAGCGAGAAGCAAAAGTCGAGCACCCAGCAAAAGCAGAGCGAGAAGCAAAAGTCGAGCACCCAGCAAAAGCAGAGCGAGAAGCAAAAGCAGAGCAAGAAGCAGAAGCATGGCTCGCAGTAGGAGTCGAAGCAAGAAGCGTCATGTACGGAGCAAGAGCCGGGTTAGGAGGTCCACATCACAAAGCAGCAGTAGTGAAAAGAGCTATGTCAAAGACAAAAAAAGAAAGATGAGCCACAACTCCACCAGCAGTGTTGGCAGCAGTAAATATCTGACAGGGAATAGTCTGCTAGAAGGACTAAAGCTGGTCATGAACAGCAAAGAACTGGAAGAGCGGTTGCCCACCCTCAAAGATGCCATCCTCACTATTCAGGTAGTACTTACCATTCACTCTCCAAAATGTTTTTGTTTTGTCAGTATCTGCGTAAATCTGCACAAAAAGTGTAAATTATGACTACTAGCATGTAAACCATACACAGAAGTGTATCTAGTGTTTTTATTGAGATAATCTGGCGGTACAATTTTTTTTTTGTTGCTTGTGGCCTATTTTGTGTAAATTGATTTTAAAACATGATGCCTCAGCTCTTAGTAGTTCGGATGATAGGCAAAGGTCTGCCACAGACCGAAACAAGTGGTACCAAGGTGATAGTGTGCTGCTGTGCTGAGTATAAAGACATTTCTGAAGTAATTAAAGCAGAACCAAATTACCTCATTTATAACCATGGCATCCACAAAAAAACACGCCTTGAGTCCCACCAAGAGTTGGGCTGTATGAAAACAAACACTTTCAAAATAGTTCAAGTATTTAACTATTTAGCAATCTATCAAATACCTTTTTCAAGCACTACATAAAATACTTAAAATTGCAGGTGGAGTGTGGGTTTCATGCATCTCCTGAGTTTTAAATTATACTAAAGCTGACCTGCAAATACTTTATTGCATGTGTGAACACTGGCAGTTAAATCTGTTGTATTTAAAGTGTATTTCATTGTTATGAACTCTTTTGTACAGGCCTCAGACTACAGCAAAAAACCTGTACCTGATGAGCACAGACATCAGCAACAACATGACCGTAATGAGAATTCAACATCGTTGGAAAATGACAGTATACTCCTTCCCCATGACAGAGTAGGCAGTGATTTCTCTTGGCTCCAGGCGCAAAGTAAGGAGGACTCTGCAGTCCTGAAAGCTGATGAGCTTGAAGATGAAGAGTCATTCTTGTATGGAAATGAAGATACTGGAGGAAAACAAGCCAATAAAACCTCTACTTCACTTCTTACAGTATTTTCCCAGATTGGAGAACATGCCAAACAACAGGAAATGGATAGTTCAGGCAGTCACCAACATCATCAAAACAAGTCCATATTTAGTAGCTTTGGGGATTTGCTTGATCTGAAGCAACCCCTTCAAATTACTTCCTCGAGCGTAGCCTCTGCCAATCTAGACAGCAGTGAGGGTGAGAAGATCAAGAACATATTGAAAAGTCTGGGCACAACAGACATTAGCGAGTTCATGGTTAAGATGCAGGGCCAAAAGGAGGGGATGCAGCTGTCTCCTGCATGTCCCAGTTCAGAGCGAACAGCAGCAAGCTTAGCACTGAGTAACCCGAATGTACGGCAAGCTCTGGAGTCTTTACAGTCGCTGATCAAAGGTGAGAATCCTGTATTTAATAAAGTCAACTAAAGATTTTTCTTTATATTTACTTACTGTGCTTTCATACTGAAATCAACTTTGTTGATTGAGTTTATTTTGATGAATTTTGGTTATACCAGAGGTTTTAACTGTATGTTAAATATGTGTGGTTACAAATATTTTCAAAGGCATGTTCATTTAGAATCATAAGATGTCAACTTAATATTGGATCTGTTTCTCTCCAGTTGTCAAGGATAAGATTTTGTGACAGCTGAACGTGGAGGTGTACCCAATAAGTTGGAATCTGATACCACCTGGCTTGATGAATTATTCTCTTTGTTCTTATTGTTTAATGCTTTCTGTGTAAATTACATGATTATGTTGTTTCTTCCTTAAGCAACAAAAGAGAAGCGGGAAAAAAGTGATGGCAGTGGCACATCTCAGACATTGGCTGATAAACACAAGGTAATGGATTTCCAAGCTGTGGCACTGCCTACTCAACATTTAGGGACTTCGTTATTTATTTAAGGAGCCAAAATAGACTTGACCCTCCCTTCGCCAGCAATTATTATTCAATGACCCTCCAAAATGATTGGGGGGAAAAGGCATGACCCTCCCCAACACTTTATTGATGCCTTCTGTTCTGGTTTGCGCTTGGCAAAGATGTACAGATAACCATTGTTTTTACAACCATTAACCACTGCTTTCTCATGGAAACTAAATGCACGCTTACTACATTACTTCAAATACTAAGTAACTCCTCTAGTAAACTACAATTCACATGAAAAAATCTAATAAAACATTCAGACCATTTAACAAAGCACTATGTGTAATAACAAATTCAACACATGAACTGGTGCTATTGACTCGTCACTAGGCTTTTTTTTTTAGTCATTGTATATTTTAGCATATAGGTATCACATGTGCTATAGAATCTTTGCTACTGCCCTCTAGAAGCCCTCTAGAAGCCCTCTACTGCCCTCTTGTGTTTCCCAGGCAGGTGATGATGAGGAAAGGAAGAAAGAGAAACGAGCCAGAACGAATAAAATGGAATCATTGATGAAAGAACTGGAAGGATTGTTAAAACAGGATGGTAAAGCGGGTTCTCTATTGACAATATGATGCTTCCTGTTGAGTTTAGTATCTTCCACACGCTATGCTTCACTGCCTTTCTTGTCCCTTTGCAGGATTAAGTTTTCTGACACCAGTAATTGGGTTTTACTGCCAGAAATGTGAGGAGTTCATTGGAGATTTGAATAGTGCTGAAAACCATGCAGCCATCCACCGCCACAGTGACTCTAGCAGTGTAAGTATAAGTCCTGTTGTGTGGTGATATTTTATATTTTCATTCGTTAGTCAACAAATCTCATGAAAAGGCAGAAACCAACAATAATGTGGTCTTAGTAACACTTATTGCATTAGGGGTGTGCCAATTAAAATAGTTCATGGTAATGCCGGTAACATTTTTAAGGATAAAAATACATGCATACAGTACTGTGCAAAGGTTTTAGGCAGGTATGAACAAATGCTATAAACTAAGAATGCTTTAAAAAATTGAAGTATTGAAGCGCATTATTGTATTTTGAGGTTGTACTAGAATAGGTTTACATTGTTTTATTTTCAAAAAACACCATATTTTTGTTGTATTCAATTTTATTTTCAAATTTTTTTGCAGTATCAAATGTTAACAAAAGTTATCTCGAGACAGAGTAGGCCTAGACCACACTCTATAATTTATAAAACTCCAACAATTCTAGTAATTCCCCCAAGAGCATTTTATTGCATGACACAAGTATTTGATTCATCAGAAAAGCAGAACTTAATATTTGGTACAGGAATCTTTGTTTGCAATTACAGAGATTATACATTTCCTGTAGTTCTTGACCAGGTTTGCACACACTGTAGCAGGGATTTTGGCCCACTCCTTCATATAGACCTTCTCCAGGTCCTTCAGGTTTTGGGGCTGTTGCTGGGCAATACGGACTTTCAGCTCCCTCCAAAGATTTTCTATTGGTTTCATGTCTGGAGACTGGCTAGGCCACTCCAGGACCTTGAGGTGCTTCTTACGGAGCCACTCCTTAGTTGCCCTGGCTGTGTGTTTTGGATCATTGTCATGCTGGAAGGCATGTCACGCAGTAAAATGCAAATTAATTATTTAAAAATCATACAATGTGATTTTCTGAATTTTTGTTTTAGATTCCATCTCTCACAGTTGAAGTGTACCTATGATTAAAAAAAATTACAATTTTGTTACCGTATGACAACAACAGATGCGCACTCCTTGCGTTTTTTATTTTATTTCCCGTTTCCTGTCATACCTTTACCGGGAATCGGGAAATAGTCTTGATCAGATTAACTCCAAACTTTAAAGTGTTCCACATCTTTCATTCAATATGAGTTTAATGCAGCTTGTGAATTTTATGTGTACTTTTTGAAAATCTTTAACACAGCTGATTGATTTCCTATTTTGACCCATTTGCCATTTTGCCAACTTTATTCATTACAGTGAACCCTCGTTTTTTCACGGGGGTTACGTTCCAAAAACGACCCGTGATAGGCGAAATCTGTGAAGTAGTAACCTTTATTTTTTTTTTACAATTATTATACGATGAAATACTCCATAATACATTGAAACCAAAGAACAAAACCTTTTTACAGGCCCAAGCATTTGTTTAACAAGTAAAAGTACTGTATAAACGTTTTTTTACAAATAACTTCTGTACTGTAAAATACTAATTTTAATCATCAATACGAACTGAAGGCTTCAAATTGCGGAGATCAGCACTGCCCCACCGCGACCAGAGTCATTGGATTAGAACGGGAGAAAATGAAAAATGATTATGAAAAAAAATACAAAGTACAGTAGGAAAAATAGTGACTCACATGTATTTCACTGCTCTTCTGACTGAGCCGCTACATCCTGAATCTTCCTCCGCCTTTTGGGCCCGACCGCAAGTGCCTTTGTCGGTGCAGAACGTTTTGTCGACATTATGGGTTTTAGAGAAACTTGAAATCGCAAGAGAATTTGCAAACTTAAATTTGGTAAGCTGTTTTACGTACGTGTATAAAACGCAACATTATTGACACACAGGTAGAGAAGAAGCTGAGAGACTGTTTAGCCAATCAGAATGCAGAACACAATGCACGATGCAAATCCGTGAAGCAGCGAGACCGTGAAAGGTGAACCGCGATATAGCGAGGGTTCACTGTACACTTTTAGCTACCTCTTTATCCAAATTAAAGGCGGCAATTCAGTTTAGCATCAGTTTTTACAAAAACATTAATACAGTATTGGGAATATTTAACATTCATTTTAATAAAAACTTAAACTTCACCTTACACACTGCAGCCAGCAATTTAGTGTAGTTACAACCTTTTTAGAAAAACCTTAAAATAATCCACTTTTGTTTCATAAATTATTGGTACTATTCAACATTTCAGTGAAATTCATGTTAATTAAAACCATTCCCTCTTTTTAAATTATTCTCACTACTTTACCGTCTAATGTATTTATGCCAGCAATCCAGTTTAGCTTTACCAATTTAACTTTTCAGCTTTTACTCATATTTTCTGCAGGAAATGCATTTTCTACTTAGCTATATTAGCCACCATCCTGGTCATACCAGACCATTTAGGCTTTAGCAGTAAAGGCCTTAAGTGTATTGAAGTAAGCACGGGTGTGTTTAATTGCTTATCATTTTGTTTAATGAAGATTGTGTTATTTGTTTAATAGTTGAATTAGTAATTTGAGGTAAAATTTTCATTTGCTGTGCACAATGATTTGGTAAATTGACAAGTAAAAATTATTAGATTTTTTCCCAACTAAATAGCTTTTTCTTTACTTTCAGGACAAACTTTAAATTTCAGCCCCATCACATTATATGAAAAGCCAAATTTGTTGACCAGTATGTTGATACTACAGGGTTTAGTGGCCACTTCTGTCTTTAAGTTGCAGTCTCCAAAATCTTGGTTTTGTAATCTTTGTAGACACCTAAGGTGACAAACAGTAAATACATAAGTATAATTGCAGGTGTGCTGTTGGTTCTCATTTCCCAGAGATCCAAACAGTGTTGCCTTATATTGATTTTTCCTGAGAATGTTGCCACAGACACCCAGTTCATAACACTGTAAATGCAAAGCCTTTCATCTGTGGGCCATGGGCTTAATTCTGATTAGGTTACCTCATTTGGCAACAGATAGTGACTAATGTCTTAGAGATCATTCCCTTAAGGTAGCCATGAACTTATTGGTTTCTATGTCTCCATGCTGCAAAATTATTTTATTTTATTTTTTTTAGCAGAAAGTTCAGGTGGACAATCATTCTGGAGACAACAAGGGACACTCACGCCATGTTAGCAACAGCACTCAGCAGCCACATACCTCAGACAGGAGAGATCCCAGGGACTACAGTTATGCTAGAGATTCCGGACACCACAGGAATCACAGAGACTACCAACACGACTTGAAGCATGAAAGAGATCACAGAAGCAAACTCCACGACGACTGCAGAAGCCACAGGACGGGGCAGGACAATATCTCCTTGAAAGAGGAGATGAGGAAGGAGAGGATGCTCATAACAGTGTCCCGTGGACTGACACCTCCAAACCTTAAGGTAAAGGAGGAGGTGAACAAGGAGCAGACAATTGGAAGCCACAGCAAAGTCAAAGTGGAAAACACAGACCGCAAGGACAAATCATCCAGGGGCAGCAGAGAAAAAGATGAAAGTAGTGATAGCGACGACAAAGGAAAAACGCTGAAAGCAAAATCATCTAAAAAGAAAAAGAAGAAGAAGAAGGAGAAAAAGAAGAAGGATAAGTCCTAATTGTTGCATTATGTCTGTCACTTTCCATATTCATACTAGACGGATCCCTGGGATGGTGTTGGCAGCTTCTTGCTGCATAAAGTTTCTAAAAAGATCCAAGTTATTAGTTATTATTACCTATTGTTTTTTCTTTTTCTCTTTCCGCTTATTTTAGTATTTGTTATTTTTTTGTTGTTGGTTTGTTCAGAAGAAGGAGGAAGGCCCCAATGAGTGATTCATCATTGTGCTTAAAGGAACACACTGACATGTTAGGAAGTGAGGTGGTTTGCCGTAAACCAAAAAACTTAAAAAGGGAAGATTAATATCCATTAATTTTTTTGCATCCAGTACAAAGACATGTCCTAGATAAAGTTAGAACAAAAGGCATCCTCGACTGATGTATACTTAATGCACAAAAATTAAATGATAATGTTTTTTGGGCTGTGCATTTCTTTTGCTAAGTGGCTTTCAACAATTTTTTAGGTTTATATTGCATGCCTTAAGTAGGCCCTCACATCCTGGTTTCGTGTTTTACTCAGTGTTTTAATTATTTTTAAACATTCACCTTTCTCAATACTATTACTTCTGTGTACATATTTTCCAACGACTAACAGCATTGTAGTGTTATAAATGTGATGGGTACTTTTTTTTTCGCAGCTGAGTTCCATTTTCTTACTGTCTGTGTTTTTATCCAAAATACAAGATGATGTAAGTCTGGCTCCTGTGGTGACTTTTTAAATAAAGAATGTGTACAATTTAAAGAGTTAAATGGTATTATAATTCAGTGATCAGATTATACTTTATCTTTTTGCAGTGTGTTAGCCATAAGCAATTACCCAAAAGGCAAAATTTTAAAAGGTGGGCAAAATACTTGACAGGTAGTTTGATATAAATTAATCTGCATTCGAGACTCTAGTAATGCTAAATTATGCTGCCGTCATTATGTTCAAGAAACAAGTGTTTTCTTCTTTATGTACCTCACAGGGGTTGTAGTGTTATACAAAGTTCAGGACTTTGACACCACACATCAGGATTTGCATCCTGAGTCCTGTCTGGTTATATTTCGGCAGCAATAGCACTTTGGTTAAGGTTTGTGAAAGGTGGCACTTTCAGTAAATGGTAATTAAAACACGTCTCATGCTTGTAAAACCAAGAGCTGTGAGAGGTTTAACATTACTACAAGTTAATCTGTCTTTTAATGCTAGATCAGATGTTTTGAAGGACAACAAATTAAATTAATTGTAAGAATAAGCAATCTGCAAATGAAGTCTATAAATGTAATTTCTACAAGCACAGTATTTCTGCAGCTTTGTCACAGCCTTCCCACTTGTTTATGAGAAAAAAAAAACAGTACAAATTAGGCCTTTTTCCCAGGAGACAGTTTGAATGGCCATTCTTGTCAGTTTTTTATCTTCTTTTTTTTAACCATCATTAAACAGTGAAACTATAGCTTAATTTCTCTAAACTCTTAACATGAAACTGAATTGTCAAAACTCTGCAAATGTCTTGTAAAATAAAACATGCAGTACTTCTCACAACATTCTCTCTTAAAACTTATTCCACTGAAACAATACATAGCTGTCATATTTGTTTATTTATGAAGGGACAATGCACAATAACACGAGTCACACATGTAAAATGTAATTTTATGTAATTTATGAAGAAAATTGCATAGTAATGATTTTTCTTTTAGGTTTTTTTCCCCCCAATATAGGTTAAATGTTTTGGGACGTACAGTATAAGGTTGTTGGCATATTAAGGGATGCAAACAATATCTGGCACGCTTATATGACAAAGAACAAAAAAGTGTATACATTACTTTTTTGACCTGTCATGACCTGTTGCGAGGACCTCACATCACATTTCTACAACAGTTGTAGAAACTTCTGGCTTCTCCCTTCGTTGTCATCTGTTTTTCTCATTTTTTCTTTGCACTGTGAAAAAAATGTTTTCTAATTCACATAATGTACAAGTTCTTATATTTATTCCCTGTAGAGCAACGTGGCCAAGGTGAGTGTTGAAATCCAGGGCATACTGAAGAAAAGACTATATGAGATATACCTACAGTTGTGTTCAATATAATAGCAGTCCAACATCACTAACCTCATAAATCATATTTTTGGGTAGAAGTGATATTTCTACGTGGCAAATAATTTACCAGTAAGTGTAGAGTCATAGAAAACCAACATACCTAACAGTTATGATATGCATGCTGCTCTTTCTGTGTAATTTACATCATAAATGCTGATTCTGAGGCAGAACCCATTAATGCTGAGGAATTGTGGAATGTAGTTCAATCGTCTTGGGCTGGAATACCTGTTCACAGGTGCAAGAAGTTTGTTGACTCCATGCAACACAGATGTGAAGCAGTTCTCAGAAGTAATGGTTATGCAACTAAATATTAGTGCAGTGTTCAAAGTAAAGTATACCCTTGAGACATGTTTCAGTTAATACAAAAAATGTTTTAATTTGTAGAGAAAAATGCAAGTAGCCCCTTTGCTGCCAGCCATATAGCAGCGCACCCAACCCCTTTGGTTGATGTGGCTCGGGAAAGGGAAGTTTGGGGTCCCTTATTGGAGCTGCTGCTCCCGCGACCCGACTCCGAATAATCGGATGAAGATGGATGGATGGATGGAAAATGCAAGTACTGTTATTTTGGGGTTGAAATGAAGTCAATAACAGTCACAATAAAAAATAATGGAACAGTGACTAAAAAAATAGTAGTTTGTATTAGTTCATGGCATAGTAGGGCACTGTGCGGCATTACAAGGTACAGCAGAGCGTAGCAAGATGTAACAGGGCATTGCCGGATGTGTAGCAGGACCACGGCGACAGCTGCAGCCATGATTTTGATTTGGAATTGAATGTGCAGTGTTCCCAATATAAAATTAAAAGCTATTCTGAGAATTTTGAGCATTGTTCACTTTTTTAAACACTGCTATTATTCTGAACACAACTGTACATCTTTACACATGAACAGAAAAAGTATAGGATGACATACAGTTAGGTTCGTAAATATTTGGACAGTGACACAATTTTCATAATGTTGGCCCTGTGCGCTAACACAATGTCTTTGAAAAGAAGTCATCAAGATGACATTTTAGTGCAGACCTTCAGCTTTATTGTGAGGGTATTTACATCAAAATTGGAGGAAGTCTGGAACCCATAGACTTCAAACCTTGGGTTTCCTCCTTTGTAATGCTCTGCCAGTCCTTGACTGCAGCTGTCTTCAGTTGTTTTTTGTTTGCAGGTCTTTCTGCCTTAAGTTTTGTCTTAAGCAAGTGGAATGCACGCTCGATTGGGTTAAAATCAGGTGATTGACTCGGCCATTGTAGAAGATTCCACTTCTTTGCCTTGAAAAACTCCTGAGTTGCTTTTGCAGTATGTGTTGGGTCATTGTCCATCTGTACTGTGAAGCACCGTCCAATGAACTTTGTTAAATTTGGCTGAATATGAAGAAGGAGGTTCCTTTAGACTTCAGATTTCAAGCGGCTGCTTTCATCTTCTGTCATATTATCAATAAACAGTAGTGACCCAGTGCCACGAAGCCATGCATGCCCATGCTATTACAGTGCCTCCACCATGTTTTATACATGATGTGGTGTGCTTTGGATCAAGAGCCGTCCCAAGCCTTCTACATACTTTTCTCTTCCCATCATTCGGGTACAGAAATACAGCTTCTAAATGAAAATGCCACACCTGAAATCAACTCCAGACCTAATATCTGCCTAATTGATAATGAAATAATGAGGGAATAGTCCACACCTGGTCATGAAACAGCTTTGGACTCACTTGTCCAATTACTTTAAATCCTATGAAATAAGGGGACTATCTATGAAAATGTTTACAATTCCTAAACCCTTCCTCCAATTTTGATGTAAATACACTCAAATTAAAGCTGACAGTCTGCACTACAATTTCCTGATTATTTCATTTCAAATCCATTGTGTTAGCACACAGGGCCAAAATTATGCAAATTGTGTCACTGTCCAAATATTTCTGAATTTAACTGTATAGGATGGGGAGCGGCTGTGATCAGTGGTAGTGCAGTCACCTGCCGATTAGAAGGATGGTGGATCAACCCTGCAATCCCCTGTCGAAGTGTCCTTGGGCTCCGAGTTGCCTCTGATGCTGTGCCATTGGAGTCTAAATGTGTGTGAGTGTTTATCTGATGAGCAGGTTGCACCTTGTATGGCAGCCTTGGCCACAGTGTGTGAATGGTGAATGTTTCCTGTACTATGTAAAATGGCTTTGAGTAGCCGTTGACTAGAAAACTACTATATAAAAACAGTTTACATTTACAATAACAATGAAGCTCTCATCTCTGCTGTGCTGTCAGACAAGCATGTCTGTGTTTGAGCTTTCTGGATACAAAATAGGAAAGGATTCCCTATGAATAGATGGTGTTAATGATGTATTTAGTTGTTCTGTCTCATCAGTTGATTATAAAATAAATTGTTGTAAAAACTTCATGCCAAGTCCTAAAAGAAGACCTCAGAGGACCTTTCTTGACATCACATAAGCTACAGATCTTCATACTTGGAAAACATATCATAATAAAATAAGTGTACAACATAACATACTTTTTTTGTTCTTGTATGTACTATGTGACAGGATGAGGCTTTCACCTCCCTCTTAACTGTGCACGTGAGTGTGGACCAGCACACCTGGGGGTCATTCCGTTGGATTGGGAGCAGGTGGGGGCTCTATTTAAGCCTGTGTGTAGATGCCTTCTGTTTCTGCCTTCTCCTGTTGGGTGTGGAGATGTGTCTGGGCTGGCACTGGTAATGACACGCTTTCTTCCTTTGTCTTTTCATTGTTTGTATTGCCGTGCGGGTTGCATTAACGAGCGTTCTTTCATTTTTCTGTCTTTTTTTAACATGGTAAACATTTATTGAACAGTTTGGCATCAGGAGAAAATAAAAAAATAAAATAAAAAAAATAGATAAATAAAAAAATCCTTTCTATGCAGTGAATATAGAAAAGCTTGAGAAAGGAAAAAAACAAGGACATATAAATATAAAAATATATACAAATAAATAAGTTAGAAAAGTGGATTAAATTATAAACATCAAACAAAATACAATACAGACATGATGAGATAGGCTAAGGCTATATAATTATAATTCTTTAAAATCTTGCAGTAGATCAGCTATATAAATAGTTTTCTTACTATTAATGATTTGGATAGACTCACAAAAATTTTGAAATTCACTTCTGAAGTGAGTAAAAGCTGGTCGCAATTTAGCAAATTTTGCTTTATGGATATGAAATTTTCCTTGTAGAATTAGTAAATTGACAATCCTGTGTATTTTTTTGTTTTTGTGATCATATTTAATAAAAACATCTTTTGCTTCTAATTTAATTTTGTGATTCTTTTGAATATTTAAATAATTTTCCTTTTTTTTCTTCAGAATTCCACAGAGAGCTGACACTCCCAGAATAGAAGTATAATAGTTTATTCTTCAGTTTTGTAAAATTTACATTTACTATCCACAGCCTTGAAATAGATTTGTTAGTGTGGTAAATATTATGCAGTATTTTGAAATGTAATTCTTTCACTTTATTGGGGATAACAAACTTGTACGGTAGAAGCCATGTTGATTCCCAATGAATGTTGAACTATAAAGAGTTCCAAACTAATTTTCCCCGTGGAGTGATTTTCTTTTTGCTGTAGAAGAAGTTCCTAATATGTTTATTGGTACACTTATGACTTTTAATATTTATTCCATCAACAAAGAAGGTCGGATCCAATTCTTGACTCTCAGAGTGACATTTTATTAGTTGAAGAATTCCACTATGTATAGCATTTATTACCATTTGATATTCTTTATGGGTGACAGGAAAAACTTTAGACCTAAGAAATTCCTCATAATTAAGAAGTTGAGCTTCATCATTTTGTAAGTCTGCAAGAAAAATTATATTCCGATCAACCCAATGTTGTAGTTATAGGGACTTATTCTTTCTGGTTATGAACTCATTGTTCCATATAATAGTTCTGTGAGGAGAGAAAGTGTGTTTAACACATAATTTTGCAGCGCTTGCTGATAAAATTTAGATAATTTTTGCGGTAGCTTAATTTCATTATAACTGCATTGTAGTACAAATTGGAGGCCTCCCATTTTTCCAAAAATGGACTGTGGAATAAAGTACCAAAGGGATTCTGGAGCTTTTAAACATTCTTTTATCCATTTAATTCTAAAGGTATTGTCCATATCCATGAAGTCCAATATTTCCATGCCACCTGCATTTCTCGGGGCTGCTAAGATCTCCTTTTTTTAAACAATGGCATTTGTTTTTCCAGATAAAGTTAAGTAAAACGTCATTTATTTCTTTACAGAGAGATTGATGGATATACAGAGATTGGGTAGGGTAAATATATCTAGAGATACCGTCCGCTTTACTCAAAAGAACTCTACCTAACATGGACAGATCTCTCACAAGTTTTTTTGTATTTTGGGCTTAACATTTTTTTTTGTCGTTCCTTTAGATCTTTAGAGATATGAAATCCAAGGTATTTAATACTATTATTTACAGGTATATCACACATAAGCTTTTCATCAGTGTTATACAGACATAGAATTTCACACTTCGAAACATTAAGTTTTAAGTTTTCTAGCAAGAAGGATTGTATTTCTTTGATGGATTTTCCAATTTGTTGTTTTAACTGTTTCATCAGCTAGTCAAAAATCCTTAAACCCTGTAAAATATCACACTGTAAAATATGTAAGGAGAGCATTTCAACAACAATGAGAAAAAGAAATGGAGAATAAGGGCAGCCTTGGCGGACTGATCTATAAACTGGAAAGCTTTGGGTGGTATTTGGATATAGCAAGACACAGCTACTGATATTTTTATAAATCATTTTAACACCAGAGATGCATTTTTCACCAAAAGATTGAAGTGACCTAAATAAGAATTGATGTATTTACATATTCAGAATAATCTATTAGATCAAGAATAAACCTGATGTTACAGTTTATCTGCCGATTAGCCATAAAACCAGTTTGAGTTTCATTTATAATTTGGCTCAATCCTTTTTTTAAACGCCTGGCAAAAATTAATGAAAGTATTTTATAATCTACATTTAGCAATGTTATAGGTCTCCAGTTTTCTAACAAAATATGATCTTTATCTGGTTTGGGAAGTAAGGTTATTACACCCTGCTTCATAGTATTAGTAATTTCCTCATTATCGATACAATCTCTTAGCATGTTAAAAAATGGAGTTTCAATTATGTTCCAAAAGCATCTATAAAACTCAACAGGAAGACCATCCATTCACGGAGATTTCCCTTTTTTCATTTTATTTATAGCTTCAAGAATTTCAGATTTTAAGATAGGTTTATCACAGTCTGATTTAAAATCATTGTGGGATCAATTTTACAAACCTCAGTTGGGTTATAGTTAGAGCTATATAGATTAGAATAGAAAAGTATAGTTTGCCATCTGCTCATCAGATAAACATGCACACACATTCACACTCCGATGACACAGCATCTTGACACGGGCAACTCGGGGTTCAGTGTCTTGCCCAAGGACACTTCGACATGGGACTGCAGGGCCGGGGATTGAACCACCAACCTTCCAATTGGCAGGCAACCGCTCTACCACTGAGCCACAGCCGCGTGTAATGTAATGTTTTCAGAAACATATTGTAAAGTATAGGAGGAAATTAACCATAGATCGATTCGAGATTGTAGAGAGCCACTAACATTACTCCATGTATATTCTTTTTGATAAGGATGTAAATACCGCCAGACATCAATAACACCAAGTTGTTCACACAAATGTGATATAGGTTTAAATTTTGAGTTAGGGGAGATCGTTGCTGGTAATCTATCCATTTGATCATCTGCTGCATCATTTAGGTCACCACCAATAATAAATTGAGCATCTTTGTATTTCTCCTTCATCTTTTTTAACTTTCCTGCTATTTGGGTATACATGTTTTTTGCCAAAGCATTATTATGTCCATATATAATAGTTAACACCAAAAACACATTATTCACTCTAAGAACCAGAGTAATCCATCTACCCTCTTTAGAAAGGTGAGATTCTACCACATCTCCTTTAAATGTATTAAACAAAATAGCTACTCCTGCTGAGTGATTAGAAGCATGACTTAAGTAAATCTGATCCCCCCCATTGACTTCTCCAGAATTTCCTATCATCACATGAGTGAGTCTCTTGTAAAAAAAATTAAATCTGCACTAGATTGTCTACAGAAAAGAAAAATAGCCTTTCTTTTAGATATGTTTCGTAATCCCTTGACATTAATAGAAATCACGTTTAGGTTAATAAAATTGTTTGCCATACAAATAGTAAATAATTTATAAATAACTACGGGAAAAGGTGAAAAAAAGGATTGATGCCTACAACTAAGAAACAGAAGATAAGAGCTATATAGGCGCCCTTAACCTTTGGTAGTGATTAGAAATACCCTGAACACTGGGAGTACTAATTTAACGTGAACTCTCTTAACATCAGATTGACATCAGGCTACTTCATTGTCCACTTGTCAATTACTTGCCTGATTATCATATCTAGACAACTACACAGGACAAAGATTTATGTAACTAATTTCACCCCATCGATGAAGGCGACTAGACCTTGCCATCTGGTTTTCTTTCCGTCCTTACAAGCCTGCTCGACCAGGGGCCACAGTTTGTTTCTGCATTCTCTCTCGGAGGGTGTCAGATCCTCGGCGATACGGAGATTCAACTTCTTCATAACTTCAGCATTGAAGTCCTTCCAAATCTTGTACCTGAAGGTACGCATGTTGAATTGTATAACAATCGGACGCGGTGTCTTATCCTCTCTGGGGCGCCCAACTCTATGTACTGCATCGACCAAGAATCCGAACTTGCTTTTATCATCAGGTGCAATCTGACTCAATATCTTCATGACTTCCTCTCTTACATATTCGTTCACTTTTTCAGGAACGTTGTTGAGGCGCAAATTCCATCTTCTGCTATAGCGCTCGGCTTCTTCAGTTTTCTCTTTTAGTTCTTCAATGCTCTGATCTAGCCTTTTAACTTTATCTTCCGTCTCCTTTGCTTGAAAACCAAGGCTTTTCATCTCTTCTTTTACTACAGTGATTTCTGCAGAGTTTTTATTTATCAGTTGTTCAAAGACGGAGAATTGCTCCTTCAACTCAAAGATTGCTTTGAGAATGTTGGCGTTAGAGACCTCGTTTTTATCTTTGTTGGCACATACTTTCTTTGGATTTGGACTATTAATTGGAGAGTCTGGAAGAGGCGAGCACAAACCTAAAAAGGTGCCGTCCGGGTCCACATCCATTATTAGTCCCCCTTTTATGCCCTTTGCTATTGTGGTCCACGAGCCCCGTGCTATTAGCTTGAGCAGTTTGCACGTGCTATCTACAAAGGGTTGTTTTTAGCCTTTAAAGTTCTTAAAATGATAGTTAACCCTTACTCGTTGGTGTGTCTCTCGAAATCTGTCAGTTCAGCAAGTTGCGTAGTTATTGGCCTTATTGTAAAACATAAGTACTCAGCTAAGTGTTGCAGAGCTTAACAAACGTCATCCGAAGATGGCGGAGTGAGCAGTCGTGTGGTTTTGAGCTCTCTCAACTCGGCGACGATAAAGCCCTCAAAAACCATGATTTAAATAAATAAATCCAATATAATATAGAAGGGAATAAATACGGAGGTCGGATAAACAAATAGAACCAAGACAGAGGTGAAGGAGAACGAGAAAGAAGAAAATGGAATCAAATGCTGACAATGAAGTGCGGGGTGAGAGGAACGTGGCAGGAACAGAGCCAGCTAGCTTAAATCAGCTAATTGACTTGCTAACACCCATAGGCAAACAACTGGACGAGGTGAGAAAGGAGGTTAAAGACGTCAAACAAGGGATAAGTGATGTGAGGAGAGAGGTCAAGGAAGAGTTCGACAGGATTCGGAGAGAAACGGAAAGTAAATTCGAAGGGATTAATGCCGCCATGAAAGCACAGCATGACAACATGGAGGACACTCAAACGCGCATAGCTGAACTAGAGGAATGGCAGACAGGAGCAAAGAGTGAGATGCTAACGATGACGGCCCTGACCCGAAGGATGAAGGAGAAAATGACGGACCTCGAGGGGAGGTCGAGGAGAAATAATATACGCATTTTTGGCGTACCGGAGGGCACGGAGGGGAATTCGACAGGCAAGTACCTGGAGCGTTTCCTAACCACCGAACTCGAATTGCCTGGCGACATTCCACTCCAGATACAGAGAGCACACAGGGCCCTGGCCCAGAAGCCACCTCCGAACGCACCCCCCAGATCAATAGTAGTTCACTTTCTACAATTCGAGACCAAAGAAATGGTGCTTAGTCATGCATGGAAGAGGAAGATTCAAGTGGGAGAGAAGAGGATTTTTTTCGACCATGATTATGCAACTGAAGTGGTTCAGAAGAGAAAGACATACGGGGCCATAAAGAAAATATTGAAGGAAGAAAAGATACGTTTCCAGACCCCGCTGACAAAGATGCGCATTCACTGGCCAAGCGGAGTCAAGACCTACGACAGCGCAGAGGATGTGGCGAGAGACATGGAGGAGAGAGGATACGAGGTGGGTCCCACGGGAGAAAACGCCGCGACCGCAGAGAGGGAAAAGACACAAGACCGGGCAGAATGGCAACAGGTGACCCGCAGCAGGACGGGGAGGACGGCGGCGGCCGCTGCCAGGGAGAAGCTGAAGGGCTTTCAAAGAGGGAAATGAAACTGACGCGCGGGCCTGAAGGGGTGTTTTAAGGGACATGGAACCCAGATGGACGGCCTATGAGGCGAGTCAACGGACTTCTGCTAAATACAAGGTAGTTGATGCCGAGAGAGAGAGACTGAAACGACAGAGTTGGACATAACTAGACAGAGAGGAACCCTACAGAATGGGTTTGTTTTCAGTTCTAGTGAGGGGCCCTTTCTGAGAGGAAGGATTCCCCCTCAGCCTACCAACGGGACTTGGGGGAGACGACTTCCCCCCTTTTGGAAGAAGGTTGTATTTTGTTTTGTTGCTTATTATAATTTTATGTTGTGTTTTATTACACGTTATACAGTTGTAAATGTTCCTTGTGTATTCAACCTACTGTTATTCAGGTCGCTTAAAAGGGCTATTGATTTAGGACTAGATGGGTTCGACTGTTAGACTGGTGTCACTTAATGTTAATGGATTGAATACCCCCAAGAAGAGAGACAAAGTTATGAGGAAATTGAAGAAGGACAGAGCCCAAATTATATATCTACAGGAGACTCACCTTAACAAAGTAGAACATGAAAAGCTAAAGAGATACGGTTATAGAAATCTGTACAGTAGTTCTTTTAAGGGAGGTCCCAGACGGGGTGTGACGATTATGATATCAAATCAGGCACAATTCGAATACGAAAAAGAGATAAGGGATAGGGAGGGAAGATATATTATTGTGAAAGGGAAGTTCGACAATGTGAAGGTTACTCTGGTGAATGTGTATGCGCCCCCAGACTGTGATAAACATTTTTTTAGATTGCTATTCGATGTTATCGCAGCGGAAACAGAAGGGATCTTAATTTGTGGAGGGGATTTGAATGTAATTTTAAATTACAGCATGGACACAACGAGCCTCAAAAAATCAAAAATACAAATATCAAAATACGTAAATATGTTATTGGAGGAGATGGGATTGGTCGATATATGGAGATATCTCCACCCTCTAGAGAAGGATTTTACACACTATTCGGCGGCGCATAAAGTTCATTCTAGAATAGATTATTTGTTTGTGGATCCAGGAAATGTTCACAGGGTGAAAGATTGCCACATAGGGGGCGCAGATGTGTCCGACCATAACTCTTTGTGCCTTGACATAGGCATCAGTAACCGAAGAAGATTAACTAATTGGAGATTGAATGTGAGTCTACTGAATAATGATCAAAGGAAGGACAAATTCAGAATGGAAATACAGAACTATGTTAAGGAAAATGACAATGGGATGGTGGAGCCAACGATGGTTTGGGACTCCTTGAAGGCAGTTATGAGAGGCAGATTAATCTCGGAATCAACCTATGTAAAGAAAAGGAAGTTAGAAACGTACACGAAAAACATAGAAAAATTGAGGGAATTGGAAAGAGACTACCAGAATTCGGCGGGCTTGGACACACAAAATAAAGTTAAACATCTAAAACTAGAGATAGATAAACATCTAACAGAGGAGATGGAGCGGAAGATTCTGTTCTGTAAGCAAAGTTATTATGAGATAGGCCCGAGAGCCACTAAACTATTGGCGAGGCGAACCCGTAAGCAACTCGCTACTAGTCAAATCCATAACATTAGGGACCCCCTTACAAACCAATTGACAACAGAGCCGGAGGGTATAGAAAAAACATTCCAGAGATATTATGAGGAGTTATATACACAGCCAGAGTCTGCACAAAGAGAGGAGATTAAGTCCTTCTTAAACACACTAGACCTACCAAAGATAGGACAGACACAGAATGATACCCTAACAAGGGATATCTCAATAGAGGAGGTAGTAGGGGCAATAAACAGTTTGAAAAATGGGAAATCTCCGGGGAGTGATGGATATCCGGTGGAATGGTACAAAACATTCAAGGACGAACTGACTCCGCTGTTAGTTAAATCGTTTAATTGGACACTACAAAACGGCAAATTGCCGCCAACATGGACAGAAGCAATAATAACGGTCATACCTAAACCGGGGAAAGATAGGGAATTATGCGGAAATTATCGACCAATATCATTACTAAATGTGGACTACAAGATATATACATCAATTATTGCTAGACGATTACACGACTTTACGCGGGATTTGATTGATGAGGACCAAACAGGATTTGTGAATGGGCGACAGACGCACGATAACATTAGGAGGACTCTGCACATTATAGATCAGGCAAACAAACAGAAAAGAGACACGATTCTGGTTAGCGTAGATGCCGAAAAGGCATTTGACAGGGTAAATTGGACTTTCCTATTCGCAGTGTTAGAGAAGTTTGGATTCAATGATAAATCATTACAGGTAATTCAGACTCTCTATCAACGACCTACAGCTAGAATCAAAATAAATGGGAGCCTATCTAACAAGTTCGAGCTACAGAGATCAACCAGACAGGGATGCTGTTTGTCACCAACCCTGTTCGCATACTTTATTGAGCCACTGGCCCAAGCCATACGCGAAAATAGACAAATCCAAGGGGTGACAGTACACGGAACGGAACATAAGGTCGGCCTCTTCGCAGATGACGTCATTGCATTCCTTGAACGGCCTGGTGAATCGTTGCCTGAATTGTTAGACCTCTTGAACGCATATGGACAGCTATCAGGATACAAGATAAATATAACTAAAACCCAAGTGCTCACTATCAACTATACACCACCAAAGGAAATCAGGGAAAAATACAATTTAAATTGGAATCTAAAGAAAATTAACTATTTAGGGGTAGAAGTGACTAGGAATTTATCAGGACTATATAGGGCAAATTATGATAGGATTAACCGAGAATTATTAAAAGATATACATAGATGGACTACCCTAACGCTGGATTTTAGCTCAAGAATTGAATTAATAAGAATGAACGTATTACCCAGACTTTTGTATTTGTTCCAAGCATTACCAATAGAGATACCTCAAACGCAATTCATAGCATGGGATAGGATGATATCAAGATTCATTTGGGGGGGGGGAAGAGGCCAAGAGTGAGATTCAGAACTCTCCAGCTAAAGAGGGAGAAGGGGGGCCTGAGCCTGCCTAACCTGAAAGAATACTTCCACGCGGCCCAGCTGAGATATGTGCATAGTTGGTGTAAACTGGATTATGAAGCAAAATGGAAAGAAATGGAAAAATCATTTGGAATGTGCCCGATACAGAGTATAATAGGAGACAAGGAAATATTTAAGAAAGTTAGAAATCAAATGGATTCGATTACAAAATTTACCTTGGAATTATGGTTTAAACTACTTAGACATAATAGGGCGGAGAAGAACGCAAATTTACTGAAGTGGGTGGCTTTTGATAGCAGTTTTAAACCAGCTGGGCACGGTGGGGGGATTCGGATGGTGGGCGGAGAAGGGCATTACGGCATGGTGCACACTGGTGGAAAAGGGAAGGATAAGGAGTTTTCAAGACTTGAAAACAAAATATGACCTGGATGGACGGGATTTCTACAGATATTTACAGATACGGGACTACTATGGGAAATGGATTGAACAGGAGCTCTTTCTAGAAATGAACAAGGTGGTACAAGTAATGATTGATGCATATAAAGGGAACCGGGTTAGGACTATAACTACACTATATAAGGCATTGATGGATGACAAAAGCGCGACAGGGTATATAAAAGAAAAATGGGAAAGGGAATTTGACATGGAAATATCTGAAGAGGAATGGGATAACATGTGGGAAAAACATAGGACAACAACCTGTTCGCGAACCTGGAGAGAATTTTCCTGGAAAAATCTGATACGGTTCTTTATCACACCTAAAATATCAAATAATTATTCTGAAACAAGGAAGTCATGTTGGAGGAATTGTGGGTCATCTGAAGCCAACCATGCGCATATATTCTGGAATTGTTACAAAATAATAGGGTTTTGGGGAATGATTCATAGGATAACGCAAGATATTCTGGGATACAAATTTCAAATGAATCATAAACTGATGTATCTGTGTATGCTCACTGAGAATGATGTACATGATGGGGACATGTATCTATTCAAGATACTCATGGTTGCAGGTAAAAAGGCCATTACAAGAAAATGGGGGACGGAAGACATACCCACTCAGACCCATTGGGTGGACACAGTGGGGGAAATAAGCATTATGGAAAGACTGACACATAGGCTACGGCTGGCAGGATCACGGATGGACGGTAAATGGGAGAAGTGGACTCTATGGCAGTTGGCACAGACTTGATATGACAGCAGGTTTTTCTTTTTTATTTCTGGTTGTCGATGTTGTTGATGACTTGTATGGTTGTACTTACTGTTGAATAAAAAGAAAATGGTAAAAAAAAAAAAACGTCATCCCCCACGAGCGTTCTTTCATAGAGCCGACTTTGTTGCGGCCGTGACGTCCCCGTGTGGATCAATGAACACCTGGGCTGCTGGCGTTGGGCGCAACATGCCTCCCTGTTTCGACCCATTTGGTGTTTATCAAGAACTGAGTCTTATTTGTTATAGTTGGGTGCTGTGTGGTTGTGCGGATTGCATGCTTAGAATGTATTGCGATCCTGTTGTAATGGTGTTTCCACATCCCAGCCTTGTGTATGCTGCGGAGGCGGCCGCGCGCCAGAGCTATTGAGTTATAAAGTTAAAAACTTTTTTTTTTAAAACAATGTTAAACAAATTTTTTATATGTATGATGACCCATTTGTTCCCCACCTTCCCCCTCTCTTCCTATGACTGTAAAGAATTGATCTGGTCAAGTCTGGCATTTTACATATGGAAAGCAGCCTCCTGCTAGACACCAAAAGGTGGACTCCTGTCTCCTACCCCCTGGGGTCTTAGACTAGGCTAAGATAATAGATAGATAGATAGATAGATAGATAGATAGATAGATAGATAGATAGATAGATGTTTATTGATCCCAAGAAAAATGGGAAATTCCAGTGTTACAGCAGCAAACACAGTCACAAGCACAGAATATACATACATACAATATACATGAAATAATATGAATAAAATAAAAAAAATATTTGAATATGCACAGTATGGGTAAACAGAAATGTGCCACTGCTTAAATAATATTCTAAAATGTATGCTACATGTAAATAAGCAAATTGTGCAGGTTGCATTAGTGCAGTAGTGTGGTGTTCAAAAGTCTCATCTAGCCCCCAGTGATGACATGTTAAAAAGTTGTATTGCCTGTGGTCGGAATGATTTCCAGTAGCGGACCGTGTGGTTGTACTGGAAGTCTGTGGTGTATAAGGTGAACAGAAAAGGAGACAGCACAGTCCCCTGTGGGGCCCCCGTACCACTCACCACCACATCAGACAGAACACGGTCCAAGCGGACAAACTGTGGTCTGTCTGTCAGGTAGTCAGTGATCCAGGAGACTATGGACGCACCGACACCCATCAGCCGCAGCTTCTCACCAAGTAGCAGTGGCTGGATGGTGTTGAATGCCACCGCCATCCAGGTGCAAATGAGCTCGCTGCAGAAGATAGATGACAGCGTCGTCCACTCCCAGTCGAGGCTGGTAGGCAAACTGTAGAGGGTCCAGAGAAGAACTCACCTGCGGTCTCAGGTAGGCCAAGACCAGCCTCTCCAGCACCTTCATCACATGGGATGTGAGAGCCACTGGGCAGTAGTCCTTAAGGCCAGATGGAGTCAACTTTTTAGGGACCGGGACAAGGCCAGACGTCTTCCACAGCAGCGGCACCCTCTGCAGGCTCAGGTTGAAGAGGTGCTGGAGAACTCAAGACAGCTGACTGGCGCAGGTCTTCAGGACCCTAGGGCTGATGCCGTCCGGGCCAGCAGCTTTGCGCTGGTGTAGCCTCTCAAGTGGTCTCTTCACCTGGCCAGGGGTACTTGAAGTGCCAGTGGGGGGAGGTGTAGTGGTGGTGGGGGGAGTGGGCTGACTGCAGGAGGGCTGAGGGAGTGAGGAGGGAGATGTTAGAACAAAAGAGGGTGGGGGAGAGGAGGCAATGAGGGGGTGTAGGGGGTTGGTGGAGTGGTGGAGGAGGCAGGGGATGGCTGTGAGCTAATACAATGTTGATTAAATTGTATTCATAGAGTTTCACATTTACATGATAGAACCTTTTGATCTGTGACCAAAAACAACCCCCAAAGGTCCTTATTGGAGAGCGAAGATGCGCTCGGCATGTTGCCATGCCAACGACGGACCAATGAGAATGGATTTGAATGCACCAGGTGAAAAGGAACAGTCCCAAGGTGCAGGGGATAAATGAGTGATTGAGGAATAATAAAGAC
Organism: Etheostoma perlongum; assembly: GCA_026937815.1. Classification (NCBI taxonomy): domain Eukaryota; kingdom Metazoa; phylum Chordata; class Actinopteri; order Perciformes; family Percidae; genus Etheostoma; species Etheostoma perlongum. The sequence continues at coordinate 6,802,138 of CM049387.1, forward strand.
TGGTTTCATGTGACTCCACCAGGGTAAACATGGATCCAGTCCGCTGTCAGCAAGAAGCCCCTGACTGGTACATGCTGTCAGCTGCAGTGTTATGTTGTTGTGTGTCGTATTGTCTTTGTGTTATCATCTTCATCATTCTGTTGCATTAAACCTTTTCTTAATTCTCAATTGTACCCAAACCTCCTTCTTCAGAGATCCAACTAACACGAAGTTAGCTAATTCTAACACTATCTAAGGGGATGACGCTCCCTGGCGCGTTTCTCCTCCCACTCTTGCTGTTCTGGATACGGGTACAGATATTTCTGCATATTGGTACGGAGTATTCTGGATATGGGTATAAAAAATGTCGGGATGTATGGGACGTCCTGGATGCATAGAGCTTGGTTGGATCGACACGGCTACGTGTTTGAACACCCAAAAGTTGGCTTGTAAATATTGGTGTTAACTGAGTAGGCTATACATTTCATGTGGGTTTGTTTTCCTTTTGATTTTGGGTTTGCTAATTATGCATGCTGTTTGTCAATTTGAATTGTTTATAATGTTATCTTACAGTTTTAATAGAAAAGATGGTGCTAACATAAAATTGTATATTTTTATAAATCTATATATAAATCTATATGATCTATATCAGGGGTCTTCAACAGGGGGTACTGCATGGGGGTCGCGAAAGTTTTGGTTGATTAGACTTTTTTTTTATACCCCCCCCCTTGCTATTTGTCCATTTGAATAGCTTTTATGCATAATTACATGCAATTGACAGACTGTTGATCTTGGCAGGTCAGTTTATTGTGTTATGTTATGTTTATAAATGGCAGTGGCATGGCCACCCTACTCACTGTTCCTCGCACATGTTTAAAATAAAAACATGAATATATGAACCTGTGTAATATTGAATGCACAATAACAAGGTACATTTACACATGGTACTATAGGACCAGTTTGATATAACACAATTTTATACAATATATATAATTAGGGGTTCCCCGCTCCATCTCGCATCAGTTTGGGGGTCCTTGGCCTGGAAAACGTTGAAGACCCCTGATCTATATAATTTTATAAGTCTCCGTCCATCCATCTTCGACCGCTTATCCGGTATCGGGGTAGCAGCTCCAGTAGGGGACCCCAAACTTTCCTTTCCTGATCCACATTAACCAGCTCCGACTGGGGGATCCCGAGGCGTTCCCAGGTCAGGTTGGAGATATAACCTCTCCACCTTGTCCTGGGTCTTCCCCGAGGCCTCCTCCCAGCTGGACGTGCCTGGAACACCTCCCTAGGGAGGCGCCCAGGAGTCATCCTTACCAGATGCCCGAACCACCTCAACTGGCTCCTTTCAACGCGAAGGAGCAGCGGCTCTACTCCGAGCTCCTCTCGGATGTCTGTGCTTCTCACCCTATCTCTAAGGGAGACGCCAGCCACCCTCCTGAGGAAACCCATTTCGGCCGCTCGTACCCTGGATCTCATTCTTTCGGTCATGACCCAGACTTCATGACCATAGGTGAGGGTAGGAACGAAAATTGCCCGGTAGATTGAAAGCTTTGCCTTCTGGCTCAGCTCTCTTTTCATCACAACGGTGCAATAAACGGAATGTAATACCGCACCGGCTGCTCCAATTCTCCGACTAATCTCACGCTCCATGGTCCCCTCACTCGCGAACAAGACCCCAAGGTATTTAAACTCCTTCACTTGGGGTAAGGACTCACTCCCTACCTGAAGAAAGCACTCCATCGGTTTCCTGCTGAGAACCATGGCCTCAGATTTAGAGGTACTGATCCTCATCCCAGCCGCTTCACACCCCGTGATATCCCTGTAATTGGCACACACCCTCTGGTCACCCTCTTTGAAGAGGGGAACCACCACCCCAGTCTGCCACTCCTTAGGCACTGTCCCAGATATCCACACAATGTTAAAGAGGCGTGTCAACCAAGACAGCCCCTCCACACCCAGAGCTTTCAGCATTTCTGGACGGATCTCATCAATCCCCGGGGGCTTTACCGCTGTGGAGTGGTTTGACTACCTCAGCGACCACCACCAGGGAAATTGACGACAATCCCCCATCATCCTCCAGCTGTGCCTCCACCACAGAACGTGTCAGCTGGATTTAGGAGTTCTTCAAAGTGCTCCTTCCACCGCTCTATTACCTCCCCAGTTGAGGTCAACAACGTCCCATCCTTACTGTATACAGCTTGGATGATTCCCTGCTTCCCTTCCTGAGGTGGCGAACGGTTTTTCCAGAAGCACCTTGGTGCCGACCGAAAGTCCTTTTCCATGTCTTCTCCGAACTTCTCCCACACTGCTTTGCCTCTGTCACGCCAGAGGCTGCAGCCTTCGAAATCTATTGTCTCTGACCCCTAATTTCAGATACACAGGATCTGTGTGCTTTAAAGGTCTATCCCAAATGGCATTGTAGGAAATTTTAGATTCTTGTGTCATATGCCACTCGCACTGCCACATATATGCATTTCTAATATAATTTAGAGTTCAACATGCTGGCCAGAGATGGGAAGTAATGAAGTATAAGGCTGAATCCCATTTCTGTATCTTACCCCTACCCCTTGAAACCAAGGGGTAAGTGCTAGGGGTGAAAACATACCCCTATGAAATGGGACACCACTTGGTTACATTACCATACAGTATTGATCACAAACTTCCAAGATGCAATACATGTGCATACACATGTATCATGTATACATACATATACACCCTGTATACATGGTGTGTTGTATATCTGTTTTAGTTATCACCGTTTTGAATGTCATTGATGTTCAGAAAAACATTTTGTTAACAAAAATCTGTCTTTATTGCCGATAAATTAAACATAACAGGCAAAAACATTACATAAAATGATGTTACAGAACCATTATTATTAGAACCATAACTAACATGACACACACATAAAAAGGCACTCATATGTGTAAAACTACAAAAAAAAAACACACAAGACCACAAACTAACAAATTAACTACAGCTGTTCTGATATTTCAGACCAGTCTGATGCCTGTTGGCCTCACATTTCATCAGTGTCCCATATCAAAACCAACAACAATATACAAGTGCATGAACAGGAATTAATTACAAATGATAAGAATAATACAGTACCAATGCAATAATGAATGGTTACAACATGAACATATGAATTAAGAAACTTCTGCTCGTTTTCAGCCCCAAAGTGGATCAGCTGCTGTGTCCTCCTGTGTGATACAGAGCGGTATATGTAAAGCACGTAGCGATGTATCATAGACCGTTAATATTAATATATATAGAGTCTATGCGATGTATACAGTCCATTCAAGGCAGAGAAATGCGGGACTGTTGTTGCAACTCAGTGCATTTAGGCATGTAGACATGGTTAAGACAATCTCCTGCAGTTCAAACCGAGCATCAGTATGGGGAAGAAAGGTGATTTGAGTGACTTTGAACGTGGCATGATTGTTGGTGCCAGAAGGGCTGGTCTGAGTATTTCAGAAACTGCTAATCTACTGGGATTTTCTCGCACAACCATCTCTAGGGTTTACAGAGAATGGTTCGAAAAAGAAAAAACATCCAGTGAGCGGCAGTTCTGTGGGCGGAAATGCCTTGTTGATGCCAGAGGTCAGAGGAGAATGGCCAGACTGGTTCGAGCTGATAGAAGGGCAACAGTGACTCAAATTACCACCCGTTACAACCAAGGTGGGCAGAAGAGCATCTCTGAACGCACAGTACGTCGAACTTTGAGGCAGATGGGCTACAGCAGCAGAAGACCACACCGGGTGCCACTCCTTTCAGCTAAGAACAGGAAACTGAGGCTACAATTTGCACAAGCTCATCGAAATTGGACAATAGAAGATTGGAAAAACGTTGACTGGTCTGATGAGTCTCGATTTCTGCTGCGGCGTTCGGATGGTAGGGTCAGAATTTGGCGTCTACAACATGAAAGCATGGATCCATCCTGCCTTGTATCAACGGTTCAGGCTGGTGGTGGTGGTGTCATGGTGTGGGGAATATTTTCTTGGCACTCTTTGGGCCCCTTGGTACCAATTGACCATCGTTGCAACGCCACAGCCTACCTGAGTATTGTTGCTGACCATGTCCATCCCTTTATGACCACAATGTACCCAACTTCTGATGGCTACTTTCAGCAGGATAATGCGCCATGTCATAAAGCTGGAATCATCTCAAACTGGTTTCTTGAACATGACAATGAGTTCGCTGTACTCAAATGGCCTCCACAGTCACCAGATCTCAATCCAATAGAGCATCTTTGGGATGTGGTGGAACGGGAGATTCGCATCATGGATGTGCAACCGACAAATCTGCGGCAACTGTGTGATGCCATCATTTCAATATGGACCAAACTCCCTGAGGAATGCTTCCAGCACCTTGTTGAATCTATGCCACGAAGAATTGAGGCAGTTCTGAAGGCAAAAGGGGGTCCAACCCGTTACTAGCATGGGGTACCTAATAAAGTGGCCGGTGAGTGTATGTACAGGACTGCATAGACCACAAAACAAGACTGTCGTAACTTTTAAATCAATTATTTAAGCCGAAAATACTTATATTTATGGGTCTCTCTGGTCGAAGCGGCAGCCATTGTTGTTGCGTGTGTGTTTACAAGTGAGGTCGCATCCACACTTGGTTTCTAGGGGTATACACCCCTTGGTCTATCCCCTTCGCCTCGGTCGTAATAAGAAATGGGACAGCACTAGGTCCCGCGTCCATCTCCATCCATCTTCATCCGCTTATCCGGAGTCGGGTCGAGGGGGCAGCAGCTCCAGCAGGGGACCCCAAACTTCCCTTTCCCGAGCCACATCAACCAGCTCCGACTGGGGGGATCCCGAGGCGTTCCCAGGCTGGACGTGCCTGCTGGACGTGCCTGGAACACCTCCCTAGGGAGGCGCCCAGGAGGCATCCTTACCAGATGCCCGAACCACCTCAACTGGCTCCTTTCGACGCGAAGGAGCAGCAGCTCTACTTTGAGCTCCTCTCGGATGACTGAGCTTCTCACCCTATCTCTAAGGGAGACGCCAGCCACCCTCCTGAGGAAACCCATTTCGGCCGCTTGTACCCTGGATCTCGTTCTTTCGGTCATGACCCAGCCTTCATGACCATAGGTGAGGGTAGGAACGAAAATTGCCCGGTAGATCGAGAGCTTTGCCTTCTGGCTCAGCTCTCTTTTCGTCACAACGGTGCGATACACAGAATGTAATACCGCACCGGCTGCTCCGATTCTCCGACCAATCTCACGCTCCATAGTCCCCTCACTCGCGAACAAGACCCCAAGATACTTAAACTCCTTCACTTGGGGTAAGGACTCACTCCCCACCTGAAGAAAGCACTCCATCGGTTTCCTGCTGAGAACCATGGCCTCAGATTTAGAGGTGCTGATCCTCATCCCAGCCGCTTCACACTCGGCGGCGAACCGATCCAGTGAGTGCTGAAGGTCACAGACCGATGATGCCATCAGGACCACATCATCTGCAAAAAGCAGCGACGAGATCCCGAGCCCACCGAACTGCAACCCCTCCCCGCCCGACTACGCCTCGATATCCTGTCCATAAATATTACAAACAGGATTGGTGACAAAGCGCAGCCCTGGCGGAGGCCAACCCTCACCTGGAACGAGTCCGACTTACTGCCGAGAACCCGGACACAGCTCTCGCTTTGGTCATACAGAGATTGGATGGCCCTGAGAAGGGACCCCCTCACCCCATACTCCCGCAGCACCTCCCACAATTTCTCCCGGGGGACCCGGTCATACGCCTTCTCCAGATCCACAAAACACATGCAGACTGGTTGGGCATACTCCCAGGCCCCCTCCAAGATCCTTGCGAGAGTGAAGATCTGATCCGTTGTTCCACGGCCAGGATGGAATCCGCATTGTTCCTCTTCAATCCGAGGTTCGACTATCGGCCGAACCCTCCTTTCCAGTACCTTGGAGTAGACTTTACCAGGGAGGCTGAGAAGTGTGATACCCCTGTAATTGGCACACACCCTCTGGTCCCCCTTTTTAAAGAGGGGAACCACCACCCCGGTCTGCCACTCCTTAGGCACCGTCCCATACTTCCACGCAATGTTGAAGAGGCGTGTCAACCAAGACATCCCCTCCACACCCAGAGCTTTCAGCATTTCTGGACGGATCTCATCAATCCCTGGGGCTTTGCCGCTGTGGAGTTGTTTTACTACCTCAGCGACTTCCACCAGGGAAATTGACGACAATCCCCCATCATCCTCCAGCTCTGCCTCTACCACAGAGGGCGTGCCAGCTGGATTTAGGAGTTCCTCAAAGTGCTCCTTCCACCGCTCTATTACCTCCCCAGTTGAGGTCAACAACGTCCCATCCTTGCTGTAAACAGCTTGGATGATTCCTCGCTTCCCCCTCCTGAGGTGGCGAACGGTTTTCCAGAAGCACCTTGGTGCCGACCGAAAGTCCTTCTCCATGTCTTCTCCGAACTTCTCCCACACCCGCTGCTTTGCCTCTGTCACGGCAGAGGCTGCAGCCCTTCGGGCCCGTCAGTACCTTGCAACTGCCTCCGGAGTCCTCCCGCGTGAACGCGCAAAACCAAGGGGAAGGGGTAAGGGGTAAGGGGTAGGGGTAAGAGAGAAATGAGATTCAGCCTAAATACTTCGTTACTGTACTCAAGTAGATTTTTCTGATATTTTTACTTTACTATTTATTTTTGTGGCGACATTTTACTTCTACTCCTTACATTTGAACACAAATATCGGTACTTTCTACTCTTTACATTTTACAAAATTGTCTCGTTACTTTAATTTTGTACAAGAGGTTGTCTTATCGGAGCAGCGCGGACACGCGCCTCACACCGCGAGCGGGTGCGCGCGCCACACGGGTAAAAAAGCGAGAGAAAAGAAAAAGAGCTGTCCGGAGGATAATCAGCTGAGATTGTGCATCTTTGATAACTGTAAGTCGTATAATTTATGTTGTCAGTTCACTTAAGCCTGTTATTGGTCTATAGTTCTTGGAAACTTAGCTAGAGAGAAGTTGTCTTCGTCCGTGTTTTAACACACACACCTGGGGCGAAGTTGTAAACCAGAATCAGCTTTAAGGCCATGTTGCAGGTTAACCACCACTGTTGATTATTGGGTACTGTTGGAATTTAAAATTTTATATGTGCTTAAACATTGTGGGTGATTTGCATTATACATTCAAGCTAAAAGGTAAAAGCATTATTTCAACATAAATGAAGACATGTGGGTCATGCATTAAGTTTGTTGTTATAAGTTTATAGTTTGTTGCATTAAGTTGTTTAGCAATACTTTTGTTTTATAATATAAGATGTTCTGGTACATTTTGTTATAACCCAGCTCTACAAATGTGTCATAAGCTGAATTGATGATGTTAGAGACACCCTGTCTCTGGTTTCAGTCACCCTTTATGGCCCTACTGCTCTGTTGCTTTCCAAGTCTCTGAGGGTCATAAACCCTCAGTCACATCCCAACTAAAAGATAAGGAATAAGCACAAGACCCCACCCTTTGTGAGATAATACTGGGGGTCGGAGAGCCAGAGAGTGAGACAAAGGAAGAGGAGAGCTGCAACAGCTTGATCCAGGTAACTTTGTCTCTAGGATATCCTATGTAATAAATGGATTCACATTTCAACATCTGAGATTTTGACTACTAATTGAATGAACCCTGAGAATGGAGCAGGATTTAGCTCCAACAATTTGGCGCCCAACGTGGGGCTCGAGGAAGGCACAGACCCATCCTTGAGTAAGTGAACAACTAGGACGAGATGCGTCTCCACATTCAGCCCGGGCACTAAGGAAAGGTAAAGCAGAACCTGTTAATATCAAATCTGCAGCATTGGACATGTACAAAATCTGAATGTGGAACGTGCCTGTATCCTAGTTGCTAAAATTGACAAATTTGATAAGATGTTGATGTGTGAAAAAGTTTTAAATTTAAATGTGTAACATATAGTTTAAGTTTGAAAACATAGTACTTGCAAGTAGTTAGTAAACCAGATGAAGGGTAATGTATTTCAAAGAGGGAATACATGAAGGTGTAGCCTTCAATAAGACGTGAACGTAGTTTCTACATTGGGACATAGAAATGAAAGTAATCTGTATATATTTCAGATGAAGGGTAGTGTATTTAAAGTAAGATACATGAAGGTGTAATGTCTGGATCATGAACGTAGTTTCTATATTGGGACATAGAAATGAAAGTAGTCTGTATATATTTCAGATGAAGGGTAGTGTATTTAAAGCGAAATACATGAAGGTGTAGGATCCGGAGGGTGAACGTAGTTTCTAAATTGGACAAATAGAAACGAAAGTAGTCTGGTGAATCAGATGAAGGGTAGTGTATTTCAAACAGGGGATACATGAAGGTGTAGCGTTCGGGTGACGTGAACGTAGTTTCTAATTGGACAAATAGAAACGAAAGTAGTCTGAAAAATGAATACAAATTTAAAAAGGGGGAATAGTATGGCGGAGGCTAAGACGCAGGAGGAAGGTCATAAATTACAGGATGATAACTAAATTAGAGGACAACGCCAAAACAGTGGGTCTCATATTATGTGCCAAATTGAGAAATAAAATAATGAAGGTAGAAGGTAAACATGCTGTTCTCCACGGTCTTTTACTGCTCATGCAGGGAGCAGCACACCCCCTAAGGGACACTCGGACACAAGATAAGGAAGACAATGTTGATAAAACACAGAGACAGAAAAATTATGTCATTTCCAGAAAATCCAGACATAAGACCGCCACAATAGTCTCCGGTTGGCACACATTGAATTTAACCAGCAGTAAACATACATAAAGGGGCAGTGACTGTGCGCAAAGATACCACCGTCTTAACAGATGTTTCAGAGGGAGATGAGAAATGCGCGCCCCAGAGCCCCTATCCACTGCCGCGAAGCGAGAGCGAGCAACAACATTGGGTACAGTTGATATATGTTTCTATGTATGTCTGTATGTCTTGTCCTGCTTTAATTGTTGTATGTCTGCAATTAGGAGATGGATCAAAATTAAAGTAATATGTCCTGTCAGACCCTAATAGACTGAAGGAGGCTGAGAAAAGTCCAACTAGGGAATAAAGGGAACTGTGTAACATTTTAGGAAAAAAGATTTAGATTTAATGAGGGAAAATTTGGTTTAAAAACAAAACCAAAGACATAAAAGTAGTCAATCCAATGTGAGATCCATCTTATACAACAGCCATTTTAAGGTATGGGACTTAAGGGCTTTGAAGTATCCTATTAATGCCAGTAGAGAAAATAATGGAGAAATGTTTATTTAAACATTTTATGTTAACATGAGTTGAAGGGAAGGAAGGGGGACACAGGCAGCCCCTTTGACCCTTCCACAGAGGGAGTTGTAAAAAACACAGATAAGGAGAAAGATTTGGTCTGGCAGTAACGAGTATTAACCAAAATGCCTCTGCAGGGCAAAAGGTAACACAAAGGTTAAATTGGAGAAAGAAAAAAAAAAAAAAAGAGATCTGATAACTAAGAATGATGTTGTTGTAAGGAAGATGTCGGTGAAGCAAAAAATCAAAGTTAAGTTAATGTATTGATCTAAAAAAATCCAATTGAAAGAGTTAATTGATTAAAATCACTTAGGTGACAGAAAACGGCTTTGATCATTTCCAGATTAAAGAAAGAAAAATGTGAGGCTTCCTATAATGTTACATTTTCATACCTTAAGTACATGCAGTACTTTTGTGATACTTTTCTTATATGGGCAATATTTTAGGGGAATTTTGTTGGTAACAGAAATATAAAGATATTTACAGTTTGGAATTGGGACTTTAAACTTAGAACAGTGAAATGATAATATTCCTTTCTATTAATATGACGACCCTACTGCAGTAACGTTTTTGAATTAATGTCATAGATTAAGAATTCTTTAAAGTAAAGTGAAACAAAGGAAGAGAGAAATCATTCTTTCTTTCCAGAGGTCTAGAGGTGTGGGTTCTTTCAAGAAAACACACACGTATAGAGAAGGATAAGGTAAAAAAGAGTTATGCATAAAGTAAAGAGGAGTTGCAGTAGACCTGCAGCTCAGTTCCAGAAGCCATATTTGAGCACAAACACACACGTAGACTCATTTAAATGGGAAGATAATGGGAAGATTAAAAATAGAAACTGCATCTGTGAATTCTCACAGAATTACAACTGAATTCATATCTTGCTAATGAGTTAAAAATCTTATTGACCTGGAGTTTCTGTCATAATAATCATATGTTTTAGGCCTATTGGCAGACATCCATTTAAAATGTAGCCATTGCCATATAAAGAGCATGTCCTCCATGTCCACTGAAGTACCTCAGCGTGCTCTCTAGTAACATTGGTGTGCTCCAGGTAGCTTTGCATAAAAAATGGTTATCATTCGCAAGGCTACTGTTGTGGTTTGGGGTTTTGTTTGGGTTTATGTTTCCCTTTCTTTGGCCTCCTTGTGTTTTTGTCTGTTTTCTCCGTAGTCTTGTGTTGCTGGTCCTGTCTTGTGTTCCCCCGGTAAGTGTTTGCTCTGTTTTATGTTGATAGTCTGGTTTCCTGTTCTGTCTTGTCTTGCCCAGCTTTACTTTTGCCCGTCTGATTGTCCTGCCCCGCCCTAATGTGCTTCACCTGATGTCTCACCTGTTCCCCGTTACCTCATTACCTCATGTATTTAACCCCAGTGTCTGCCTCTTGTTGGATCATTCTCGTTTGCCTGACCGTCGTGTCTGTGTCCTGTTGCCTGTTGTCTTCCTACCCGTTGGTTTTGTCCCTGTTTGTTAGCCCTGTCTGCTTTTGCCTTTTTCCCCTGGACCCCTGTGGACGTTATCCTTGCTTTTCTTTTGGACTTTGCTTCATGGTTTTTGCTCCTTGTGTTTGTTCTGGATAATAAAGCCCTTGGTTACCTACTCCTGCCTGCCTCCTCTTCTCTGTGTTTTGGGTCCTCACCGTACCGTGACAGCTACTTTTACTTTTATACTTTAAGTAAATTCCCAAGCCTGTACTTTGTTACTTTTACTTGAGTAAATAAGTTTAATCAGTACTTCCACTTTTACCAGACTATTTTTTAACACAAGTATCTGTACTTCTACTTAAGTATGGAAAGTGAGTCCTTTTTGCCATCTCTGATGCTGGCCTACAGTTAGTGGATCTAGAATCACATAACATAACACTGTTTATTAAATTAAAAGCACTAAAATTCAGATATATTGTTGACTTTAAAACTGCACAAATGATGTACAAAATAATCAGCTATTGAACAGTGTCCAAGGGATGTTTCAAATAAGAGAACAAACATAAAAAAACAACCTATAAGAACAAATGCTAAATATCATTGCATCACAACTAAAGGAGTTACTTTATGGAACATCTGCAGTGAAGAGATGAAATCATCTATTACAATGAGAAATTTCAAGAGATTATTTAAAATGAATATATTAAAGGGATACGAAAAGGATTTAAAGTGATAGTATTGTAGAAAGACTGTATGGTTTCTTGGCATTTCTATACTGGTATGTCTATATACTAATTAGGGCTGTGCAATTAATTGAATTTCGATTTCGGCTCCCAACGATTACCAAAATAGTACAATCGAGTAAAAACGATTATTTTGCCATGTTCTGTTTTGTAATTTCCTCGTGTGTTCTGAATGGCGCGCGCGCACACACGTCATGCGCACATCCGCCCCTCCCGAAGCCAAACGCTTTCAGGTCGCGTGCATGTTACCCGCTGGAATTTAAAAACTTAGCGAGAGTAAAGATGGCAGAAGGAGGGCAGCCACAGCAGCGTTTGGTAAGCAAAAAAGGCAAAACCAACTCCATTGTCTGGGAACAGTTTGGCTTCGAGAAATCCGATGATGAGCAAACATGCTATGTGCAAGATTTGCTACATGGTAGTGGCTGCAAGTAAAGGGAAGACCACGAATTTGTTTAACCACTTGAAAATTAAACAGAGTGACCTATGTGTTCAATCGGCTCTCTGAGGAAGGAGGCTGAGGGTCAAATTGGGAATTAAGAAAAGGTTTATTGCAACAGCATGATGAGGATGATAAGACAAAGACAGAAACAAACAAACATAACACTGCAGCTGACAGCGGACTGGATCCATGCTTCCCCATGATGGAGTCACGTGAAACCAGTATTGAAAATTCCTAAATCACACAGTTTTATCCCCTGCACCATGGGGCGGTTCCTTTTTACCTGGCACAGTCAAATCCATTCTCATTGGTCCGCCGTCGTCATGACAGCATGCCGAGGGCATCTTCGCAGTCCTATGAGAATTAACATGCCGCTATAAACTCTGCCCCTTTGGGGGTCGCTTTTGGTTCCAGAGCAAAAGGTTCTTTTGTTTAAATGTGAAACTCTAACATCAATAGTTTAATTAGCATTGTATTGTCTTAGCCCAGACTAAGACCCCAGGGGACAGGAGACACCAGGCCACCTTTTGTTGCGTAGCAGGAAACTCCTTTGCATATGTTAAATGCCAGACTTGACCAGATCAATTCTTTACAGTCAGAGAAATAGAGGGGGAAGGTGGGGAACAAATGGCCATCTTGACTTCTTCACAGACGAAATGCATATTACTCCCATCATAGCTGCATCACACATAGTTATTAACTTTTTTATAACTCAACATATGACAATTTAATAAAGAAACAGAAACGGCAATCCACTCCCTCAACATCCTCCGTAACCCAGACATCCATAACAAACACACTGTACAGCGCAACTCCTTATCCGTTGAATTCGGAAAGGCACAAAATAATAACCCGAGTCTGTTGCCTATTATTTAGCTAAAGACATGCGCCCCACTAGCACAGTTGACAACTCTGGGTTCAAGAAAATGGTCAATATGTTGGATAAACGTTATGCTTTGCCATCTCGACACCATTTCTCGAGAGTTGCTCTGCCAGATTTGTTCAACAAATGCCATGCAGAAGTGGCTAACGAGGTGACCAAAGCAGAATACTTTGCAATCACAACGGATATATGGTCTAGCCGAACCATGGAGCCATACATTAGCCTCACAATCCACTATATTGATGCCGATTTCCGTTTGAATACCAAATGCCTCCAAACGGCATTTATTCCCGAAGATCATACGGGCCAAAACTTTGCCAATGGACTGAGGGAAGCTTTGGCTGCATGGGGTTTAAACGAAGAAAAGCTAATCTGCATCACTTCGGACAATGCTTCAAACATAAAGCTGGCGGCTGAGCTAAATGGATGGATAAGGCTTCAGTGCTTTGGGCACAGACTCCACTTGGCTATAGGTGAGTGTGATAAGTGACATATGATATGTGGTGATTTAATTATATGTAAAACAACAGCAACAACAATACTCGGAATACTAGTAAATAATAATTTGACAGTTAGACCGTGTCCTAACTACACTCGATGCCGCAACACGCGCGATGTGCGACAAAATGTATCTTTTCTGTGTTAATCAGAGTTTTTGTTTTTGACACCCAACGATTCTATTTTAAAAACGGTTTCTATTTTTCTGTGACTTTGCGCTGGAACAACAAACACAAAGTGTGGCAATGATAATATCAAGTAATGTGTGTGCTTTATTTAATGTTAAAAGCATGCAATGTGACTTTGAACATCATTTAAGGCTCCCAGCTTTGTAGCTGTAAAAGCAACAATGAATAATTAAAATCGTCACGTCTAGTGTGGATAGACAAATTATTTGTCGCTGGAATCTTATAGCATCGCGTTTGGTTAGGACACCTAGCTTAGGCTAGTACTAGGCTAGCAGCATACTATTATACTATATTATTAATAATAATAATAATAATAATAATAATAATAATAATAATAATAATAACAACACCACACACCACAAATAGAAAATAAAATTGATTAAATTTAAATTTTATTGTCATTACACAAGTTTATTTTATGAAGGTTGTGATAATCATAGTGATGCTAAATATGTATTTGTTGTAATCTTAGAGAATGCAATGAAGGATCCCAGGGTTGACCGGGCGATGGGGGTCTGCAAGAAGGTGGTCAGTAGCTTTTCCTACAGTTGGAAAAAGAAGAGGGCTCTGACAGAGGCTCAGAGGTAGTTGAACCTGCCTGAACACTCGCTAAAGCCTGAATGCCCGACTAGATGGGGATCTAGGCAGGCTATGGTCGACAGAGTCCTTGAACAACAGAAGGCCATTGCCCAGGTTTTCTCTGGTGACCGGAAGGCTAGACATCTCACCCTCACATGGCAGGATATTGATGTGCTGGAGGCCATCAACAAGTCACTCAGCCCTCTGGTTGTGTTCACTGATGCCCTTTCTGGAGAGAAATATGTTAGTGTTTCTTTCCTGAAACCAACCCTCCACCTCTTCAATAACCAAATATTGGAAGTGCAGGAGGAAGATACAGATCTTGCCAAAAGCATCAAACGGAAGATAGTAGATTATCTCAATGAGAAATACAGTGACACAGCAACACAAGAACTGCTGGACATGGCCTCTGCCTTGGACCCAAGGTTCAAACTTAAATATGTCAATGAAGACAACCGAGGGTCCATTGAAGACAGACTGAGAGCGGAGATGAAGAATGTCATGGTAATAATAATAAAAATAAAATATTAATTGCATGAACATGTTGGCAAATATTGTGAACATTAATACCACAATGGTTAGATCAGGTTAAAAATAAAATTACTAAATTCCCAAATTTATAATTTGTTCCCTCCAGGAGAACGTCCCTCTTGAGACTGCAGCAACACCTGCTGAGGATACAGAGGATGCTCCAAAGAAGAAGAAGAAGAAGAAGGGCCTAGGCAGCTTCTTCAAGGTCAATACAGTCACACCTCCTCAGCAACAGGACCAGGCCATAGCAAGTGAGCTACAGTCTTGCCTCCAGAGGGAAATGCTGGATGTTGAGGAAGACCCACTGAAGTGGTTGACAGAATCCCAGAGGATATACCCTCGGCTTTCAAAACTGGCAAGAAAATACCTCTGTATTCCAGCTACAAGTTCCTCTTCAGAGAGGGTCTCTAGTACAAGTGGAAACATTGTCACCTGCTTGCGTTCATCTCTTAAACCAGATAATGTTAACGGATTGGTGTTTCTGGCTAGAAACATTTAAGAGATTATTTTAGCTACCCTACTAACATGGTGACTTAAATAATTTTGTTGTCTTTAGTTAACTTATTTGTTAATGCTGGGGCCTGATGATGGGCCAGCCTTTTATATTCGTGGATTGAGTTTCTGGAATTTGTTTATATTTTGCCAAAATGTTGCCTACTTGTTTTAAAGAGATTGTGGAAGTAAATACAGGGAATAAATACTTTCATACTTTGATTTTAAATTTATATTTATATTTATTTTAATAGTTCAAAAAGTACAATAAATGTTCAATGTTTTAAGAATTGTTGAAAGGTGTCTTTTTAATGTAGGCAACACGTTTCCAAAGTCATGTGAAATAATCGTGTTACATAATCGTGATTTCAATATTGACCAAAATAATTGTGATTATGATTTTTCCCAAAATCGAGCAGCCCTAATACTAATATATTTATACTGTATACTGGTAAATCTATATACTAGTATATTTTTTTACAAAGTCTAGTATGGATGTGTTATGTAATCTACTATAGATAGATGGTATAGAAAGGGAAGAAAAGAAAAAAAAGTGTAAATGTGTTTATGTATGTATGCATCTGTGTCTATGAAGTGTAAATAACTGAAGCATAAGATTTACTAAAGGATAAAAGTAGAGAAAGGGGGTCGGACCTGATAAGTTGTTTATCAACTTCTTCCTACTCCTTTTGAACATGGGAAATCTTGTTTGACTTTCAATTTTGGAAGACTGTGCTAAGAAGTACATGGCCTTATTTATCTGTAATTTTAATTATATATGTATGCATGTATATAAATCTTTTATTTTAATGTTTTTTTTTTTTTTTTTACATGTTCAAATAAACTATTAAACCTAAACCTAACCTAATTCCCTCTCCAAACTAAAGGTGACATGTTTCATGGCCGCATCAAAGAATTTACAGTAAGCAGGGTTGTGTCCTTGTCTTCTCTGGAAATTACCCTTTTTAAATACACTGAATTAGTCAGTGGTGGAAAAACTATTCAGAGCCTTTTAGTCAAGTAAAAGCAGACATGCCATTCTGTTAAAATCTTTTTATAGCATAAGCAAAATGGACTTTGAGAATCAAAAGTTTAAAAAAACTAGGAAAAATATTTGAACCAATGGATATCACTAAACATTCCTCAGCTAATTATTTACATAAAAATTATGGAAATGGTATTAGCTTGCTAATTTGCATAAATTTCCACAACAGTAATCTGAGCATAAATAAAGCCAGGTTCAAAATCGTTTCATTTTGTTGGCATATTGGAACAATGTCTTGATATCTTTATCACTACATAAATCAGAAAGTACTGTCAACAGCTATTACAAAATTGCCATGTTTAAGTAAATCAGACTATGAATGACATCTGAACAAAGTCTTCTGTAAAAACCTTTGGAATATGAAACTTCAAAGTTTGTGTTACAACCTTTTGAAGATATGGATTGTAAAATGTATACATTTTTGCACACATTTAGTTAACTTTGTCAATTTAGCTAATTTCAGGTTCATTATCTTTTAAGTTACATTGTGTGAAATTAATACAGTTTTCTTTTTGAGTTGCCAGTTCCTGGGGAGTTGCTAAGTGTTGTTGGCTGAAAGACATAAGGACCTCCAATTGATTTAAAGCTGTTTAAATGGGGAATAAATAATTGGACTGCACCATGTTTCCCCATATCATGGGGGTGGCAGAGTATTTAATTTTTGAGTTTTCTTTGCTAGTTATACTTAAAGTTATGATTTTATTGATTTATCCTTAGTTCATATTAGGTATCATTTGTTTAACATAGGTTGTAGTTATTGTGATTTGGCTATTTAATGTGTTTGTCTACCCCCCTTTGTCAGAAAAGCCAATGTATAAGTTTCCCCCATGTCTCAGTCTTGGGAGGTCTGTTTAGTTTGTGTAGGTCTGTTTGGTTGACCTCACCTGAGTTAAATTCTGTTTAGTTGACCTCTTTTATGGTCCCAGGGGCCTGTTGCATGAAAGTAGAATAAAGATATCCAGGATAAGTGAAAAAGCGCAGCTTGACTTAGTGTGATCTGCTCATCGCGGCTTAATCGGTTGAACGTTTGCCGAGCCAGGATGAACAGGTGAAGCTATGTCAAGCCAGGTGTAGATAGCTGGGATAAGTGCACGTTCACGGCTTTCTCAAATAGACCACGGTATCGATCACAGATACTGATGCCGAAATGGAGAAGACGCATGCGGCATATGTTTCACTCAAACGCAAACAACGCGCAAAATACATGTAAACAACGCGTCGATTTTTCACATGTAAACAACACGTAAATTACGCGTAAACGACGCGTAAACAACACGTAGACAACACGTAGACAACGCGTAGACAACGTGTTGTTTACATGTTAATTTCACGTGAATTTGAGCCATTTGGTCACTTCTCCATTTTGAATGGGTGAGCGTCCTAAGCTCCCATTGGCTGCTGAGCAGTAGGGTCAAACCATTTCTGTAAGCCTGGGGAGGGGGTCGCCTGCCAACATTCAACATGCAAAGGATCCTCTCACTTCTTTTCTTTCTCATTTCTTCTTTTTTGATTTACCTTTTAAAAAAAAAATATTAATTTAACTCAATGAATTTACTATTCAATTATAAACTATTTTCATCAAGATAACATTACCGCCTTTTGCTCCACTGCTGCCTTTTTGTTTGAGTGTAGCATTTTTTATTTCTTGCACATACAGTAGTTCCTGGTTATTTAGCTGTTGTATATTTTTTTCTGTACAAGCTTTCTTTATATATTTGCAATTGGTTAGTGTGTATATACTTTGAGAAATAATAGCTTTTTTTTCTACAACTATTTAGCTTACTATTTAACTTACAAACTATTTTGCTGCAAAAAGGATGGATGAGATGGACCTGCATGTCTACATAGGGCCGCTAATCTTAACACACACACACACACACACACACAGGTCCTTAGTCAAGTCTGGATCTAGGCTGAATCCCATTTCTCTATCTTACCCCTACCCCTTGGCCCTTGAAACCAAGGGGTAAGTGCTAGGGGTGAAAACATACCCCTATGAAATGGGACACCACTTGGTTACATCACCATACAGTATTGATCACAAACTTCCAAGATGCAATACATGTGCATACACATGTATCATGTATACATACATATACACTCTGTATACATGGTGTGTTGTATATCTGTTTTAGTTATCACCTTTTTGAATGTCAAAAACATTTTGTTAACAAAGATCTGTCATTATTGCCGATAAATTAAACATAACAGGCAAAAACATTACATAAAATGATGTTACAGAACCATTATCAACTATTAGAACCATACCTAACATGTCACACACATAAATGTGTAAAACTAACAAAAATACACACAAGACCACAAACAAACAAATTAACTACAGCTGTTCTGATATTCCAGACCAGTCTGATGCCTTTTGGCCTCACATTTCATCAGTGTCCCATATCAAAACCAACAACAATATACAAGTGCATGAACAGGAATTAATTACAAATGATTACAATGATACAGTACATATGCAATAATGATAATGTGTGTTTACAAGTGAGGTCATGTCCACACTTCGTTTCAAGGGGTATACACCCCTCGATCTATCCCCTACCCCTCGGTCGTAATAAGAAATGGGACACCACTAGGTCCCGCGTGAACGCGCAAAACCAAGGGGAAGGGGTAAGGGGAAGGGGTAAGATAGAGAAATGAGATTCAGCCCTAGTCTTTGGGATGCAGAGATCCACAAGTAGGCCTACTTGATACAAGAATATTATTACCCACATATGCAGCACCTTAAAAAATAATATTTATAATAAATCTCGACTTTAGTAACGAAAAACATAATGAGCTTGTATAAACACAACTATTGTCTTCACTAAATAAATGTAGTCTTTTTTCATTGAGAAGAGGAAAAATTCAGATATTCACACACTTTGTGATCAATAACAGGCTGTTTCTTCATCCTAAAATTTGGCATTCACAATTACAGTAATCTGCTTCATTTTAGGGATTTAGTGAAGGCGGGTCATTTTCTATCCGTGGACAAGGGTTGTGTACACAAAAGGACCACAACACCATGGTTAAGTTGCCTGCAACAGACTTACACCTGTTCAGTCAAGCCGTTTTTTAAAAATTGTGTGTGAGTTAATCTGATGAAGTATAATGTAGGTATCCTGAGGCTCTGAGGCTCTGGAGTATTATCTAAAAGGCCGCACAGTACATTTATTTTTGCTGCATTGGTATTTAAACTGAACTACTACTTCTTCATTGAAGTTTTCTTCCTACAATGTAAAGGAACATTGATGGGTTAGATAGATAGATATTTATTGATCCAAATAAAAATGGGAAATTACGTTAATACATATACATGAAATAATAATAGGAATAAAATAAAAGAACAAATATTTGAATATATACAGGATGGGAAGAAATGTGCAACTGCTTAAATAATATTCTAAAATGTAAATAAAGCAATTGTGCAGGTTGCACTTAGTGCAGAAGTGTGGTGTCCAAAAGTCTGATCTATCACCCAGTGATGACATGTTAAAGAGTTTTATTGCCTGTGGTATGAATGATTTCCTGTAGCGGTCCGTGCAACATCAAAGCTGTCGGAGCCTCTTAGAGAAGCTGCTCCTCTGTTGGACCAGTGTGGGGTGGAGAGGGTGGAGTTGCTCCTCTGTTGGACCAGTGTGGGGAGGAGAGGGTGGAGCTGCTCCTCTGTTGGACCAGTGTGGGGTGGAGAGGGTGGAGTTGCTCCTCTGTTGGACCAGTGTGGGGTGGAGAGGGTGGTCGGGGTTATCCATGATAGATAACAGTTTGTTCAGTGACCTCCTCTCCACCACAGCTTCAAACGTGTCCTGTTTGCAGCCAATCACGGAGCCAGCCTTCCTGATCAGTTTGTTCAGTCTGTTTGTGTCGCCGGCTCCGATGCTGATGCCCCAGAAGACGCGGAGGAGAACAGAGCGCTGGCCACAACAGACTGGTAGAAGATCTCCAACATCCTGCTGCACACACTGAAGGATCTCAGCTTCGTCAGGAAATAGTTTGCTCATCCCCTTCTTGTAAACAGCAGTGCTGTTGATCTTCCAGTTCAGCCTGGCGGTAGTCCTTAAGGCCAGATGGAGTCGACTTCTTGGGGACCGGGACAAGGCAGGATGTCTTAAATAAAATAATAAATAAAAGTGCGAAACAGCAGCTACATTATGCGGCGCCTTCTGTGTCGACCAAAACAAACGGACATGTGAGCATTCAAAAACTCAACATCTAACTTGAGAAAACATGTAGCAGTATAGGAACATTTCCTATATATATCCATCAAAATTTGATGTTTAAGTCTCTTCACTTAAGCTATTTTGTAATTAATGAATTAATTTTAATTTATTTTATTGATTGGATGAACTATAATTTGCCTAAAGATGATTATTTTGTATTTTTGTCGGTCTGATTGATGCTTGTGTTAAGAAATAAATCAGAAGTTACTCAACAGTTACTCACTACTTGAGTAGTTTTTTCATCAAGGACTTTTTTACTCTTACTCAAGTAATTATTTGGATGACTACTTTTACTTTTACTTGAGTCATATTATTGTTGACATATTTTATTGACAAAAAAATGAAATCATGAATGTATTGGTCTCTGACCAGTCTGCCATTATTATCATCTGGGAATATCGCTACATTAATATTGTCACACTTAATCTCCGGAGCGCATCCTGTATAAACCTGAAGCTGCACAGACCACGGACGCCATGCTGTGCATCTCTACTTTTACACAGAGACTGGACACTGACGCGACTCACAGGTCTGCCGGCAGGCAGCGGCCACTGGGCAGCAACCACACGCCAGGCAGCCTCAACACACTACCGTCCCACCGGGAAAAATCCCCAATCCGCATTAGGGTGCCAGTGTAACCATTTTAACCATCTAAACAACTGTAATAGTAGGGTTTAAATCAAACTCATGACTGTTACTCCTAATAAAAACAACGTTTATTCAGTTCAAACTTTTATTAAGTGCACAGCTAGCTTAGACACATGTGTCTGCCATGAACTGCACAACCAACATCCCCCTTCCATGCATGTGCTAACCTGCACACACCGGGAAAAACCTTCTGCCGTAGTGAGTTCAATTCAATTTTTCAATTTAATTTTATTTATAGTATCAATTCATAACAAGCATTATCTCGAGACACTTTACAGATAGAGCAGGTCTAGACCACACTCCAGAATTTACAAGGACCCAACAGTTCTAGTAGTTTCCTACAGAGCAAGCAACAGTGCGACAGTGGCGAGGAAAAACTTCCTTTTAGGCAGAAACCTCGGTCAGACCCAGGCGCCTGGTAGGCAGTGTCTGACGACCGGTTGGGGTTACAATGAAGAGTGGCAATAACAGTCACAAAAAATAGTAGTTTGTAGTAGTTCATGGCATAGCAGGGCACTAGAACACCTCTACACAGTGAACAGTGTAGAGGGGAAGTAACATGTTAACAATCTCCCTATACTTTAAACAAAAGAGAATACAAAGAAATGTTTTATATATACATATAAAAAAAACATATACGCACAATGGCCACAGTTGTTACAACTTAAAATAAAACTGTTACATGTGCAAATAAAATGTACATTGCTTTTTAAATTTATCCTTTTGTTCTCAGCTTTGAGTGCTTTCAACAGCACCACAGTCCCTCACTGCTTTTAACACCTTAATTGCAACAACACTCCTAATTGCATCAGACAAAGGACTTATCTCTGTACTGGTGTTATTAGATCTTAGTGCTGCATTTGATACCATTGACCATCATATCTTATTACAGAGATTGGAACATTTAATTGGCATTAAAGGAACTGCTCTAAGCTGGTTTAAGTCTTATTTATCAGATCGATCTCAGTTTGTTCATGTTAACGATAAATCCTCCGTGCACGCCAAAGTTAGTTATGGAATCCCACAAGGATCTGTGCTCGGTCCAATCCTGTTCACTTTATATATGCTTCCTTTAGGCAATATTATCAGGAAACACTCAAACTTTCATTGTTATGCAGATGATACTCAATTATATTTATCAATCAAGCTGGATGAAACTATTCAGTTAGCTAAACTTCAAATGTGCCTTCAGGATATTAAAACCTGGATGACCTGTAATTTTCTAATGTTAAACTCAGATAAAACTGAAGTTATTGTTCTGGGGCCCAATCACCTGCGTGATGCATTATCCAAAGAGATAGTTACTCTGGATGGCATCACCCTGGCCTCCAGCACCCCTGTGAGGAATCTTGGAGTTATCTTTGATCAGGACATGTCCTTTAAGTCCCACATAAAGCAAATTTCAAGGATCGCCTTTTTTCACCTACGTAATATTGCAAAAATCTGAAATATCCTGTCTTAAGATAATGCAGAAAAACTAGTTACTTCTAGGCTGGATTACTGCAATTCTTTATTATCAGGCTGCTTGAAAAAGTCCATAAAGACTCTGATCCAGAATGCTGCAGCACGTGTTCTGATAGGAACCAAGAAAAGAGACCACATCTCTCCTGTTTTAGCTTCTCTGCATTGGCTTCCTGTAAAATCCAGAATAGAATTTAAAATCCTTCTTCTCACCTACAAAGCTCTTCATGGTCAGGCACCATCTTATTTTAAAGAGCTCATAGTACCTTACAACCCTACAAGAGCACTACGCACCCAGAATGCAGGGTTACTTGTGGTTCCTAGAGTCTCTAAAAGTAGAACGGGAGCCAGAGCGTTCCAGTTTGGGTTCAGGAGGCAGACACCGTCTCCACATTTAAGAGTAGGCTTAAGACTTTCCTCTTTGATAAAGTAAGTAAGTAAGTAAGTAAAGTTTATTTGTATAGCACCTTTCACAGATAAAAAATCACAAAGTGCTTCACAGTAAAATGTAATACAATACCAACAAAGTACAATACAATGCATAAGACACTATTAAAAACAAATGGAAAACATAAAAACAGAAACCATAAAAACCCCACGTCTAACTAAACGCCTGTTTGAATAGCAGCGTCTTCAGTTGCTTTTTAAAAGAATCAACAGAATTCACACAACGTAAAAATGTAGGCAATGCATTCCACAGCCTAGGTGCCACTGCTTGGAATGAACGATCCCCTCTTGATTTAAAATGAGTGTGGGGAACAACTAACAGTCTCTGACCTGATGACCTCAGACTACGGACCGGAGTATGAAGCTGTATCAAGTCAGAGATGTAGTGAGGAACTTGACCATGCAGGGCTCTGAAAGTAAGAACCAGGATTTTAAATTGAATTCTATACTGGACTGGTAACCAGTGAAGTGCTGCTAAAACAGGTGTGATGTGTGCTCTTTTGTTAATGTGAGTTAAAAGCCTTGCAGCAGAGTTCTGAACAGCCTGGAGACGGTAAAGCTCCTTCTTGCTCAAACAGGTAAAAAGACTGTTACAGTAATCTAAGCGAGAGGAAATAAAAGCATGAATGATCATCTCCAACTCACCATTTGACACCAGTGCTCTTAATTTAGATATATTCCTTAGTTGGAAGAAACAGTTTCTGACTAGTTGCCTTAAAAAAATAAGCTTATAAAGCTTATAATTAGGGCTGGCTCAGGAGAATCCTGAACCATCCCTTAGTTACGCCGCTATAGGCAAAAAGATAACTGTTGTTGTGATTAAGCACTATATAAATAAAATTGAATTATTTCTCTCTCTCTCTCATATCCACCTCCTCTAGACAGAGGGATGGTTATGTCTCTCTCTCTCTCTCTCTCTCCCCCTCTCTCGTCCACCTCCTCTAGACAGAGGGATGGATATCTCTCTATCTCTCTCTCTCACCCACCTCCTCTAGACAGAGGGATGGATATCTCTCTCTCTGTCTCTCTCACCCACCTCCTCTAGACAGAGGGATAGATCTCTCTCTCTCTCTTCCCATCTCCTCTAGACAGAGGGATGGGATCTGGTTGGGGAGAGTTCTAGCCCGACCAGGCTCCTCTCTTTACCCTGTCTCTCTTAGTTATGCTGCTATAGTTTTAGACTGCTGGGGGACTTCCTTTGACACACCGAGTTCCTCTCTCCTCTATCTTTCTATCTTTCCATTTGTGTGCTTCCATGTCCCAGAAATGCTTGTTACTAACCTAGCTCTGGGGAGTCATTCCCCAGAGTCCTTATGTTCTTTTTCGCCCAGCATGTTTCCTTGGATCAGGGAGGCTCCAAAATCATGGTTACAGCTGTCGCCATGGTCCCGCTACACGTCCTGCGATGCCATGTTACATCCTGCTACGCCCTGCTGTGCCCTGCCACGTCCTGCTGTGCCTTGTAACGCCGCACAGTGCCCTGCTATGCCATGAACTACTACAAAGAATTACTACAAACTACTATTTTTTGTGACTGTTATTGCCATTCTTCATTCTAATCCCAACCAGTCGTCAGACACCGCCTACCAAGAGCCTGGGTCTGTCCTAGGTTTCTGCCTAAAAGGAAGTTTTTCCTCGCCACTGTCGCACGGTTGCTTGCTCTGTAGGAAACTACTAGAACTGTTGGACCCTTGTGAATTCTGGAGTGTGGGCTAGACCTGCTCTATCTGTAAAGTGTCTCGAGATGATGCTTGTTATGAATTGATACTATAAATAAAATTGAATTGAATTTTAACACCAGAGCTGATGCTCCCTTTTTGGTAAGACAGTCAGCAAGTTGAGTTTTTGTGTCGGACCAGAGCACTTTCCTTATCTTCTTAGTCTGTATAAGCTCCTTTATGCTGCTTATTTCCAGCCTTAGTCATTTTTCAGTGACCTGTTTTGTTGACTTGAGAGCATCAAACAGAGAGTGATTGTCCGTCACACATATCAACGGAGGAGCATTTTGTTCTGCATTTCCACTTGTGAGCTCAGAAAAGAGGGTGGCCAGAAAAATAGCATTGTCTATTCCATCTGACATGGCATCTGACAGAGTTTCCCCTGCCAAAGTACTCCTCACAACACGTCTAATTCTCTTAGATTGCCAACAGAGCAGAGAAAACTTCCCTCCTTCTCCCATTAGACCAATCAATATACCCACCTGTGTACCCCCATCAGGGAGATTTCCAAAAGAAGCATCGCTGAAAACAATGTGTAGAGCATCACTGTTTCCCAAATGCTGAAACCTGAGAGACACCTTTTCAGATTTAAGCTTTCTGAGAACCTTATTTGTCTCATAAGTAGACTGGACTGTGGCATCTTTTATAGTTGACGCTAAGTTGCTTGCATCAAACATAATGTCTGGTCTGGTTTGTTTTGCAACACATAGTATCTGTCCTATTTTTGACCTAAGCTGCTCCTTTTCAGTTGCATTAAGAGAGGCATGTCTCTGTACAGCATGTGCTGTTTGCAGCTGGATAGGCTGTAGGTTTTCAATGCAACTATGCTAATGTACATGAACTACACCATTATTACTAACAAAGTCCATTCCCACATAGCAGAATTTTTTTATGTTCCTCACGCCCAACATGGAATGCAGACTTCAGCGTAGGGATCACTTCTGTTGTGAAAGTTTCCGAGCCTGCCCAAAGGAAGTCATCAACATGACATGCGAGTACTCCAGTCACTTTACACTGTTTATCCAGCCAATAAAATACTGCTGGATCTACCTGAGACATTTTGCCACTTGTACTCAGCATTATTTATTTCACCTTGTTGTACCAATACAGTGATGCATCTGCAAGGCCATAGACACATTTGTTTAGTTTCCATAGAATATTTCCCTTTTCTACTTAAGGAGGGGGCCGGACATAGATTTCTCTGGACAACTGCATGCCCTGTAAGAAAGCAGACTTGATGTCCATGGAATTTACTTAGCAGTAATATGTTTTGACATATTACTGCTAATAATAATCTGAGAGATTCAGAAGCACAGGTTGGGGAATCTTTCTGCAGCTCGTGAATATTCAGCTCTTCAAAACCCCTGGCTACAAGTCGTGCTTTTGCACTACCATTAGGAGTTTTCTTGAGACTACAGACCCATCTGATAGAGACACACTTTTGACCTGCATCATTAACTTCCTCAAATACATTATTTGTGTACCAACTCATTATTTCCTCCAGTTTGGCTGCATCATATGAAATGTCTTTTGTAATGAGTATATCATTCTCCATTTCAGACTCAGTGTTAAGATTATCAACACTTGACATATCAACTGACTCCTTTTGCCCATCACTGCCATCAGGTTCAACATGTTGTAGATTAAACCAATTTTTGGAGCCTTCCAGAAGCCTTGCCTGCTCTGCCTAAAACTTGATTCTCTGTAGACGACTATCATCAAGTTTCATAAATGTTACAGTCTGACCTGTTTTTAACTTTACACCAGCAGAAGAGACAGAGTTGCCACCAACATTTTGATCTGTTTCACTTTGTGTCATTGTAGGATGAACCACTTCTCCTGTATTCTTCCCCCTACACACAGTGTGTCTGTTGTGTGTCACTGGTGTTGTGTGTGCTGTCTGTGTTTTCTTCATCATCTGAGCTTTCTGCTACATTGTTCAAACTGCCTCTTTTGCTTGTTGTCTCTCTGTTGTCTTGCACAGTTGGCTTATCCTGAGACTCCTGTGTGTTTACCTTACAGAGCCTGGATTGGTGCACTCTAACTAGAATCCCCCCCCATGTCTTACAAATACAACAGCTCCATCCTGACTCTCAGGACAGTCTGCTCTTTTGTAATATACCTTGTTTCCTGTCACACATGTCATCTGTGGGCCTGAGCTGCTTTTTTATTGCCCTTCTTATCCACTCAGAAGACTCTGCTTCTGTGAATGCTTTCCTAGAAGCATGTAAGGCTGAAATGTGTTCTCCTACTCTAGCACTCATGGTGGTACCCTCTAGAGCAGGTAGTTTATCAACTAATACGGAAGGTTAGGATTCTGTCCAAACACTAATTGATATGGATTGTATCCCTGAACATTCTGCTACTGTTCTTAGCCATGAGGGCCCAGTCAAGGGCAGTGTGCCAGTCACATCCATTCTCTCGTTTGACCTTCTGGATGATCTCAGTCAGTGTTTGGTTATGCCTCTCGAGCAGTCCGTTGCTCAAGGGGCTGTATCCTGCTGTTGTTTTTGTCTCAATGTTAAAGTTTTCAGCCATGTCTCTGATCTCTTCGTTGTTGAATTCTCCACCATTGTCAATGTACAGCCTCTGGGGGGGCGCCATGGACACTAATCCAAGTGTGAATGAAGGAGTTGACAATTTCAGACGACTTCTTTGTTTTCACAATGTTTCCTGGGCTGAAACGTGTGAAGTGGTCGATGATGTGAAGATACACGTTGGTTGGCGAACCGCCATGATGAGACCAGAAGAAGAAAGTTGCGAGGACTGCTCCTCAGCAGCAGCAGCATTTGTGTTATGATTTTACTACTTGTTTTAGTATTGTTGTAGTATCAACAGGTATTAGGGCAATTAGCATTTACATTAATGTTAATCAGTCATCACTTGATTACACATTGTAGCCTATTACCTTCTTATGATATAAGAACTGACCCAGACAATGTGCCAAACATAATGAGCCACTTGAAGAGACAGTAGCATATGTCAGTACCAACAGCTGAGAAGATTTGGGTCTGTGGTGAACAGGTCCAGGGGTCACTGGTGTAGGAACCAGGGTGTAGGAAGCAAGGACCCAAAGTTAAATTAATGTTGAGGGATTAGCTAAAACCACTGGAATTCTAAAGAATGAGAACCACTGATTTTCCTAAATTCTAATCCTTTAACCTTTGTGCCAAGGCTCAGTAATGTTTGGCCCTCATCCTCTGTGCCCCACTTACTGTATTTACCTTTTTGGGAAATAAAGACTATTTGTTCATTTTATGAAACATTGAATGAATTATTTACAGTTATATTTAGAGATGCACCGAGGTTAGAGAAGCACAATAGTGGCCCAACGTTGCAGCATCGTATACTGTATATAGTATAGTATAGCTCAGATGTGTTTCATCAGATTTCTGCTCATGTTTACACGTTTGTGCACATTCAAAATATAACTCCTCCCATCTCTGTTGGGACAGAGAGGCCCATTTGGGTCTCTGGTCTCTGACAAAGTTTAGAGGTTGCTGTACGCTGCTCTTCATCGGAGGTCTACACGGATGCAACGCGTCACTGTCCACATCAGAGCGAGTCCACTAAAATTAACTGAAGTTGCTACACTACCAGGCATGCTACTCACCTATATTGTTACAGAGAGAGTGGACACGAAGCGACGGACGGGTCTGTAATACTCAGAGCATATACCTGAAGCCGGGGAAGTGCACCTGGGATGGATCAATTCGAAAAATCCACAGACAGGGAGCGCTCTTGAACCCCCTCACAGTCTCTGAAAGCACAACTAGTCGATCATAAGTGGCTCAACAGCTAGATCTATAGATAAACTCATCTTTCAGAAATTTGACTGACCGGGTTGACACTTCAGCGTGAGAAATCGGGGGTGTGGCGTGTGAGCGTGTGCAACTAGTCAAATGCGTGTGTCTCACGGCCAATGTGTGAGAGTTGGCAGCCCTGTGAATTCAAGAGGTATGGATTGCTTGAACATCACTGCACTGTCCTTTTTCATGTCCAAAATGGTCCCTGCCTTTTTAAGGGACGTTTTACTTAGCAGAAGTGGAATGTCAACCTTGACAACTTCAGTTTCAATGTGGCATTTTGTCAGTCCTATTTTAGCTGGTAGTTTAACATTTTTTTGTGGAACACACCAGATTGCCATCTCCGAACCAAAATGGTCTGCAACTGGGAGTTTCTGTTTGCATCAATCTGTTCACTTGATCTTGGGTGAGGTCATCAAGATAGCTTTCCAGCCATTTCTCCCCACACACAGTACAGGTACAGGCAGTGTCAATAATCGCAGGTCCCAATGATTCTGTCATAAATATCTCAGCATCTGACATGGAGGCCTTTGTAAACAATGTAATGTTACATTCCTCTATATTCGCATCTTCAGTTATTCTTACATGTTCAGTTTTCTTGTGAGGACAGTCCCAATGAAATTGGGATTGGCAAATAGCACATCTGGCTCTCTTACCAAACTTATCCAGTGGATTAGTAATGGCTGTCTTAGTTGTCGACTTTGCCATGTTGTGTTCAGTTTTCCTCTTCCTTGTGGTCTTTGTTCTGTGAAAAACGCCACGTCTTGGTTCATTTGTATTCCGTTTAATGAACCTGTCGTTTTCCCTCCGAAGATCCTTTTTAGAGCCGACTTCATGGAGGAGAACGTCAACTCCGTGCAAGCGGTCAGTGCTAGTTGTCTGCTTTTCTTGTCGAGACAGGCCATGTCTAACAGCTTAAAAGCCAGTATAGCATCAGGAAGCGTCATATTATACTTTTTCATCCGGTTGTATCGCTGTTCAAAGTCAATTATGTAGTCCGTCATCAGAGATGGCAAAAGTACTCAGTTTCCGTACTTAAGTAGAAGTACAGATACTTGTGTTAAAAAATACTCTGGTAAAAGTGCAAGTACTGATTACATTTCTTTACTCAAGTAAAAGTAACAAAGTACAGGCTTGGAAATTTACTTAAAGTATACAAGTAAAAGTAGCCTTGTGAATGACAACCATTTTTTATGCAAAGCTACCTGGCCCACACAAATGTTACTAGAGAGCACGCTGAGGAACTTCAGTGGACATGGAGAACACGGTCTTTATATGGCAATGGCTACATTATAAATGGATGTCTGCCAATCGGCCTAAAACATCCCATATATGATTATTATGACAGAAACTGGGACTCCAGGTTAATACGATTCTGACTGAGCAGCAAGATATCAATTCAATTGTGATTCTTTGAGAATTCACAGATCCAGTTTCTATTTTTAATCTTCCCCTTAACATTTACATTAATCTACATGTATGTGTGTGTGCTCAAATATGGCTTCTGGAAAGAAGGATTAAAATATGAATGACTAAACAGACATTAATGAAGAAGTTCCCCAGCACATTGGCTAGGAGTCGTTTTTGATGCCTACTGTCTCTAACATCTCTTTCAGATAAGGCCGAGGATGATGGGAATGTCTTGCTGCTTGTCTGCCCTGTTTTCTTCATTTTCAATCATGTTGCCGTCCATGCTACTATGTTAGCGCCCTCCATACTATGTGCTAACGTTAGCGCCATCAAGCCAAAATGATTTGCTGTGAATTAATGCAGAATGCCGAATCTGTTTAGTTGTCTTAGTCGTGCGTCAAATAAAACGTAGGCCTACAGTAAATGTATTCCCATCCATTTAGATTGAACGTATTGATGACGTAAACAATAATAACGATAACTCCAGTGA
This sequence comes from Etheostoma perlongum, assembly GCA_026937815.1. NCBI lineage: Eukaryota > Metazoa > Chordata > Actinopteri > Perciformes > Percidae > Etheostoma > Etheostoma perlongum. The sequence continues at coordinate 6,832,410 of CM049387.1, forward strand.
AATGATGTGAAAGTTGAGGACTAGATTAGGACTGTATTAAAGCTGATTCTGGTTTCCAACTTCGCCCCAGGTGTGTCTGTTAAAACACGGACGGAGAGCACTTCTCTCTAGCTAAGTTTCCATCCACTTGTCAATTTAATTACAGTATCTGAAGTTTGGTTAAAAAAAAAAAACTCATTCAAATAAAGCTGGTCAAACTGTTGATGCTTCATTAAGATCAACGTGCAAAGCTAACTGGTGAAGAACACACCAAAATCACTAGTTAACTTACTTTATATGTGCAAGAACTATAGACCAATAACAGGATTAAGTGAATTTACAACATAAATTATATGGCTTACAGTTCTGAAAGAGGCACACACACAATCTCAACTGATTATCCTCTGGACAGCTTGTATCTTTTTCTTTTCTCTCACTTTTTTCTCTGTGTGGTGCGCGCACCCGCTTGCGCGTGTGTGGCGTGTGTCCGCTATTCCCCGACATGACAACCTCTTGTACAAAACTAAAGTAACGAGCCAAATTTGTAAAATGTAAGGAGTAGGAAGTACCGATATTTGTGTTCAAATGTAAGGAGTAGAAGTAAAAAGTCGCCACAAAAATAAATAGTAAAGTAAAAATATCAGAAAAGTATTTGTACTTCTTATTTCGGATCAGAGCTGCAGCGGATTTTACACGAGACCCCAGGATTAATCTTAGCCTGGCTGTTAGCCTGCTCTGGACCAGGCTAGCCGTAAAGAATAAATCTCCATGGTTACTTGGCTGGGTTTAATTCAATCTGGTTTCGTACAACCAAATTATAGCTAAATTCATCCAGGATAATTTGAATATCCCGGCTTAATCCCTTATCCTGGTTTCGTGCAACAGGCCCCAGGACTTTGTTTTCTGAAAATGGGTTTTCTTTCTTTCTTTTTTGTAAATAAAAACCTAAATTTTTCTGAAAATCTACCTAACCACTCCTCATGCCTGCCAGCTTGGTCCCTCACATTCCTAAGTGTGTATCTTGGGTGTTTTTCCCCCCTAGTCTTAAAAAAGAAATATAGAAGCAAAATAGCCCGAAAACACAACTATCTTTGCCTGTAGTGTCTCCGTTTTAATGCAGTTGCTCAAAGTGAAGCCAAATTGAACTACCTTATGTATATGCTGTTTAATGCAGAGCTTCATATTTATGTTTAAATTGTCATTTTTAAAGAGACAAATTACACACTAGTACTAGGCCTACAAATTAACACAAAGTGGCAAAAAATGGAGAGGTCTAATGATTATCACACAGTCAAAGTGAGATGTGAAGTCTGTTTGGAGATGAAATTTAAGGTCAACGGAGACTCTCTGGAGGCCAAGCAGGCCGGCGAAGGCAGAACCTCTCAGAAGGCTGGGCAGGCAAAGTGGCAGCTGGACTGAAGACTGGGTCAACCAGCACGGCAAAAGGAACAAGTTGGTGGGTCCGCCAACCAGACAATAGGGTCAGGAGTCGGCTGGACCACCAACAAAGCACAGGGAACAGGGGCCTGTTGCACAAAACCAAGATAAGGGATTAAGCCGGGATATTAAAGTTATCCTGGATGAATTTAGCTTTGACTCGGTTGCACGAAACCAGATTGAATTAAACCCAGCCAAGTAACCATGGAGATTTATTCTTTCACTATTGTCGCAAGTTTGATTTAAACCCTACTATTGCAGTTGTTTTAGATGGTTAGAAATGGTTGCACTGGCACCCAGATGCGGAGTGGCAATCGGGAGAGTTGGGACTTTTCCTGGTGGGACGGTAGTGTGTTGAGGCTGCCTGCGTGCGGCCGCTCCCCCGTTGCCCTGTGGCCTTTGCCCGGTGGCCGCTGCCCGGTGGCTGCTGCCCGTGGCCGCTGCCTGGCGTGTGGCTGCTGCCTAGCGTGTGGCCACTGCCTGCCGGCAGAAACTGTGCATCGCATCAGTGTCCACTCTCTCTGTAAAAGTAGAGATGAGCAGAGCGGTGTCTGGTCTGTGCAGCTTCAGGTTTTATACAGGACGCTGCGGAGATTAAGTGGGAAAATTCAGAGATATTCCCAGATGATATTAATGGCAGACTGGTCAGAGACCAATACATTCATGATTCATTTTCTTGTTGCTTGTCCTTCTCTAATAAAGGATAGTTTGTGTTACTCCTTAATATGTAGGCCTAATGTTTTTATTATAGCTTACTTTAATTTCATAACCTTATCAATAAGTCTCACATCACTGGACCAATAACATGGCATATATATATATATATATATATAGTGTAGTGTAGTTTACATTAATCACACCGGGAACACCACAATGCTTCTTAATCTTTTTATTTTGATGCTGTTACTTGTCAGAAGACAAGTTTTTACACATGTTTCACACATATGCTCACAGTGTGTGTTGAAGTCACTTACAGTACTTATTTTTTAGTTGTTTTAAGTTTTTGTCCCATTCTGATTGTTCTGTGTGAACATGAATTGTACAAAGATATTTAGAATTAGACATAGCTTATAGAGATTTGTGCATATGGTTGTAAAACATATTCTCACGTTGTGAATAAGGGTTTGAAATTAAGCCTAGAGTCATTAGTGTACATTTCCCCGAGGAACATTAATTCCCTCTGCTCACTTTTAAGGCAAAGTAGGCTAAATAATAATACATTTTATTTATATTGTGCTTTACATGGTAGGCTACTCAAAGACACTTTGCGGTAAAACCAGCACATTTATCACATAAAAACAGAAACATGAAGCTAGCATATTTAAAGCAATTAAAACCCAGTGTAGCCTACAACTTTGTAAAAAAAAAAAAAAGGTGAGCGCTTTTTTCACTTATCCTGGATATCTTTATTCTACTTTCGTGCAACAGGCCCCAGGAGTCATTGGTAAACCGGGCACCGGCCAAGTCTCAGGGGTGAGGGACAGGGTCAAGGGGTGTGGTATCTCAGGGAAGGATTACCCCAATCACAAGTGAAAACACACACACACACACAAAAACTCAAAATAAACCAAAAAGGGGAAATACAGGAGGGAGAAACCACCACCGTCAGCACTCAGCAACTGTGGGAAACTGAACACTTGATTATTGATAAACCAAACATAATTTCAATTTCAATTTCAATTTATTTATAGTATCAATTCACAACAAGAGTTATCTCAAGACACTTTACAGATAGAGTAGGTCTAGACCACACTCCAGAATTCACAAGGACCCAACAGTGTCCTCCAGAGCAAGCAACAGTGCGACAGTGGCGAGGAAAAACTTCCTTTTAGGCAGAAACCTCGGTCAGACCCAGGCTCTTGGTAGGCGGTGTCTGACGGGCCGGTTGGGGTTAGAATGAAAAGTGGCAGTTACAATCCCAAAAAAAAAATAGTAGTTGTTAGTAGTCCTTTGTAGTCGGCATAGCAGAGTGTAGCAGGAGGAACATGGCATCGCAGAGCGTGTAGCGGGACCATGGCGACAGCTGCAACCTCTATTCTGGAGCCTCCCTGATCCGAGGAAACATGCTGGGGGAAAAGAACATAAGGACTCCGGGGAATGACTCCCCAGAGCTAGGTTAGTAACAAGCATTTCTGGGACATGGATGCACATAATTGGAAAGATAGAAAAAATAGGAACTAGGTGTGTCACAGGAAGTCCCAGCTGTCTAAAACCACTATTACAGCATAACCAGGAGAGACAGTGTAAAGAGAGGAGCCTGGCCAGGCCACAACTCTCCCCAAACCCTCCCCTGGCTAGGGTAGGGGGAGAGGCACCCAGGGCCAAGGTCATGAGGGTCAGGGCTAAGGGCAGGAAGGTCAAAGTAGGGGAAGGATACAGACCCGGGTTAGGGTAGGGGAGAGAAAGATAGAGTTAAGATCAAGACGGTCAAAGTGGGGGATGGGATACAAACCCTGGTTAGGGTAGGGGGAGAGAAAATGGGGGTTAGAGTCAGGAAGGTCAGAGAGGGGGGGTGAGATACAAACCCTGGTTAAGGTAGGGCATATTATTATATATGTAATATAATATAATTATTATATATTATTAATTGTATAATTATACAATTATATATATGTATAATTGAAAAACAACTTCAATCTAAGGCAAATCTAGGCAGCCAAAAGTGGCTAATAGCTGCCTAGAGTCAAACAAAGATTGACAACAAATAAACCATAAAGTTTGAATAGAAATTAAAGTTTGTCAGAACTTAAACAAAAAGCAATAAACCAACCAAATATCACTTAAGCCTAATTTCACCAAAGAAACCCATAAGCAGAAAACCCAATCGCCACACACATTAATAAACATGGGCAGGCCAAAGAAAGGCAAAACTACGCCTGTGTCGCACTCAGTTAATCTAATCTACAGCCCTGTAGGGCACCCAGTTGGGCACCAGATCCTGATGCTGAAAGATGTGTAGATGCAGCGCTGAGAGGCGCATGCAGACTTTTAAAGCCTGGAGTGAGCTTATGTACCGCACGTTGAAACAGAAGTTGGTTAAGACAAAACAGCAGCGTGGCGGGGAAAGGAGGGGCTAGAGCAGATACCAGCACCAGTAGTTTACAATCCTGGCATGTTATGATTTTGGTATATTGCCTTGTTTTCTGTCGCTCCTTCTCTAGTTTTTTGGTTCTGTCTTGTCTCCTTGTGTTTGTGTCTTTGTTTCCTCCCCGGTCTTGTGTTGTAGTCTCTGTCTTGTGTTCTCTTGTGAGTGTCTGTATGTTCTGTTACTTGTTTTATTTTGATAGTCTGGTTTTCTATGCTGTCTTGTCTCTATTTTTACTACCTTTACTGCCTTGTGTTTCCCGCCTTTGTGATTGTCGTCCCCATCCTGATGTGAGACACCTGGTTTATCATCTGTTGCTCGTTACCTCGTTATTGCTTGTATTTAACCTAGGGTGACCAGACGTCCCCGGTTATGCTGACCTGTCCCCGGCTGGCTCTGTCCCCAGAAATGTCCCCGGTTTTCACTGTGACTGAAAGACCCGAAATTGGAATGAAAGAAAGAAAACATTGACCAAACGTAGCAGATAGTCGCTCCAGACAGCCAGAGCTAGAAAGCTGTGTTTTACAATGCTAAAATTACTGATTATTTACATGGAGTCTGGTGGGTTTAGCAAACGCAATTTCAGACTTTTATGTTTTAAAAAAGGATTAACAGAAAGATCGAGCTTATTAGAAATCCTTTCCATAATGTTGTCAGATGCTTAGAATATTAATCTGAGTCTGTCAGTAGCATAACAAGCACTTTTATTAAGGTAAATACAAGCTAGACAATTTTCCTATTAACTTACATTGTAGTTTTCTACATGAGAAAACAATGAGATCTTGTGAAATACATCAATGTCAAAGGGTAATATTTCCTCAATAGTTTTTATTGTATCCAATTCAATTTCAATTAAATTTTATTTATAGTATCAATTCATAACAAGAGTTATCTCAAGACACTTTACAAGGACCCAACAGTTCTAGTAGTTTCCTCCAGAGCAAGCAATAGTGCGACAGTGGCAAGGAAAAACTCCCCTTTGGGAAGAAAACTCAGACAGACCCAGGCTCTTGGTAGGCGGTGTCTGACGACCGGTTGGGGATAGAATGAAGAGTGGCAATAACAGTCCCCCCAAAAAATAAAAATAAAGTAGTTTGTAGCAGTTCTTTGTAGTAGTTCATGGCATAGCAGGGCACTGTGCAGCATTACAAGGCACAGCAGGACGTAGCTGGGCACCGCAGGGTGGGAAGGGAACGTGTAGCGGGACCACGGCGACAGCTGCAACCATGATTTTGGAGCCTCCCTGATCCGAGGAAACATGCAGGGAGAAAAAGAACAAAAGGACTCCGGGGAATGACTCCCCAGAGCTAGGTTAGTAACAAGCATTTCTGGGACATAGATGCACACAAAATAGGAAGATAGAAAGATAGAGGAGAGAGGAGCTCAGTGTGTCAGCATAACTAAGAGAGACAGGGTAAAGAGAGGAGCCTGGTCAGGCTAGAACTCTCCCCAACCGGATCGGGCTATATGCCCTGCCTCCCTTTAGTTTTATTATATTCTTGATTATATGATAGATCTGACAACTATGACGAGAAGCAGTTGGGCCGGGTTAGGCGGACGCTGCAGCAATATTCAATTCTATGCCCTAACTATAAGCTTTATCAAAAAGGAAAGTCTTAAGCCTACTCTTAAATGTGGAGACGGTGTCTGCCTCCTGAACCCAAACTGGAACCTGGTTCCACAGGAGAGGAGCCTGATAGCTGAACGCTCTGGCTCCCGTTCTACTTTTAGAGACTCTAGGAACCACAAGTAATCCTGCATTCTGGGAGCGTAGTGCTCTTGTAGGGTTGTAAGGTACTATGAGCTCTTTAAGATAAGATGGTGCCTGACCATGAAGAGCTTTGTAGGTGAGAAGAAGGATTTTAAATTCTATTCTGGATTTTACAGGAAGCCAATGCAGAGAAGCTAAAACAGGAGAGATGTGGTCTCTTTTCTTGGTTCCTATCAGAACACGTGCTGCAGCATTCTGGATCAGAGTCTTTATGGACTTTTTCGAGCAGCCTGATAATGAAGAATTGCAGTAATCCAGCCTAGAAGTAACTAGTTTTTCTGCATTATCTTAAGACAGGATATTTCAGATTTTTGCAATATTACGTAGGTGAAAAAAGGCGATGCTTGAAATTTGCTTTATGTGGGACTTAAAGGACATGTCCTGATCAAAGATAACTCCAAGATTCCTCACAGTGGTGCTGGAGGCCAGTTTAACATTAGAAAATTACAGCTCATCCAGGTTTTAATCTCCTGAAGGCACATTTGAAGTTTAGCTAACTGATTAGTTTCATCCGGCTTGATTGATAGATATAATTGAGTATCATCTGCATAACAATGAAAGTTTATGGAGTGCTTCCTGATAATATTGCCTAATGGAAGCATATATAAAGTGAGCATGAGCTGTTACAGAAACAAGCCTGATGCAATAAAGCAAAAGCTGTCAGATAAATGTAGTTCAGTAAACATTACAGCAGGGGTGATTCTAGGATCAGACCTTTGAGGGGGGGCAGCAGCCCCTAATGAGAACAGCTCTAGGTCTAGTGTCCCCGTTTTAAGTTTTACAAAAATGTTTTGGAGGTATTTACGCTTCTGAGTTGAAAATGTCCCCGGATTTTGTCTAAGAAATCTGGTCACCTTAATTTAACCTCTTTGTTCTCTTAGTCTCTGGTAAGATAATTTTGTTTGTTTCCAGTCTATGGTTGCCTTTTTCCTGTGATCTGTCTTCCCCTGTGAGTCTTACTAGTTTCAGTCTTCCTGTTTTTGGTTTTCTTTTTTCCTTGGACCTTTTGAACTTTGTCTTGCATTTTTTGGATCCTTTGTTGGACTCTTTGGTTAATAAACCCTTGTTGAAACTCTCTCCTGCCTGCCTGCCTGCCTCTGCATTTTGGTTCTCAATTCCCTACATCGTCACGCTGGCATACACACACACACAAACTGAATTCAGTAACAGTTTAGGATTTACCAGAACAATTTATTAAATGCCAACCGGTTAACATACCCGCCAGGGAGCTTTGCACCAATACACCACCAATAGTGCTGATAGTACAGCTACCAACAATAGAACGGCCAGTTACTTAAACACTCAGGAAAATAACCAAGAGAACAAAAGCGTTGCCCAACCTACCAGCAGCTAAACTCAACCCGGTTTCGTTGCAGGAGTAGTCTGTTTTGTGACAGGGAGACACAGCAAAACACAATGCACGCTGTAATGCCCATTCTAACACAAACAAGGTCTATAACCAAACAATTTAGCAACACTGCATTACTTGTCGAATTACCGTGACTGCAATGCGGCCGTGAGGGGACTCAGAGCGGAAATGTGGCTCTGGTAACAAAGAGTAGAGTGTCAAGAGGGCAAACCCCCTGCCTATATAGCATGCAGTTACTTCCTGATTGGTCCAGAGAGTGAGTGTGATTGAAAACATAGCAATCAATCAACTTGCAATATTTCCTTTCTGCCTTCTTTTCCTCATGGAGCATTATGAGCATCTGGAGAAGTGTTCTGTTCAGGCGATCAACAGGGTTCCCCTGTGGATGGTAAGGAGTAGCCCGGGAACGAGAGATTCCTGTCAAGTCTCTGGAACAGGGTGTTCTCAAATTCCCGACAATGGTGATGGTGAAGCTTTTTAGGGTACCAGAAGAGTGGAATGAAGTCTTAGAAGATCTTTTCGGCCGCTGTTTTGCCAGACATGTTTGAATTGGGTAAGCCTAAGCAAAACTGGAGAAGTGATCTACTTCCGCAAGGATGTACTCGTAGCTTGCTTTACTGGGAAGAAGGTAATTAACAGAGAGCAGCTAAAAAGGTGTACTAGTTGTTATTGAGCCCATTGGTGCTTTCACATGGACAGCAGGTCGTTTTTGTTTGATGCATGGGCACTGGCGGATGACATAGTTTCTGATGTTGCGCTGCATCTTAAGGCCAGTAGAACTGTTGCCTTGTGAGGTGGACTTTATCAGCGTCAACGTGTCCCATGTTATCCTGCAGATGTTTGAGCACAGTCCCCATCTCTCAATGTCAAGGATCCTTCCTTGGTAGGACTAGTCCTTCCAAGGAAGGATCCTTCAGGAACAGGTCCTCCTTAACATTTGGAGAACATGTACAATGGAACAGGCTATCAAGTGCACGTCATTAGGGGCTCACGTCATTGAATTTTGTTGCCGCATTTCAAAACACTGGATGAAATGGTTGTGGAACTGTTAACTGTGCTGTTTAATTATGCTGTTGTGATGGAGAAGATGAATCAGCAGCCGTTTCTTAATGTCAACCTAATTATTATAGCAAGTTGTACAAGCATTAAAGCGTTAAGCTTTACATTAATGTAAAACGTTAACGGTGATAACAAATGTACGGCACACACTAAAGATACTTACATTTAAATTATTATTTCACTGTCAGCAATGCCGCTCGAACTCCCGGTTAGGTCCGCTATTTTTTTTTTTTTTAACAAGCCGGCAAAGGCCCGCGCATAGGATTGTGGGTGATTTGGGACCGCAAAGGATACACAGCTTTCTCGGATATAGAGATTTTGAAAAAGCACTGAATGTGAGATGCATACTTCCAGACAACAAAGAAGAAGCAGGCAGTGAATCTGGTGTATTGAGAGATGTTCTCAGCTGCTTCTGGCAGGAATTATATGATTGATATACACTTGGTACAACAGTTAATGCCCTTCATTTGCCATGACTTCCCTGCTGAAACATGGAAGGCAACTGGCAGAATCCTTGTGAAAGGTTACCAAGATTGTCAATATTTGCCAAACAAACTTGCACTTTCATTCCTTGAACAGGTGCTTTTCAACAGTGTGTATAGTGATTTTAAAGCACATTTTCTGTGAGCAGCCAAGAACGTGAGGTTTTGATGCAAGCAATGAGTAATTTGTCTACAGTTGACTCTGATGATCTTGTGGAAGTTATAGACAGCTATGAATGTAGAAGGAGAATGTGGGGACTGTAAATAGTTATAATGTGAAATAGTTATCATGTAAATATGTAAGACCTACACTCACCGGCCACTTTATTAGGTACACCTGTCCAACTGCTCGTTAACACTTAATTTCTAAGCAGCCAATCACATGGCGGCAACTCAGTGCATTTAGGCATGTAGACATGGTCAAGACAATCTCCTGCAGTTCAAACCGAGCATCAGTATGGGGAAGAAAGGTGATTTGAGTGACTTTGAACGTGGCATGATTGTTGGTGCCAGAAGGGCTGGTCTGAGTATTTCAGAAACTGCTAATCTACTGGGATTTTCACGCACAACCATCTCTAGGGTTTACAGAGAATGGTCCGAAAAAGAAAAAACATCCAGTGAGCGGCAGTTCTGTGGGCGGAAATGCCTTGTTGGTGCCAGAGGTCAGAGGAGAATGGCCAGACTGGTTCGAGCTGATAGAAGGGCAACAGTGACTCAAATTACCACCCGTTACAACCAAGGTGGGCAGAAGAGCATCTCTGAACGCACAGTACGTCGAACTTTGAGGCAGATGGGCTACAGCAGCAGAAGACCACACCGGGTGCCACTCCTTTCAGCTAAGAACAGGAAACTGAGGCTACAATTTGCACAAGCTCATCGAAATTGGACAATAGAAGATTGGAAAAACGTTGCCTGGTCTGATGAGTCTCGATTTCTGCTGCGACGTTCGGATGGTAGGGTCAGAATTTGGCGTCTACAACATGAAAGCATGGATCCATCCTGCCTTGTATCAACGGTTCAGGCTGGTGGTGGTGGTGTCATGGTGTGGGGAATATTTTCTTGGCACTCTTTGGGCCCCTTGGTACCAATTGACCATCGTTGCAACGCCACAGCCTACCTGAGTATTGTTGCTGACCATGTCCATCCCTTTATGACCACAATGTACCCAACTTCTGATGGCTACTTTCAGCAGGATAATGCGCCATGTCATAAAGCTGGAATCATCTCAGACTGGTTTCTTGAACATGACAATGAGTTCGCTGTACTCAAATGGCCTCCACAGTCACCAGATCTCAATCCAATAGAGCATCTTTGGGATGTGGTGGAACGGGAGATTCGCATCATGGATGTGCAGCCGACAAATCTGTGGCAACTGTGTGATGCCATCATTTCAATATGGACCAAACTCCCTGAGGAATGCTTCCAGCACCTTGTTGAATCTATGCCACGAAGAATTGAGGCAGTTCTGAAGGCAAAAGGGGGTCCAACCCGTTACTAGCATGGGGTACCTAATAAAGTGGCCGGTGAGTGTATATAGAAAGGGAGAAAAAGCTTTTGGGGTGAGGCAACTTAGAACACCGGAATGTCAAGCTTGCAGAGTAAGATTTAGCGTAAGATAAAATAAGAAATTTGAGTGGGGGTTGCAACTGTGACTGTGTGTAGAAACATATTGCTCCTCTATCCAACTTTGGTGAACATGTTTGAGCTCTAAACTTGCCTAATACACCCATCCACAGCTCAACCAATGGTGAAGCAAGGAATATCATATACTACATGTTGTGGTTTGGGGTTTTGTTTTGGGTTCTTTTCCCCCTTTTGGTTCTGTTGTCCTGTTTTATGTTTGGTCTTATGTACTCCCCGGTCTTGTGTTGTCTTGTGTTCCCCTGAGTGTCTGTATGTTCTGTTTCCTGTTTTATTTTGAAGTTGGGTTTTTGTCTCGTTCTGTCTTTAGATTACTTCCTGTGTCTTCCCGCTCTTGTGATTACCTGATGTTTTCCACCCGATTCCCTGCCCTCTTGTCACCAGCCTCTCGTTACCTCATTACCTTGTGTATTTAATGTCCGTGCTTCCCTTGTCTCTTGTCAGATCCTTTTGTCAGTGTTGTTCTTCCCCGTAAGTTTTCCCAGTTGTCGTTTTTCCCAGTTGTCATTTTCGTCCTTAGTTTATTTTTGGATGTTTGTTTTGGGGACGTTATTTTTATCCAGTGCTTCCTGAGTTGTGCTGTTCTTTCTGTGCCAATAAAGCCTTTTGAAGCTCCCTCCTGCTCCTGCTGTGCTTTTGGGTCCTCCTTCAGTCCGCACCGCCACACTACACCCATTTATGCAAAACAACTTTATGTTTACACCCATTTATACAACTTCAATAAAAGGCAGAGCAAGGGGGAAAGTACTTTAGAAGACTGCTGAATGATTTCGGTACTCATCCCCTTTGCAAAGCACAAAAGACAAGTCCGTGTGTACTCACAGCGTAGACGTTTCCTACAATAGGTCGCACAAAGAACTTGTCCAAAAACCAATGTTTGTTAACTGCTGGAGGGAGATCGCCCATTATTATCTCTCTCAGTCCAGAAGCCCTGACCAAGTTGTTCTCTGACCTGCAACCAACCACAAAAAAAGGTCTGCAAGCTGTTGAAATTTGACGTTGATTTGACTACAAAACAGAAGGAAGTCATATCATCATCTGAAAAGATTCATCAGAGCTAGATGAACGTAAACATTCTGCACTGGATCTGGGGCCTGTTGCACGAAACCAGGATAAGGGATTAAGCCGAGATATTCAAGTTATCCTGGATGAATTTAGCTTTGACTCGGTTGCACGAAACCAGGTTGAATTTAACCCAGCCAAGTAACCATGGAAATTTATTCTTTGTAGCTAGCCTGATCCAGAGCAGGCTAACAGCCAGGCTAAGATTAATCCTGGAGTCTCATGTGTTAAATCAGCTGCCGCTCTGATCCAAAATAAACGTGTTTAAGTTATTACGTCTTCTACATGTGTTTTTCTTTATTTTTATTAACATGCATTATTTGTCACTATTGTTGTCAAGAGTTTGATTTAAACCCTACTGTAGCAATTGTTTAGATGGTTAGAAATGGTTGCACTGGCACCCAGTTGCTGAGCGGCAATCAGGAGAGTCGGGACTTTTCCCGGTGGGACGGTAGTGTGTAGAGGCTGCCTGCCGTGCGGCCGGTGGCCGCTGCACGTTGGCTGTTGCCCAGTGGCCACTGCCCATTAGCGGGTGGCCGCTCCCCGTTGGATAGTGGCCGCTGCCTGGTTGCCGCTGCCTGCCGGCAGACCTGTGCATTGCATCAGTGTCCACTCTCTCTGTAAAAGTAGAGATGAGCAACGCGGCGTCCGTGATCTATGCAGCTTCAGGTTCTTGTGGTCCTTCACTAATAAAGGACAGTTTGTGTTACTCCTTAATATGTAGGCCTAATGTTTTTTTATTCTAGCTTACATTGGTTTCATACCCTTCTAAAAAGTCTCACATCCCTGGACCAATAATGTGGCCTATATACATGTATAGTGTAGTTTACATTCATCACACCGGGAACCGGGACCACAGTGCTTCTTAATCTTTTTATTTTGGTGCTGTCACTGTCAGAAGAATAAAAAAAAACGGAATGTTGTTTTACATAAATGCTCACAGCGTGTATTGACTCAGTGTCACTTACAGTACTTATTTTTTCGTTGTTATCCCTGGCTTGACATAGCTTCACTTGTTTGTCCTGCCTCGGCAAACGTGCAACCAATTAAGCCACGATGAGTGGATCACACTAAGTCAAGCTGCGCTTTTTCACTTATCTTGGATATTTTTATTCTACTTTCATGCAACAGGCCCCTGATCTCATAGTTACAGACAGCATCTATGTGGAATTTGAAGAAATGACAGAGTTCACAAGAAGACCAGTTGGGCACACGTGGGAAGATTCTGCATATAGCAGACAGCTATGAGAACTTCCCAGATTTTCGCTCAGAATTAATGCAGTTCTTGAAAGCAATGTCCGGGGTAATGGACATTGTTTAGATTGACAAAACCAATCCGACAACAAGCCACTGTTAAGACTTTTCACATTTGAACTAATGCAGGATTTCAACATTTCAACAAGCAAGGAAGTGTGAGGAATAGATACTTAGAAAATACTGTATAATAAGCACTTCAGCATGACCCTTAATAGTCAGAGACAACTTATTTCAGCTATGCAGAAGGAAGCCCAGTTTTTGCTACAAAAACTATAGTATCAGTAGTTTCATGTGTTTTGGTGGTGCATTCACATACCACAAAAAAACAGTTGTGGCTGTCATACTGACCATTACCAAAGCCAGATTCATCTCCACCAGATCAAGTTATCCTGCTGTACAACACAAACCTTCTTGCTGGACAGAAACATGTTTTTTTTGTTTAATTGAGATTAAGGACTGCATTCCAACAGCAGCAACAACTGTGGCATGCTTCATCACTGCTTTATGCAGTCAGCTATAGGAAGTTGCAAAATAATGAACCATGTGAAAGTTGTGTGTGAACAACCATTTCATTTCAGCCAAAAGAGTAGCCAAGCCACATCAGACTATTGGCTGGAATGTCATGTTGGACCAGCAAGCACATTGTTCTAGTAAGACTAGTTCATCTATTCTAGACCATTTTTTCAAAGTCTGAACTAATTAGAACCATACATAAATTCTTTCAGGAAGACCTAACTTTTAATCAGTGCACTCCTAAATCAATTCAGCTGTTATCCTAATAAATGTACACATAACTGTAACATATATTAAACTAATCTCTCTTGATTTAACTGTAGCTCGGCGTAAATTCTTTCAGGAAGACCTCATTTAATCCATACTCTCTTCCTAAATAGAATCAGCTGGTGAAGGCGTTCACCTTCCTGCTTAACCAATCAGAATTGTACACAAATTGCAGGGGCCAATCACAGAGTCATAACCTAACTTTTAAAAATCGGTTTCTCCCTGTGCTATTCAGTGTCGTTGCAAGCAAAGAGTGCGTCTGGCACGCGTTAACTTTGCCTTTTCAAGGCTTGTGTCTCGTGGTAGCAGCAACTAGTTTCTTTCCTTGAAGGTAACCTGTCAAGCAGCTATTCTGCTGCGCTGGTATGTACATGGATGCTAACGGCGGTAGCATCATAGCAGCAATATGCATTCCTGTAAGTTACTCACACGGACTGTTCTTCCTGGGGATGTTCACTTTGATTGTCAGCACCTGCCTCGCCGCACTGCCCTGCTGTGACCTGCACAGCTAGCCTCCAAATTCTGTGACCATCGTATTTTGTGACTGTCTAGGGCGCTATTGCCACTGGGCAGCTAGAGCTTACTCACACAGACTACTTTGTTACGCTATCAGCGTAAACTGCGTGCTGTTTATAATGAAGGTGAGTTCAGCGCCGAGAGTTTAAAAATGTGTTTTTTTTCACTTAATGAAGGCTTATGCACAAACCTATGTAATTTATATTTTATAATTTTAGGTCAATGCTGACCTTGTGTATGGACTGACCCTTTGAATCCACAAGATAAACACTTTTCCCTTCTATTTTGGTTACTGTGAAGGGACCAAAATAACCCAAGAATATATGGCTGCAGCTTGGAGCGTCCCATGTCATCCGTCCCGTCTCATGCAGTCTCTTCTCATGCGGAGGTGTGTCCAACGGTAAATTCAGAGGATCAAAAATACGAAATCGCGAATCATTTTCCAGATGGAGTCACGGGTAAATTCGTGACCACATTTGTTGCAATCAATTGAAAAACGTTACAAACTGTTAAAGTAACAATTTTGCCATACACATAGTTTGCTGATTTCTTAATGTTATGGTTGTGTTGACAAGATAAATGCAGACTATTGTCTGGAATAAAATAAGCCTGCGCCAACTATCATGCTAATGAATAAAATACTTTACTTTACTAAAATAAATTATGCAGATTATAGGCAAACAAAAAAAGCCTTCTATAGCTGCAACTTGGATTGCAGCTATAGGAATTTCTCTCCCGACAGAGGTCAAGCATAGGCTATGGTTTTGTTTTTAATTTTTTTCCCCCTTTCATACAATACAACACAAAATACAAGAGAACAGAAGTGGAAGAATACAATCGCATTCTGGCCCAAGACCGTGGCAGCAGAGATACGCGGTCGAATGCAGGACAGGTCCCAGAGACCCGAAGGCCGAGGCCGCGGTAGTAGAAAACTACGTATTCTGCCCTGGGTCCCAGAGACCCGACAGCATTCTGCCCCGGGTCTCAGAGACCCGACAGCCGAAGCCGCAATAGTAGAAAAATACAACCGCATTCTGCCCCGGGTCCCAGAGACCCGGCAGCTGAGGCCGCGGTAGGCCTAGTAGAAAAATACAACCGCATTCTGCCCCGGGTCCCAGAGACCCGACAGCATTCTGCCCCGGGTCTCAGAGAGCCGACAGCCGAGGCAGCGCCAGTAGAGCTATATAGCTACAGTCCAATGCTCTCGCCATGCTGATGCACCAAGCAGTTGTAGGCTATTTGCAGCAATGTCCCAGTAAAGTGTGAAAACAATATAGAATATAAAATTAAAGAGTCTTGGAAAGAGTGTAACATGTTTATTTTTGTATTCTTGTTTTTGTTCTGTGCAGAATCAGATCCTTGTCGTCCCTCCGAGATCCTGCCGTTAGCTGGCAGAAATGCGCCGCTGATGCAGGTTTCATCAGATGTAGCTACGTTAACATAGAACAACACAACCATAACATTCAGAAATCAGCAAACTATATGTATGGCAAAATTTGTTACTTTAACGGTTATTAACGTTTTTCAATTGATTGCAATAAATGTGGTTACGATTTTACCCGTCTGGAAAATTAATCGCGATTTCGTGTTTTTGACCCTCTGAATTTGCCGTTGGACACACCTCCGCATGAGACGGGACTGACTGCAGCCATACCCGTCTCAAATAACCTGGGTCCAGCTTTCCAGGTTCACTGCGGACATTCCTCTTCCACACCGAATCCCCCACCTAAAGGCTTTGCTGTTCCATTTTTGAAAGCCTTCCCCTCGTTTTGGTATGCAGCTTTTCAACGTTTTCATCAACAATGTTTATTATTTTTTCATGATGCTCAATGTCAATGGCCACCTCTTCGTTGGTGTAGTCATCCTCAAAGGAACCATCAAGCTATGGAAACATGTTATTGATGATATTATCTACAAAGCATTACTATCTAATTTTTACACAAAATTATGAGACACAAATGTGTATATTTTTATATGTTCTGGTACCTCAGATGGGTATCGTGCTTCTCTCCCAAACATGAGGTAATATGTGTTGTGAGCTGTTTCTTTGTGCGCAGCCCAAACATGACTGTCCAAATATTGGACCAGGTATTTGGCTTGTCCTTCACCAGCTTGCAAGAGCTCTAAAAAATTAAGTAATGGGAATGCTTTACCAGCTATGCAGCCAAAGTGCTTCTGAAGCCGTGTGACAAATTTGTCTAAATTAACAACTTATTATCTGCACGCGCACACACACTGTGCTGGATGCATTTTTCACCTCTGCATTGAGCCTCTCTACTAGTCCGTTGGTCTGAAGGTGGTATGGCGCACAGAGGCTTCTCTTCATGCCAAGCACTTTGCAGACCTCAGTGTTTATCTACAAAAGTTGTGTGAAAACACATTTATGTGTTAATGGACAAACATTGATTTGTATAATCAACATTAAACTGTTTGCATAGCAATGGACATTATGAAATACAATTTACTATTTCTGTAGCAGAAATAAAAATACTTACAGTATTGACAAACTCTTTGCTTTGATCAGTTAGAATCCGTTTTGGCACTTCAAATTGATTCAAATTTTAGGATGTACCTGGTAACCTCTGCAGCTGACTTAGATTTTATGGCATATGCCTGTGCCCATCTGGTGCAATGGTCAATGATAACACAGATGTACTGATTTTCCTGGTCAGTTTTGACCAACTTTCCAACTAGGTCCATTCCAATCAATTTGAATGGAACCTTGCTCTGCCAAAACAGACATTAATAGAAGAAAAACGTTTAAACATTCATAATGTTACATTTGTGAATTAAATAAATCTAATGTAACTGCAGATTGAAAGAGCACGTGTGTAACATATTAATAAGCCTGCAAATTTAATGAAAGCCTAATATGATGAAGCTTGTAGGCTTTATTTGGATTTTATACCTTGAGTTGTGTGTAGTCGGTCTCAAGCATTATATTTTTTTATTTTGGCATATTGTACACTGTGATACCTGGAAAACATTGATTATATGTTTTGAGATGATTAAACTAGAAATAATTTATTAAATCATTGACAGTGCACGCAGTGTAGAAAGAAAGGGGCCATCCATTGATCATGTCACTGATTTTTGAGGAGGTTGTGACATCCTCTATGCTGACTGACCGTGACACTCGTGCAGGCTAATTAAAATAATAGATTAAACACTGTGCTAAACTAGAATTGTTATGTAAAACTAGATTTCAGCCTAGCTGTTGACACAAGTGCTGTGTCTCAAATCGCGCACTTCTGTACTAAATACTAACTATTTGAGAACATATATATACAATATAGTGCGTTCACATTGTCGAAGTGCGGTCAAACGCAGTGTACTTAAATACCCGGATGGTGCACTCAAAACGTAAAAAAAAATTAGTGTAGATCGATGGACACTTTCCACACTTGGCTACGTAGCGGAAGGGGCAGAGCTAACAACAGTTAGACGCGATAGCGAGACCGACGGAGCAATACAAATGTAAGTTGAACGTGAGTCTTTTTGCTATACTTATAACATATAAGCCACCTGTATATGTATATTTGGTTAATTTTACAGTCTGTAATGATTTTTGTACCACGAACTATAAGCTTTATTGGTATCGTAATTGGACGTGCTAGCAAGCCAACCTTAGCTAGCTAACAGCGGCAGTTGAACCATATTGGCAAATACGTTATACGCTAACGTTACATGTGTTGTAGTATTTTGTTTGTGTTGAACTATCGTGGTGGAAGTCGCTGAGGTAGTAAAACAACTCCACAGCGGCAAAGCCCCAGGGATTGATGAGATCCGTCCAGAAATGCTGAAAGCTCTGGGTGTGGAGGGGATGTCTTGGTTGACACGCCTCTTCAACATTGCATGGAAGTCTGGGACGGTGCCTAAGGAGTGGCAGTCCGGGGTGGTGGTTCCCCTCTTTAAAAAGGGGGACCAGAGGGTGTATGCCAATTACAGGGGTATCACACTTCTCAGCCTCCCTGGTAAAGTAAAAAGTAGAACAAAAAGTAAAAGTAGAACGGGAGCCAGAGCGTTCAGCTATCAGGCTCCTCTCCTGTGGAACCAGGTTCCAGTTTGGGTTCAGGAGGCAGACACCGTCTCCACATTTAAGAGTAGGCTTAAGACTTTCCTTTTTGATAAAGCTTATAGTTAGGGCATAGAATTGAATATTGTTACCGTACGTTCACACCGCCACCGACTTGAGCGTCTTAAGAAACCGGAAGTCATTCATTTTCAATGGAAGCCGGCTTCTCTCAGCTGCAAGGAGCGGCAAATCTGTCGGCGTCGCGTTTTGAGCGTGTTGAGCGTCAATCTGAAAGTTGAAATTTTGCAACTTTATGGTAATGAGCTATGACGCGGTTCAGCGGCAAGCAGCGGCTAACGCCAGCCGCCAATCGGAATATAGAAGTCCTTCACGCTGACTGATTCCGGAGAAACATACGATGTAATCTTTTCGTTCTTACCAAAACATTTGTTCCAAGGGGAAATGGAGGATCAGCTCATCCTCGCCGTTGCTGGGTTTCCTATCATTTATGATATGATGTTGTTTGCGTATAGCGACCAGTTTAAAAAAACGAGGCATGGGATAAAGTAGCCGAGATAGTTGGTGTGTCCAGTGAGTAGGCAAAATGCGTGTTGATGATTCATAATCTTTTTTAACGAGGGAAATGAGCAGTGCGCCGTAGCATGGTAGTCTTCCTTGCTTGCTGTGAATGGTACAATCTGTTTTGCAGATCATTTTACCCTTATTAAATGCGCAAATGCGATGATCTATAATTATCCAATGATACACATAGAGGACAAGCGCGAAATATTTACGAAAGCGAGAAGGCAATTCAGTTGCTCCGATTTGACCAATTGCGCTATACGAACGCCGCCACGTCAGAGCGGCTAAAGCGTCTGAAAGCTTCCCCGTACTTTTTGGCAAGCGTCCTTGGCGGGGCGGCCAGAGCTTTTTTGCAGCTCAAGTCGGTGGCGGTGTGTACGTCCAGTTAGGGAGTGAGGAGTTGCAGAGTCCGCCTAACCCGGCCCACCTGCTTCTCGTCATAGTTGTCAGATCTATCTATCATATAATCAAGATTATAATAAAACTAAAGGGAGACTTGGCATACAGCCCGATCCGGTTGGGGAGAGTTCTAGCCATACCAGGCCCCTCTCTTTACCCTGTCTCTCTTGGTTATGCTTTGATAAAGCTTGTAGTTAGGGCATAGAATTGAATATTGCTATGGAGTGAGGAGTCGCAGCGTCCGCCTAACCCGGCCCGCCTGCTTCTCGTCAATGGTTGTCAGATTTATCTGTCATATAATAAAACATAATGATGTAGATCCTGTATAACCCATCTTTTCAGGGACAAACGAGGAATAGAGGGCCGTCATTTAGGGGCGACAATGGCCATCAGACCGTAGAAGGATCCCCTGGAGAGTCTGAAGTCCCCCCCTCATGTTCCTGTCCCCATCAGACTAGCTACGGCATGGGGAGGGGGGAGCCTGCAGAACTACAAGCACATTTATAAAATAAAATGATATTAAAAGTATTAAACTTTGTTCTCTTTTGTATTACACATTGCATGACTGTAGCAAGCATGTAAAGGAATGGGGTCTATTTAAATGTCAGGTATGTTCCCTCTGCTTTCACTATTGTATCGTCACTGTATGAAGACAATTTAGAACAAAAATACAACTTAGAATAAAAGACGTAATGATGTTTTGTCTATTAGGTAAATTGTAAGGGTAATGCTTCACTATAACAGTCTTATCTCTGGGCTGCAAAGATTTTCTCATGAAACAGTTGAGCATTAAGATGAACAGTAACGTAATGAATGAATATTAACGTTACTTATTTTTAGAGCAGAAACATAAGTATATACATATAAGAGTGGACTGCAAAGAATAGGTATAATTAATGAATTTAAAAGACTGCACTAACAAGAATGAATATTATACAATACAGTTATGTGTACTGTTTTCAGCTAATGGTGGGGGGGGGGGGGTGACATGACGGTTGTGTTGCAGTCGTCATCCTGGAGCAAATAAAAACATCACATTTATTGTTAAAATATCAAAAACAATGCAGGAATTATTTTTTGCGAAACACAATAGCAGACTGGAATTCTCTCCCTTGGTGAAATTCACAATTTTACAGAAGAAGAGATTAAATGTGATCATCATTTCTGTTAAGTGCACATGGCAGTGCGCGATTTGAGACGACACTCCTCTGTCGAAATTTACGCACTATGCAAGATAGTACGTAGTGTGCAAAGTGTATTTCTGTAAGTGCACTAACGGAAGTGCGCGATTTGAGACACAGCCCCAGACTCTCAGGATCCGCTGCAACTTTCAAGGCAACCACCCTTTTCAGTTGCGTGATTTGTGGATGGCCAATATGAATAAAGCACCTACCCATTTCTCTATGTCTGTAGACATGCCAGGCCAGTAGTACTGCTGAGAAATGGCATCTCTGGTTTTCAGCTGTCCAAGATGTGCACCGATGTTGCTATAGTGAAACTCCTTAAACAGTGCATCAGCCTCTGCTGCACTGCATAAAACTTTACATTTTCCCTCTTTAAGTGATCCCTTGTTTCTATTGTAGTAAATGTCATCATCTGTACAATATTATTAAAAAAAAACTTTAAATTTTTTTTTTATATATTTTAAAACATATAGAGGCTTAACTTGTATCCTAAGTTATTCACCAATATCAAAATTATATTAGTAGGCTAACTTCACTTAGGTTAATGCACTAAATTTTAATGGTGTACTTTGGGCACGTTAATATAAATATATAGATAGCTATAAATAGGCCTATATTTATTTTTGTGTGCAGGGTATTCCCTAAGTAGCCTGCTACTTTTATCGTGATGCTATTTAACTTACCAATCATGCAGAAATTAGAGGCTCTCCTCTTCAGGATGTAATGCTTATGTTTATTTATTGGGATATTCCCCCTCAAGAAGATACTTCTTCAGATCCATAAACATGTTATGATCCATCATGCACAGATAGGACTAACAGATTAAGCCAATGCAGTTATGCAGACTATAACAATACTGAGGAAATGAATGCACTTCACATGTGAGCTGTACAGAACATGTGACACCACAGGCCTACATTCTACAATGTCACATAAGCCACATCAAATAAGAGTGATGAGAGTTTTTGGCTATACATGGAAAATAAAACGAGTTACTTGAAATGGTTTGTAGGGTCACATATTGTGATGACATATTCTGTCAAAATATGTGACCCCTTGTGCCTAAGACCAGATGTTGACCAGAGTGATTGTTTTTTTGTCTATACATATGAAGGTAAAATAAGTCACCTGAAATGGTTTGGTTGTTGTGACAGGTGAATTTTGAAATGTTCAAATATATGTGAATTTATTTATGGGGACAATTCACAATGAGTGTTATGGTTTCAGTTTTTTTTATCCTGTTTCTGTATCATTTTTTCTGTTATTTTTCTGTTTCCTCCCTGGTCTTGTGTGGTGGTTTCTGTCTTGTGTTCCCCGTAAGTGTCTGTATGTTCTGTTTCCTGTTTTATTTTGAAGTCTGGTATCTGTCTCCTCTTGTCTTTAGTTTTACTTCCTGTGTTTTCCTGCTCCTGTAATTACCTGATGTATCCCACCTGTTTCTCAGCCCTCTTGTCACCTGCCTCTTGTTATCTCGTTACCCTGTGTATTTATTTTGAAGCCTGGTATCTGTCTCCTCTTGTCTTTAGTTTTACTTCCTGTGTTTTCCTGCTCCTGTAATTACCTGATGTATCCCACCTGTTTCTCAGCCCTCTTGTCACCTGCCTCTTGTTATCTCGTTACCCTGTGTATTTAGTGTGTGTGCTTCCCTCGTCTCTTGTCAGATTGTTTTGTCTGTCTGTGCATGTTGCGGTTCTTGTTTCAGTTGTTTGGCTTTGTTTTTTTGTGCTTCCATGAGATCTCTGTTCATTTTAATAATGAGTTCACTATCAAACTATTACTTGGTTATTGATAATTTTCTCCCACAGCTCTTGTGGATTAGGTTCAGCCTCATGCTGCTGACGTAGTTTTATTTATTTCAACCACATGTTAATGATTAAGTATACTCTGATGTTTATTAGGGGCCAACAGAATACACACACCTCTCTTAGTTTCTTTATTTACGATTAGACACTAGTCCATCAAAATGCAATATAGCCTATATCTCAGAATCACAATGCAAAATTTTAAATCGTTAGCGTCACATAGGGCTGTAACACGAAACCAGATTGAATTAAGCCCAGCCAAGTAACCATGGAGATGTATTCCTTGCGGCTAGCCTGGTCCAGAGCAGGCTAACAGCCAGGCGATTAATCGTGGAGTCTCGTGTCAAATCAGCTGCCGTCTGGTCCGAAATAAACATGTTTAACAGTTATTCTGTTGTCTTCTGCATGTCTTCTGCTTTATTTTCATTAACATGCATTAGCCTACTTGTCACTATTGTTGTCGCGAGTTTGATTTAAACCCTACTACAGTTGTTTAGATCAGTGGTTCTCAACCGGTGGGGCGCGCCCCTCTCTCCCGGGGGGGCGCGAGTAGACTACAGGATGGGAGGGGAAAAAATCTAGCGGCTTTTACTGGTGTTTTTGGAGACTTTTGTAGTGTTTGTAGACTCGAAAGCACGAATCACTCTGCAGTTAGGCCTACTGTGCTCAACCACGGGAGCTCCGTGAGCCCCTCTCCCGTCCAAAAGCACTCAGTCAGCAGTAGCCTCGTGCAGCAGGCACAGCCTGCAGTCAGAGCAGAGAGAAGACACACACCCCTCCGCGTCCAGGCTGCAAATGAACCACGTATGCGCATGGCCGCCGCACGTAAATGTGTTATGCCAGTAATCATCTCCGTTACATAACAAACATGGACCAATTAAAATCGAGATATTACTGGCCCTTTGCGTAGCTGACGTCATTACACCCGATACGTTGTAAGCGCAATCCCCGCGAAATTCAAAGTCAAAATGACAGCAGCGGTGTCCGCCGATATCACAGCGGTGAGGAACTCCTCTAAACTCGATTTTAATTCAAAAAAGAACTAATAGCAAGATGGAGGTCTACGCCAGCATTAGATGGGCTACCGCAGCAAAAGGAGAAAAAAACTCGTCCGATCGTTTCAAACTGACTGGTTTGGAAGAAAAGATGTGGCTACGTGGCTGTAAAACCGTCAGCTCATATAATACCGGCAACTACAGCTTGGCACACATTTGAAACGGATCCAAACATCCAGTCGGAACCGGACCGGCCCAGCACGTCTTTCAGCCCTTGCCATTCTGTCAGAGAGTCAGGGACTATGCAAACTGAAGGCCCGTAAAGATGAGTTTTACAACGCAATGGAGCGTCGGATGGATTTTATGTACAGGAGAGAGAGAGAGAGAGAGAGAGAGAGACACTCACTCACTCACTCACTCACTCACTCTTTCTTTCTTTGCGGGAACTGTCATTGCGGTCTTCAAATCAGCGATTTTAGAAGTCCTAAGGTCCAGGTATAAACGGTGTGGTGATCAGGCTTTTGCGGTTGCTGCCCCGAGACTCAGGAACAAGTTACCCCCCCTCCCAATATTTGCACTGTTACAGATGTTGCTCTTTTTAGGTACAAACTCAAAACATATCTGTTCAGTCTGGCATTTAATTCGTAGCAGTGCTGTGACGACTTCATTCTTTTGTTTCTTTTGATTTGACTGTTTTCTATGTTCATTCTTTCTATTGAACGATGTAATTTTACTCATTATGTTAAGCACTTTGGGCCCTGCTGGTTGCTGTGAAGTGTTATATAAATACATTTAGATTGATTTTGATAGATTGATTGGAAATGTCTTGCTATCGACCGTGCGTGTGTGCCGCGCTTGTGCGTAACGTTTAGCCTGCTGTTTTGATTGAG
The DNA here is from genome assembly GCA_026937815.1 of Etheostoma perlongum. Taxonomy (NCBI): domain Eukaryota; kingdom Metazoa; phylum Chordata; class Actinopteri; order Perciformes; family Percidae; genus Etheostoma; species Etheostoma perlongum. The sequence goes on from CM049387.1 coordinate 6,856,715, forward strand.
TTTTAGCCTAAACAATAAATTCGGTAATCTGGCTTTCATAACTCAGTGCCTAGCCTTTTACTGACATCACAGCACGTCACTGATGACACTATGTGGCTTGCATCTCTGTCCTATTTGGTGGATATATTTGACCGCTTGAATGGCCTCAACCTGTCTTTGCAACACATTTTGCTCCTTGCGGACAAAGTGCACACCTTCACACAAAAACTAGACCTCTGCATCAGTCGAGGGAACTGCGACATGTTCCCCAGCCTTGCAGACTTTATCACCGATGCAGGCGCGTCACATGATTTCTCCTCCCTGTTTCAGTCAGCGTCTGAGCACCTGTCAGCAATGAGAAAACAATTTGCAACGTACTTTAAAGAGGATTATCGATCTTTTGCGTGGGTTCGAGATCCGTTTGTGTGCACAGCAAACAAGCTATCAATTGATATGCAGGAACAGCCTATTGAGCTGAAGAGTGACAGTCGACTGAAGGACCTCTTTAGCTCCTGCCCTCTTTCGTCATTCTGGGCATCATTGATGCAGGAATACGCTGAACTCTGTGACGTCGCCTTGAAGATTCTCCTTCCTTTCGCGTCAACATATTTGTGTGAGGCAGGATTCTCAAAAATGACTGCACTCAAAACTAAATACCGTAATCGTGCACAAATCGAGGATGATTTGAGGCTATGTTTATCAAACATTGAGCCAAGAATTGAGGATCTTTGCAGGGCAAAGCAGGCTCAGGTCTCACATTAATATCACCAACCTGCCAGCTTCTTTAAAAAATGCAGATGATGCCTACTATTAGACCTAGTGATAATAACAATAATAAAGCATAAATTAATATCAGAGGTCTGGTGCCAATTCCCAATTATAGCAATAGCCTAGTAATGATAATAGGCCTACTGATGATGATGATAATGATAATAATAATAATAACAACAATAAAGCATGTAACCTCATATAAATATATAGCAATAGCCTAGTAATGATGATAGGCCTAATACTACTCATAATAATACTAATAATACTACTAATAATAATATCTGCAAGCTCACATTAGAAGTCTGGTACTACTGCCAATTATAAAAATAGCCTAGTAATGATAATAGGCATACCTACCGCTACTGATGATGATAATAAAATTAATAATAATAATGTGGGCCTAAAAATAATAGCCTATCTATCTATCTATCTATCTATCTATCTATCTATCTATCTATCTATCTATCTATCTATCTATCTATCTATCTATCTATCTATCTATCTATCTATCTATCGTTCGTGGTGTGTGGGCGTAGGGCACTAGGGCCCCAACTGCAATGAACCAGCTTTGGGGGGGCCCAGCTTGCAAAAGGTTGAGAACCCCTGGTTTAGATGGTTAGAAATGGTTGCACTGGCACCCTGATGCGGAGTGGGACTTCCCGGTGGGACGGTACTGTGTCGATGCTGCCTGGCGTGCGGCCGCTGCCCGGTGGCCGCTGCCCAGTAGCCGCTGCCCGCTGCCCAGTGGCCGCTGCCTGCCGGCAGACCTGCGAGTCACGTCAGTGTCCTCTCTCTCTGTAAAAGTAGAGATGAGCAGCGCAGCGTCCGTGGTCTCAGCTTCAGGTTACAGGACGCGCTCCGAAGATTAAGTGTGACGATATTAATGTAGCGATATTCCCAGATGATAATAATGGCAGACTGGTCAGAGACCAATACATTTATGATTTCATTTTCTTGTTGCGTATCCTTCTCTAATAAAGGACAGTTTGTGTTACTCCTTAATATGTAGGCATAATGTTGTTTTTATTATAGCTTACATTGGTTTCATAACCTTCTCATTAGTCTCACATCCCTGGACCAATAACGTGGCCTATATACGTACTGTATATAGTTAGTTTACATTCATCACACCGGGAACACCACAATGCTTCTTCATCTTTTTATTTTGGTGCGTCACTTGTCAGAAGAATAAAAAAACATGAATATTGTTTTACAAATGCTCACAGCGTGTATTGAAGTCATTTACTTCTTTTTCTAGTTGTTGTCCCTTTCTGATCGTTCTGTATGAACATTAATTGTACAAAGAATTAGACATAGCTTTTAGAGATTTGTGCATATGGTTGTAAAACTCGCGTTGCGAATAAGGGTTTGAAATTAAGCCTAGTCATTATAATGACAGGAACATTAATTCCCTCTGCTCACTTTTAAGGCAAAGGCTAAATAATACATTTATTTATATAGTGCTTTACATGGTAGACTGTAGAAGCTAAAAAGACATTGTACTTAGTATATGTGTGTTTTGATATATTAACTGTGTGTTTGAGTAATATCTGTAACTGTGAGGCTGCGCTGGGAAAAGTGCGTGGGGGTGCAATGAACAGGAACAGAATGCTCTAACACCCTGCCACAACCTGACACACATACATTGTTCCTAGCCAGCTCAAACTGGTTCTTGTTACACTATTTCACTCTATCTCATGGAAAAGTACTGATTTATAACGCCCAAAACAGACCATAATACTTGTATCGCTCAACAACCTTGAAAATGTAATAAAAAGAAACTGTCAGAGAACGAGAGTCAGAGTTGAGCTGAGAACTGTTGTGTGAGACGAAGTGAGCACCGTTCACTTCCCCTCCCTCCTCGACTCTCCTCCTCTGCAGACGGGTTAAAACTTCATCTCTGTGTCAAGCCTGATCCTTTTGATGTTCCTCTGGGTTTAAATCTACAATTGATAATGAGTGAGAACTAAGTGTCTGAGTTTAGACCTAACATTTCTTGGTGCCGAAACCCGGGACCCAAGAACCCGCCGGTTTGGGACGACGCGGGACCAACGGGACCACTTAGGATAAAAATCTGCTAAGCAGTCTCCGCCTTTGCATCGGAGGGTCCATACCTTGAGTCCGTGTCGGTCCGGACCGTCGGTGACGGGTCCCACCGAACCAGGGGAGGCATCAAATAGGTAAGAAAGCTTTTCCTAATACCAATAGTGTCCAAAGTAATGACCTTAAAAACGCTTGGGACGCCAGCGTAAAATTCCAGGCATTACATGGGATTTAGGGATCTGGCAGGGCAGGATTCCAGGGATCTGGCAGGGCAGGATTCCACGGTGACAACGTACCGTCACTGAATTAAACTAGTTTACAGTTTAAAATAGGGTTAACCAGGAATCTGGCAGGGCAGGATTCCACGGTGACAACGTACCGTCACTGAATTAAACTGGTTTACAGTTTAAAATAGGGTTAACCAGGAATCTGGCAGGGCAGGATTCCACGGTGACAACGTACCGTCACTGAATTAAACTCGTTTACAGTTTAAAATAGGGTCAATCTGGGATCTGGCAGGGCAGGATCTCAGCGTGACAACGTACCGTCACGTAACTTAACATAGTTGGTGTGTGGAAAAGTAATAATAAATTGAAAAGATCAGTGGCTGACACAGACGTGAATTGTGAAGTTAAAGGGCATATGAGTAAACAAAATAGATAAAAATTTACTGTTAAAAAATTGGAAATGCTATGACTATTAGTGCTGTGACAATCTGTGAATGAGATATGTGCATATGTCAATATTTTAAGCTCTGTTGATTCAACTGATAAAGTTATGGTTTTGAATTGTACATGATAAAACAGAATAGATAAACATTAACCATAGTACAATTCACTGTTTGGGACTATGAATACGATTATTACCAATGATTATACATGAAAGTTAAATATAGTATATATATATGTATATATATGTATATATATACATATATATATATATATTCGTCACTGTTTTAAGCTGTCATTCCACTGGTGTTTTATTATTGTTGTACTGCTGTGTTACTGCTGTTCGTGTGACTGTAATCTGCGGGTTAGTGTTAACAATTTGTCTGGTTGTTTGCTGGTTTGGTTGTGAGACAATAAGAGTGTTGCTGCACAGGTGATAACTTGTGGTTCTTTGTGAGACTTTGCTTAGGGCAGGGACACAGGTTGGTGTAACCCAGCGTTGTATTGTGAGTTGTGAAGTTTTATTGTCGCAGTGTTTCATTGTGGAAATTGTGTGATTTGTGAAACAGAGCAGGATGGGTCAAAATCAGAGTAGCCTACAGCCGTCCCGAAGGACGTAAAATTTATGGAAGAAAACTTCCCCGGGAAGTGTAGAATTTGTAAAATAATGGACAAAGAAATACGGCTTTGATTGTAAACTTAGAATGACGTCTGTTACTAGTTTATTACAGCGATTGCAGGTGGAGGAGAGAGTTGCTCTTTAGGAGAAATAGAGACAGGAAGTACAGGCAGGCGGAGCTAGGTGGAGAGGAACAAGAAGAAGAAGAAGCAGGCAGCCAAAAGGGAGACAGAGACAGATAAGGGAAACTACAGAGACAACTTTTCCTTGTTCTCTGTTTGCGCCTTTTTATTTGGAATATAACGAAAACCAAGCATAAATCAAGTCTGAAAATGGGGGATTCACTCAAAATTGAACACTGGATTGGATTGATTGAAAAAATTGGATGGGAACAGTCAGAACAGGAAACAACGGAGCCTGGGGCCCCTAAATAAAGGTGAGCAGAACCTGTTGGGAATCGAATCTGCGCATTGGTGAAATCTAAATTAAGGCAATGATGTTTTCATGGTCTGACTGATAAAAATTGGAGTGATCCAGTGGGGTTATTAATGCTATGTTGTTGAAGAGTAAAGAGTAGCCAAACAGTGGGTTTGGTGAGAAGTAGTGTGTATTTTGTCTGAGAGACAGACTACACACATGGAAGAGGTAATGTGTTAAGATTTCTGAACGCAGAACCTCTTAAAACATGGGTAGTGCTAAAATTTCTTGGCAAATTATATGAGGAGTAATGCATGTATACATGATTACAATCACAATTATATGAGGGTGTCTGGCGAATTACATATATTGATTACTGAGTTGGGACCAGATCCCTAGATTACAGATGGACTTATTGGTAAAAGAAAAGAAAAAAAAACAATGAGTCAGAGAGCTAGTGAATGAAATTAGGATAAAGTAATGGAAGAATATAAAACAGTTGATTGATACCAATTCCAAAATTGTTAGATTTAAGGAAAATAAGTGAAAAAAGGGTACGTGCATGTACGTGTGTATGTGTATATATATATGGAGATATATGTATGTATATATATACATATTTGAAATTGCTCAAGAACAATGAGCCAGAGTACATGGATTGCCACTGTTATGGGAAGACTAAGTTTATTTTTTTTGTTAACAGTAATTTCACTATGTCAAATTTCTGAAAAAAGACAACTATTGTGTTAGTGCCAAAATAAGACTAGATTGCTCCAGTTAAGTGCCACACGTTTCACTAGCAAAAACATAAGATATGAGATGGAAAGATTTGGGAGAAGTGGCACTCAAAGTTCAAAGAGCAGATGATTAAGGGCAAGTTGATGACCCAGGGTTGGCATACAGCCCCTCCAGTGAAACGTACAGATATCAACAGGGGTGGGGGGTGTTTACCACACCCAACCTATGCAAAACTGACCAATGATTTACATCCATATGTCTGAGTGAGAGAGATGTACAGGACCCAGCAGGGGTCCTTTAATGTTTATGGACTAAAGGGCCGGCCTATGTAGGCCTGATAAGAGCTGCCCAGAAACAAAAATAAGGCCAGACTGGCAGCCCAGGGTGAGACAATGCCCACTCAGACCAGAGGCAGAGAGAGACATTGCACCTGTAATTAGAGAATTAGTAGAAGCAGGACTAATCAGATAATGTCCCGACTAGCCATGTGATACACCAATTTTCCCAGTAAAAAAGGCTGATAAGGTTCATTGGCGCTTGATTCGAGATATAAGACAGGTAACTGAGGCCTGTAATAAGACAATCACATAGACAAGATTCTCTTTTAGTTAATTGTTCATATATTAAGTGGATCTACATTGTAGGTTTTCTCTGAAACATGAGCTTCCTAAAGACAGATCCTTGAATAGGGCCTCCGCGTCTAGAGACAGCTAGTATTGTTATGGCTTTGCAATTTTTCACTGTGAGCAAATAGGCAACAAAAGCTTTTTTGAGAGATATGCAACGGTCAGCTTGCCCAAACTGTAGGTTAATGCCTGAACCAATTTTACAGACGAGATAAATTTCTAGCTTCTAAGATTGAATGATAGCTACAGTCAATTTTTGGATGAAGTATGTTGTTTAAGATTAGAGTGTTTTCCAAAACATGGTCTGGTTTCTGTTGGGGCAAACGGGAGATAAGGAGCAGTCATGTGTTATGCGCACAGAGCTGTGGGGTCATTCTGTGACTCTGTTCGTTGTAGAAGTTAGAAGTTAGAAGTTGAAGAAGTGTTTGTTTCAGCAGGGTCTCTACTTCGCAACGAATTCCTGAGTTTGGCTTAACAGAAACAAGCAGTACAGTCCAGAGCCCCCACACTAGACATTAGACACACTAAAAACTCAGGAGCTACAAAACCTTATCTGACACACCTAGGGCCTTGATCAACAAAATGAGATGGAACAATGTGGAGGAAAGAAAAGCTTTTCCTCACCTAAAAGAAGAGCTAATGTCATCCACAACAATTGAACAGACTGTGGATTTTAGGGAAAGATTTTTGGCCTCAGTAGAATAAAGTCAGAGAGAAACACAGTGAAGGTCAAGGAAATACACAGAGATACCAGCCTAGTTAGCCAGAGCCAAGCGCGCCCCGACCTCCTCCCCTCTCTGCTCCTCTCCTTCTGTGGGACAGGAACGCCGCACTCTCAGAGCTGAGGTGCCAGACAGAAAGATACAGAAAGCTGGCAAACTACCAGGAAACCAGTCAGCCCAAGTAGCAGAAATAGTGGCTCTCACAGAAGCATGTAAATTGTTCAAAGACCAAGATGTTACAATCTACACTGACAGCCAATATGCTTATGCTACCACACACACGCTCGCCAAATTGTGGGCTAGAAGAGGAATGAAGACATCAACAGGGAAACCAGTTCAACACGCTGCATTGTTGACAGACTTATTAGCTGCAGTTATGCTGCCCAGAACGTTAGCTATCTGCAAATGCAAAGCTCACACCAATGGAACAGACCCAATTTCACAAGGAAATGCAAAAAGACGCAGCAGCTAAAGCAGCAGCAACCAACACGACCTCTCAAACCTAAATTGCAAGTGAACCCCCAAAGACATTATACCACATGAAGTCCTGCAAGACATGCAAAACAACTCCCTCCAGCAGAAATCAGCAAGTGGTTGTTACAAGGAGCGCAGCTAGGTCAGGATGAACTCTACAGAGTAGACGGCAGAATATGTCTACCCAGAGCCCTATTTCCAGCTGTAGCAAAATTGAGCCATGGGATGAGCCATGTCTCAACAGGAGGGATGGTATCCATAGTTGGGGAAACATTCCACATAACACATATTTTAAAAATTTTTTGTGTAAGTTGTATCACATGCTGTAGACACAACTCACAGGGAAATGTCAGAGCAAAGAGAGGGAAAACACCACAGGGCACATATCCATTTGAGGTCATACACATGGATTTCATTGAACTACACAGAAGTGGCACATATAGATATTGTCTAGTGCTAATAGACTCCTTCTCAAAGTGGGTAGAAATTGTACCCTCAAAGACAAATGACGCACTCACAGTAGCAAAAGCTATTTGCAAACACATTGTACCATCACACGGCATCCCTAGGATACTGTGGAGCGACAATGGTAGCCATTTCACCAACAGCATTGTAAGAACCATGTCACAACATTTAGGCATCGACCTCAAGTTTCACTGTGCATATCACCCACAGAGTGCAGGACTAGTGGAAAGAACCAATGGCACTATCAAAGCTAGGCTCAGGAAGACTATGGAAGAAACAGGAAAACCATGGCCTGAATGCCTTAGTTTAGTAAAACCTACATGCACATCACACCTAACCATACAGGATGTACACCATTTGAGATAGTGACAGGAAGACCATTTCACTTGCCATTAGTAGAAGATCCTTTGGTACAGGACCAAGAAGGTGATGTAGATCCCATCACCAAGTGGCTGTGTGAACTGTTTAAGGAACAAGAGGTTGGGAGAACAAATGATCTGCCTAGTACCCCTTTGTCTCCCACACAGACACTGCTGATACCAGGAGACTGGATCCTGCTCAAAGTGATCAAGAGAAAACACTGGCACAGTCCTAGGTGGGACGGTCCATTCCAGGTCTAGCTGACCACACCCACCGCCATTAAGGTAGCAGAACGAGACACCTGGATCCACCAGCGACTCCACCAAGAAGGTGACGACACCCCTGATTTGTACCCCATACCAGACTATGACCCAGATGAGGATGACCCCGTCTAGGGGTCTTCCCCGATGTGTGCGACGCTGAATGGTCCACACCAACGGTGAGGACATGTGCTAGTAACCTCTGTCCTCCAACCCTTCTTCCTGCTACGCTCCACCCCTATGCTTGTGCGTACTCATGAACTGATCCAGATGATGAACTGGCCAAGAGGCGATCGTCTCCAGGCGGAGAGGTCGAGTGGGAATTTTTCCCTTCATAATATGGCAGAAGGGTTTTCGCCCACTCCTGTTCACATCACCTGTTGTAATGTTTAACCATGAAGAATGTAACTTAAAGTTCCTCCTAGGGAAGCAGTTATATTTGGAAGATGAGACAGTTGATATATGTATATGTACAAGTTGTTCAAAACTCACAACAGGAGGGATATGTAGAAGCTAAAAAAGACATTGTACTTAGTATATGTGTGTTTTGATATATTAACTGTGTGTTTGAGTAATATCTGTAACTGTGAGGCTGCGCTGGGAAAAGTGCGTGGGGGTGCAATGAACAGGAACAGAATGCTCTAACACCCTGCCACAACCTGACACACATACATTGTTCCTAGCCAGCTCAAACTGGTTCTTGTTACACTATTTCACTCTATCTCATGGAAAAGTACTGATTTATAACGCCCAAAACAGACCATAATACTTGTATCGCTCAACAACCTTGAAAATGTAATAAAAAGAAACTGTCAGAGAACGAGAGTCAGAGTTGAGCTGAGAACTGTTGTGTGAGACGAAGTGAGCACCGTTCGCTTCCCCTCCCTCCTCGACTCTCCTCCTCTGCAGACGGGTTAAAACTTCATCTCTGTGTCAAGCCTGATCCTTTTTGATGTTCCTCTGGGTTTAAATCTACAATTGATAATGAGTGAGAACTAAGTGTCTGAGTTTAGACCTAACATAGACTAAATAATAATGCATTTTATTTATATAGTGCTTTACATGGTAGGCTAGTCAAAGACACTTTACAGTAAAACCAGCACATTTATCACATAAAAACAGAAACATGAAACTAGCATATTTAAAGCAATTAAAACACAGTGTAGCCTACAACTTTATAAAAATGTGGAGTGACTATAGGCTAAGTAGATATTTTTACACTCTCACACATTAAGTCGGTCCGCTATGTTGGGCTTTTTCTCTCCGTTTGATAAGAGCTGTATTTCCCTTTCTGCATATTCTTCCCCTCCTCGTTACTTTCCATATAAGCTGCTGCTCATTGGGTGTAAGATATGGCGCATGCGTCTTCTCCATCTCTGCATCAGTAAATCTGTGATCGATACCATGGTCTATGTGAGAAAGCCGTGAACGTGCACTTATCCCAGCTATCTACACCTGGCTTGACATAGCTTCACCTGTTCATCCTGCCTCGGCAAACGTGCAACCGATTAAGCCGCGATGAGCGGATCACACTAAGTCAAGCTGCGCTTTTTCATTTATCCTGGATATCTTTATTCTACTTTTGTGCAATAGGCCCCAGAGCTGTGGCATATTCCACTAGAACAGAACAAATACAAATGTTCTCAAAATTCCCCTTCGTAATCATTGCTACTATAAGATTCATCTTGATCACAAACATGTTAATTTTGTCACCATGAAGAGTATTATCATTTTAAGTTTATTTATTCAGCATAACATATTGGCAACATACACAATATCTATCGCACCCATCTAAAAAAAAATGTATAAAGACCAAGGCACTTGTCTATAGGAAAAAAAGGACAGACACACACACAATATCCATATATACCAAAATAAAGGTGACAAGGGGACCCCCACCAACCCTAGAGGGGGCATATAATGTAAGTACAGCAAAAAAGCACAAAGACATCAAAGCAAATGTTTTATCATGCTTTACTCCAACTTGTCAGCTTAATAAAAGCATTTTAATTTTGTGCCTTAAGCGTTTAGATTTGTTCTCAATCTTTTCATGCCCTCCACCAAAGAGCGCTGTTGTTTATGTCATTAGTACTACTTTCAAAAAGCACTCCAGTTCTATGATTTCTTTCTACACAATATTAGAAACACAGCAAAATGCCGTACCTGCATCCAGGTTCATGGGTGGCTTCATTACTTTCTTCGAAACACCGTAAAATTGCACCTTGGCACAGAAGTCTTCCCATCTCTTCTATGAATGTGCTGTTGTCCTTATCCAGGATCCGTCGCAGCTCACTCATCACCTGTAATGTAATGAGTGTTAAAACCTGCAACAATGGATAATTTTTTTTTGAAGAGCTAAAATAACAAATCAATTGCTTACGTGATGAAGATCCTTAAAACATGGGTAGGCATTGAAGATCTTTGTTGACCTGTCCTCTTCTTTCATGGCATCACTGTTGATGAAGGCTCTTCTTGCTTCAAACTCGAGGTCAAGGATTTGGGAGACTGCATCTTTGTTGGGTTTGGTTTTCTTGAACATTTCCTGCAGAGTTTTATAATGTCTGGCCTGCATGATCAGACTGTCTTTATCAGCTAAAATAGAGAACACAAATCAGTAATGGGTATCAAACATGTCAATCTTAATGATAATATAGGTTTCAGTCAGCAATTGTAACAATTAAGTGCATTAGAGATGCACGAATGGGTTGGCAGGTGACTGGAATTGGCTGTTTTATTTTGAGCACAACCAGTCATGACGGATAACCCGTTAATATCTATGTTGGACATTTATTTTGAGAACTGTCTGAATGACCTATATCCTAATGCAATTTTGAAGGAAATTAGTAAAGCCATTTAAGTAGTTGATTGTTATTAGTGATAACACACAATACATTTCTCCAATAAAGAAAAGAAAAACAATGTTTGTGTGTACTGTAAATTAGTTCTTAAAAAGGAAAACTAAATCAGCAGGTCAGACTTACTGCCTAAAAAATTGCAACCACTGCATCTCTAATTTAAAGTGCAAAACATATTGATAAACAAAACCACCTTACTGCAAATCCCCACCAGTCACAAAGCAATGTTATGCATGCTTTTTAGAGAGCACAATAGATTAAATCAAATGAGAACTCATGTGTAACAGCAAATATATTATAACACAATCTGAATTAAACTAAAAGTATCAGTGTCTGTATTATAACATGATATCCAAAACTGTCAGAACATTTCCTAGTCTTCATGCCCAAAATTATTGTCAAAATTACACTATTCCAACTTACGTGAGCTGTGGCCATCATCAGAACTGCTCCCAGATGTTTGATGCAAAATAATCGTTGATGCACCACTTGAATCTGCATCATAGTCTTCTCTGTCACTCAATGAGAAGTCAATGCGACATCTTTTCTTTGGCTGCCCCTTCTCTGGTGTGGGCCCCTGCCTCTTTTTAGGGGACTTTACATTCTGCAGCCTCTTGTGAAGATTGTTGTAAATGCTCACCTGTGTTATTAAATGTAATCTTTTTATGTTACAGATAAACCACATCAGTCAAAATAAATTATCTAACAAACACATTTACCACAAATGTAAATCACTTACATGCTTCATAGTTTTATCTTTATCCTGTAGCATGGGATAATATTCCACAAGTGCGAGCTTGTTTCAACTCACTGTCTGTATAGACCATATTCTGGAGGACTGGGTGGCTGCAGGGGCTTCTTTGGACTTTTCATCACCAAAGGAGAAGATGTCTGGGGGAAGATTGGAGGCACTCCTCTAGGTGAAGACACTGTTCCTGCTTCACCAGGGCCAGATTTGTCTGTTAAGGTGGCATTCCCATCGTACAAGAGAAAAACAAAAAGTACAACTTACAAAATTTAAACAGACTTTGTTCTAGGTGTTTTAGAGCAAAGTAGGTAACCAGCTACCTCTGGGTTAATAAGAGCCCAAACTCGTTTCCTCCTGAGAAAGTGTACTGGCCCAGGAAAAAGATCTCTCAAATCATCACGACTGAGGGTGTGGAGCAATGCCTCATCAATATTGGCAGCTACAAGACAGTACAATCATTAAAAGCTTGTACAAACAAAAAAACCACAAACATGTTTTTTAACTTAAAAATGTACTGGTATTTAACATGACAGGTCAAAGTATACAGTAATTTCTAAATCCTCTAGTATATCTTGTCCATGCCTAAGAGTAAATTGAATACAATTTAGACATTTAGTGTCTTGAAATTGTGTAAAAGTTTAAAATAATTTTGTTTTGAGATCAGCGTATTTCATTACTTATCTGACAAAACACATTATTATGCATGTTTTAACACATAGACAGAGCATACCATTTAAAATTGATGCTGTGACATCATCCAGTTCGTCCATGATTGTCCCCACTTTAGGTCCCTCTAATAGCTCCTTTACCTTGTGGGGAAGACAATCATAACTTAATGACACAATATATTGTATAACCATGAAATATATATCTCTACAAATTACAAGCTCAGATAAGATTTTGCAGGTAAGGACATAACTTTAAAAAGGTACTATCAACATAGGCCTGGAACGATTCATTAATTAAGTAAATGCGGTGACACAAATAATTTGATAAAAACGTCAGTCTTCGGGTCAGTTCCAGTAGTAGGCTACAGACGAGAGCGGTGGATAAGGCGAGGACTGTGTGTCGGCGTTGTTCAGCAGTTGTTGGGTATGTGAGTGGAAATACATCTAACATGCATATCCAATGCCATCACCCAGCTGTGCCAATCACCGGAACAAGACAAAAAAACTGTCCAACTTCTCCTCCCTACAGTGCTTACCCAGCCTTTAGATACAAATAATTTAAGTTAAATTAAAGGGATAAAAGCTTGAATGTTAAACAAGAGTTTATTCATTATTTTACCTACTGCTAAAAAAAGCAAATACAGGTTAATCTCTCTCTTATTGCACTTGCTCGGTTTACTTTAAGTTTTTATTTTTGTATTCCTCCTGAAAGTGACTTTATTTTGTAGTTGGATTGACAGCCTACATCTGGCTTCAGGTTTCACTAAAAATTATTTTACTTGAACAGTTAAGTGTTAAACAATTTTAATAAATAGAGATTTGAGCTTTGAAATTAGTTTTGTGTACATTGTTAATAATTGAGCAATGGGAAAATAATCGCTAATTGAAAAATGTATTGTTAGATTAATCATTAGATTAGTCAACAAACTGAAATAAATAATTTCTAGATTAATCGTTTTAAAAATATTCGTTATGGACAGCCCTGTATCAACATACAAATCATTTATGCATGTATCTACATAATAACCTGGTTATTATTCATTGCATATGTATAGCGCCACAACAACGCAAACCGTAATTTATGATTAAATGCATGCAAGTCTGCAAGACAGTAACGTTATAACATTAATAAAAATTAAAAACAACAGATTAGCCTACTTCTATGGCCACCACATGCAAGGGTGCGTTCAAAAACTGTCAATTGAACAACAGCAGATGTAACGTTAGATTGGCTATTAACACAGTTCATTTTTGACAGAGCAATGGGCATAATGTTCTTTTTTAAAACTCAGGATGGCGCAAAGTCAGACTGAAGAAAAAAAATTGTATTTGGTTAGCAGTTGTTTTGGTTACTAATGTAAGGCAAGAGAGCTTGAAAAACCTTTTCCTATTAGCCTGTTGCAATATAGCTAGCTAAGTTTGGGAGAGCTATCTCGTGTTAGCTGAATATAGTTAGCTGGCCATGACTTTGTGTGTTAAACTAGCATAGGAATTAGCATTAGCAACATTTCTCACTGCATTGTGCAGCACTAAAACCAAAACGATAAAAGTAAATTTGCTGACTTAAGTATTGCTGCACCAGGGTGCAGCTTTTGTAATAACTCAAATTGAATATATTATCAATGAAAAAGCATACCTTGTATCGTGGCAGGTTGTCTGAGAAATTTGCTCACCATGGCAGAATTTAATCCAAAGTAGCAGGTTTTTTTTTTTTAAGTTTTTTTTTTTAATTATTATTATTATTATTATCATCTTTAAATTTTACAAACATAGTAAACAGTTATTGGAGAGTTGGCATCAGGAGAATATATAAAAAGATAAAAAATAAAAATAAATACAAAATAAAAAATCCTTTCCATGCAGTAAATATAGATAAGCTTAAGAGAAAAAAAATAAATACAAATAAGTTAGAAAAGTCACTTTTAACTATTAATGATTTGAATAGAAAAATTTTGAAATTCACTTCTGAAGTGAGTAAAAGCTGGTCGTGATTTAGCAAATTTTGCTTTATGGATATGAAATTTCCCTTGTAGAATTAGTAAATTGACAATCCCGTATAATTTTTTGACTTTGTGATCATATTTAATAAAAACATATTTTGCTTCTAATTTAATTTGGTGATTCTTTTGAATATGTAAATCATTTTCCATTTTTTTTCCAGAATTCCACAGAGAACTGACACTCCCAGAATAGATGTATAATAGTTTCTTCTTCAGTTTTACAAAATTCACATTTACTATCCACAGCCGCGAATCTTGAAATAGATTTGTTAGTGGGATAAATGTGCAGTATTTTGAAATGTAATTCTTTCACTTTATTGGGGATAACAAATTTGTACGGTAGAAGCCATGTTGATTCCCAGTGAATGTTAAAATATAAAGTGTTCCAAACAAATTTTCCCCGTGGAGTGATTTTCCTTTTGCTGTAGAAGAAGTTCCTAATATGTTTATTGGTACACTTATGACTTTTAATATTTATTCCATCAACAAAGAAGGTCGGATCCAATTCTTGACTCTCAGAGTGACATTTCATTAGTTGAAGAATTCCACTAGGTATAGCATTTATTACCACAAAGTACCGGTTTGTTTCTTCCAACGTAACTGACGACAGACGTGACCACGGGAGAAGAGGGGACATATGTGGGGTATGGAGTTAGATTCCTGCCAAAAGGTTGTACACAAAAAATGTGTTGCACACAAATAAAAGTTGTTTTGCAAACTGTCTTCAAACGTTACACACACATAAAACTTGTTTTACAAACTGTCCCCAAACGTTGCTCTCAAAATATCATTTATAAATTGTCCCAGAGTACAAAACGGTCTCTGCTCGCTCAAAACAGCCTCTCCTCGAGTACAAAACAATTCCACACCCCTCTGCGGCAAATTTCTCCCAAAAGTCACGTGATACATTAAGAGTAGTTCTGACTTCGACAGCAGGGGGCGCACTCAAAACAACTGAAACGCCCGGTTTGGCTGAAGAAGACAGACGGCATTTCACAGCTAACACCATGAGCACCCCATAGGTGAGTTTCCAAACTTTCACGGTGAAAAATGAATATCTGACTATGTCATAACTATGCAGATAGAGCATTTACAATTTCAGTTAAAGGCACCGCTATGTCACGGCAAGGGACCGTGTTACTTTTCAAATCAAATAACATGAAAGCCAGCCTTAAATTGAACACTGCTAAAACAACTTTTGTTTTAGCCCCTCTGGTTAGCTTCTCCCTTTACTGTGGTATTTTAAATAGATAGAACCAGAGTGGATACCCAGATAAAGGCATTGTTAACGGATCATAATTCGGGTTTTATGTTTTTTAACAAAATAACTGTCTATTGTTGTAGGCACTTGAAGCCTACAACAATAGACCTCGTGAGCCAGCGAGTCGCCTCAATGACGTCATCACTTTTTTTGCGGTTATTTTTCTGCTTGAATGTAAACGCAATTGTGCAATTTGTGTTTTTTGCTGATTGAAAGACCTGGTGTTTTTAAACTGTGAACAGTGTAAGAGGCTTTTGTTTTAATTTGATGAAAAGTAATGATGTACTGATAATTTTTTACCTACTGTACGTGTAAGGTAGGTTTAAACGGCAAAAACAAGTAGTAGGAATTTAAAATAATTACAATGAGTTGATCTTGATTACATGGAAATGGATTGGGAAATTCTTGTCTTTATTTTATTTTTTATGCATGTGTTTCAGAGCCCAGCGTATGCTCAGATTGAGTCTACAGCAACAGTTCAGACTCCAGGCCTGAATCAGCAAGCTCAGGTTGAAGTTCAGGGTCCATCTCCAAGTCAGGAACTAACATTGAGACAGGCTAATGTCCAGCAAGAGATGACAAAGTTAGAAATTATGACTTTAGATATTAACGTGACTACAATGTTTATCTGTTTGTTGGTTGTTTGGGTTCTTTCTCAGGTCTTTTCCTGGTCTTTTCAGAAGAGAAAGGACCACTGCAAAACGGAGATTTTCCTGCACCACTCAGAAGTAGTTCACCAGCCCCCCTCAAGAAAGACTTGATGGTGTATGTAAATACACATGACACAGGATTTGGGCTTGTTTAAACATAATGGTGACAACAGTTTTAGTTGCCAGCATTTTGTTCATAGCCTTAAGTGGAGCCATTTAGGCTGAACAGTTTTTAAAAAAAGCCATGTTATACGTTGTTATAAACTTCCTGTCTTGCATGTAGAAATTTTTCATAGTCCTATTATTGGCTTCATCCAGTTCAGTCAGTTTTAGGAAAAAGCCTGGAGAAGTTCTGTCTTAATTTGAATAAAAGCAAGCCTTGTGGAAATGGTGTATTCACTTTGATTAATAGGGGTAAGAATTGGAAATTAATATTTTATCAAAGGGTATTTTTATTTTACAATGTGGAAAACAAAGAACTGTTTAAGTGTCCCACCATGTTTGCATAACCACAATCAGATCAAACTTGTTAAGTGTTGGACATACTGGACAGTAGCAACATATGTCGTAGCCATTTTGAGTCAGAATGTCCCAGTGGATCTATGACAGCCCTCAGTGCCACCATTTGTTCGGGGCTCAACACGTTGCCAGTTTCTGGAATAGTGACCCCGTAGTGTGGGTCATCAAGCAGTCCACTGTCTTCCCAGTCAATATGAGGCAGGCAGAGTCCCTGCAAGAAGGATGAAGAGCAAAAAGGGCCATAATTATGTTGCTACAACTTACTGAACATACTTCAATTTTAATGCATGGAGCTAAAGGTTGGAAAAAAACAATGACTTGACCTAACTTAAGGTACAGACTATACTTTTTGTGTTCTGTGGATGAATATATCTGTTCAGTGATCAATTGTGTACCTGATAGTGGTTTTAAATCCTACACGTTTTAGATGCATTTCTGCTCCACCCTACCTGAATCAAAAGATTGCCTCACCTTATCAACAGCTATGAAGGGCTGCAGTGACCTGCTTGTCACCAATTTATTTATAATATACACAATGTGAAAAACCTTACAATAGCAACCACAAAAAAATACCTCTTACCTCTGTGATTTCTGGTTCAGCCACAGCATGCTGGATGCTTCCCATCTCCCATAACTGATTGGGTGTTAGATTCCCCTCAGTTCTAAGTGAATGGTTATCCCAGCCACTGCTGAAGATGTCAAGACTTGCTTGTAGTCTTGGGACAAATACATAGTGACAACAAAAGATGTGTAAAATGTTTGACAGGTCAAGCAAACCGTTGTCCTCTAGTGAGTGCAGCACAGTGTAGAATATGTTTGTTACTGCACACCACACGTCTCTCCAAAGACGTTCAATTCTGAAAGGAGAGTTAAAGATGAGATCATGGTTTGAATACATTTTTCAAACTTCCATTACACAGCATTTTTAAAATCAGAGATAAAACGAAAAAGTGTGGAAGGAAAATACCTACCAAAAGTCACTAAATTGTGAATGTCACAGCAGTTGTAGAATTAAAGCATGCAAATTTGAACAACTTAAAAAGTAAAAAGGTATATGTATATTTCATAGTATAACAACTATTTAATACAAAAATGTGACTAAACCTGCCTTTGATTGTGCACACTCTTTCCAGCAATGAAGCTTGACCTTCCTGTCCCTCTGATGGAGAACATGAGCCGTGCAATGTCAACATTCTCGACACCATGATCTGCTCTTACTCTAATAAAAATATACACAAAATTTGTTGCATATTGATAAATGTGGTCCAAGGCCATTGAACTCCTGATCTTTCCAGTTTGTATCAGCATACCACTGACACTACAACTTTTACAACAATTAACGTCATGAATAACTTTTCAGTTCACTGCAATCTATCATGCAGATTCTTTAAAAATGTATTGCATGTTAAGAAATTACATTTTATTGTGTAATCTCAATATTTTTATAAATTACACATACAATTGTATTGGCAGGAAAATCAAATAATGTAAGATACAATGTAATATGGTGGCCAAAATGATAACAACAAATAGTTCCTTTATTTACCTTAATGGAAATCCAAATGTGTCCACTGATTGCTGGAAGAAGGCAAGGGCTGTTGAGGACAAATTGTTGTTTGCAGGATAAAGGTTACGTGATCTGCCGAAAATGTAAACAGAATGTACAGTTTTATTTCTCAAACTATAATAGTAAAGGATTTCTCTTTTACATTACACATACCTTTCTTGAAAAGCCATCAATGCCCCCAAAGATTACAATGTTGTATCTGTGTAGACAAAACACAGTACAATAATGCACAGAATTAGTGCAAGTACGTCTCATTTGCATAGTTCTGAATTTCTCATAACATCTTTCAAACAGAGCAGGTAAAAACCAAAATTTTATTCCACTCTTTGTAACTAATTAAAAGATCCACACCGAACAAGTTTGTGGTTGGTGTCGATGTGCATCAGAGATTTTGGAGCAGGAACTGAGTAGGTGCGCCGCACAACACATCCTAGCTGGGTCATCCGGCACAGGATGCCAACAGTATCTATTCGGTGCATGGAGGCCCGCACCCTTTCTCACTGGACTCGGAACCCTCTAGCCTGCAATGCTCCCTTAACCAAGCGATACCCAGCATGAGGCATATCTTTTTTTATGTCAGATATCAATTGGTCTAGCTCTGAGTCAGAACAGGTGCTGTAGAGGGCTCTAACAGAGAAGGCAGACCCTCCCATTCTTCTGTAGATGGTACGGGTGGACACGCCCAATAGGTTGGCAATACATGGCACTGGAAGACCTTGGTTTAGAAGATGTAAGAGGGTATCAGAAGATATATCAAATCTTGGACGTCCAGTTACTCCATGGGTAATCTGAACGGACACAGTAACGGCCTGATTTTGTCTCTCTTGCACAACTTAAGTGTGCAGGACTGCCAATGCATTCACTATGGCCTCGGGGATGTAAACCTGATCAGACACAACACTAAAAAGAACTACTTCTTGGGAACACACAAACTCAAGGTAATCCAGATTGAGTGGCTGCTGATTGACCACATGCTGAATTTGTGTATGAAGCCTCTCCAACATGCTCTGTACAAGCAATTCCTAAAAAGAAAAACAGACATCTAAATTTGTTATTCTGGTAAATTCAAGTATTTTCTTGAAGGAAATTAAAACATTTTATTCATTTTTTTATTTGGGAAACTAAAACTGGTTCAGAATTACTTGTTAAATGACTTTGAGACGGGCAGCAAAAATGAACTGATGAAAATCATCAGAGAACAATTTACTTAGGCTGATTCTTCTGTATGATAGGACATGCTTTAAAACCCATGAAACATCAACATCTGTGCTTTAGTTTTCTTTAATGATCATGGGTCAGGTTTATCTTGTAGAGAACGTTTTATACAACAACAGTTATTGATGTGCAACACAAGGTCGATCTGAAAAGTAACAGATCGACCCATGCCTTTAACTGAAACAGAAAAAGTGATGACGTTATTGAGGCGACTCGCTGGCTCACGAGGAGGTCTATTGTTGTAGGCTTCAAGTGCCTACAACAATAGACAGTTATTTTTTTGTTAAAAAACAACATAAAACCCGAATTATGCTCTGTTAACAATGCCTTTATCTGGGTATCCACTCTGGTTCTATCTATTTAAAATACCACAGTAAAGGGAGAAGCTAACCAGAGGGGCTAAAGCAAAAGTTGTTTTAGCAGTGTTCAATTTCAGGCTAGCTTTCATGTTATTTGATTTGAAAAGTAACACGGTCCCTTGCCGTGACATAGCGGCGCCTTTAACTGAAATTGTAAATGCTCTATCTGCATAGTTATGACATAGTCAGATATTCATTTTTCACCATGAAAGTTTGGAAACTCACCTGTGGGGTGCTCATGGTGTTAGCTGTGAAATGCCGTCTGTCTTCCTCAACCAAACCGGGCGTTTCAGTTGTTTTGAGTGCGCCCCCTGCTGTCGCGAAGTCAGAACTACTCTTAATGTATCACGTGACTTTTGGCAGAAATTTGGAGACGGGTATGGATGCAGCCTGGAGCGTCCCATGTCATCCGTCCTGTCTCATGCGGTCCCGTCTCATGCGGAGATGTGTCCAACGGCAAATTCAGAGGGTCAAAAATACGAAATTGCGATTAATTTCCCAGACGGGTAAATTCGTGACCACATTTGTTGCAATCAATTAAAAAACGTTAAAAACTGTTAAAGTAACAGTTTACATGTACACATAGTTTTTGTTTGCCTATAATCTGCATTTATTTTAGAGACTGACATATATTTTTAAATATTTAACAAAAACACCAAATATTTTATTCTTTAGCATGATAGTTGACCATAGACCGTTAATATTAATGGACAGAGCATCCGGTTCGGCAAAGTGAAGCAAATGCGGAAGTAACTTAAACCTGCATTCTATCTGAATTCCTGCAGAGGGCGACACGCGTGGTTGCAAAAGAAGTTGGTTTCTATAGAAGTCTATGGAGAAATGAGCCACTTCTCACTTGATTTATTACCTCAGTAAACATCTTCATAATGAGTTTGTGGTCTCGATCGCTAGTTTTAAGTATTCTGCAATACAGAATGATGTTCATTTTTTAAATTACGGTCTCGTTGATTTTAAAATCGGCGATAAAGCCGGGGGTGTTTTAGGGCGTGGCTATGGTGTGATTGACAGTTCTCGGCCTGTCAATCAAAGCTTGTCCATGGCACGGGGGTTGCCTACGTTTCATCGCAGTGACTTTGACACTTTGGTCGGATAATATTGTCTTGTTTAGCGGTTGCACGGCAAGACACTCAAAGGAATCAGCAGTTCAGTTTTTCTGGTAAGTAAAATTATATTTTGTTTTAACACAGTTTTTCGTTAGCCAACGTTAGCATTTTAATTAATATCAGTTAGCTAGCTACTAGATTGCACCTTGCTAAGCAAGCTAGCGGGCTAACTAATAATGCTATGCAGACCGTATAAACGCATACAGTCTATGTATAAACGTATTAAAATATATTTAATGTTACAGTCGATTACAGTAGGTATGCACAACGATCTCGCCAACGATCTCGCCTGTGATCTGTAATAGGTGGTATTAGTGCTAATCGATGCGCATGTAATGGTAACGTTAGCTTAAAATCAAAGCCTGATGTAGCTAATGTTATATTGCAAATTCATAAACCCTTAGCACGGGGTAAGGTTGTTTTGGAGCCCGGAATACCCCACCCCAGTCGGGGTTGCATATCTTTCTGGGCGAGAGGTTACCGGGCATATACCCTGTCACCCTCGCCGCGGCAGCACCCACACAGCGGACAAAGCTGCGGGGGGAGCGCGTTGACTTGGAGGTCTCCGACGGGGGAGTGGGTCAGATTGTTAGCGATAAAATGGCGCACATGAAACAATTAGACATTATTGTAAAGTTACATTGGGGTATTACATTATATTAATCTATTAAATATACATTTCAATCATTTGCATTACAGATGCATACAGCAAATGTGGTGCCTTGTTAGTGTAAATTGATAGTATATACACCTTCGGGATGTATTATGAATTTCTTTCCAAACAGACTTCCTTTTGATGATGCCAGGCTGAAGCAACGGTTGGTGAACATGAGGAGAGAGAGACCAGCAAATGGAAGCACGAAAGTCCCGTCTGCAGTTCACACTTTGAGGAAGATCAGTTTTTCAGAGACAAGCAGGTATTATTAATTTAAATGCATTATTTAGTGTGTCTCATATATTAGCTCATATATTAATATAATTAATTGTGATCTACCATGCCTTAACTACATGTTTGTCTTTTACTGTAACTACAAAGGTATCCACACTGAAAACTGAATGACCAGAGCCTACAGACGGAAGACCTGGTGTATAGAGCGGTGTATTTGGTGCCATTTCATCTGGATGTGGAAACCAGACTGCGTTGACCACATCCAAAGTTCTTAAATGTGTTCTGATTATAATGATGCCAGAAAATAATTTTTGGTTCAGCTTCTTCTGCTGAAAGGACGGACCAACTTTTAGCACTTGGTATTTAGAGGTTCAATTTCTTGTGGTTGACTTAGTTTCTGCTGTAGTTTGATAGGTGATCGTAGTAACATTAAGTAGTGGATTAAAACTATTTTATAAATATTAAACTGGAATAAAATAATGAAAATACTCTAGCAGTCACCACTTTCCCAGGTGAAAGTATTTTTGGTAATTTCACATAAAGGGTCTTGTATATTTTATGTATTTATGTACTGTTAGAATTAAATATTGACATTGCATATCCTTGTATGGTTTTTAGTTTTCATACTTTGAAAATGTCTAACTGTAATGGTTAAATCAAATGTACCTAATACATTTGATTTAATCATTACAGTTACGGCAATTAAATAAGTTGTTTAATTCTCCTTAGCAATTTGTGATCATAAGTTATGATTTTACAATAGCCCTGCACAGATTAAACAGCACCTAGTGCAAAACGTTTATATTTATGTATTAAAGCCAAAATAGAAAGACACTTTTAATCAATTACAAATTCTATGAAATTTCCAAAGTCTTCTTGTATGACTACAATGCTGGATGTTCCTATTATAGTTACTTCATAAAAACAACAAATGTAGCTTTAGAAGGACCTTTATTTCACATTGAAATGGGCATCAACTTAAAAATACATACACCAAACACTTAAGATTTTTTAAAATGTATGAATTAAATAATGTAGTTCACCTTTTACAAGTGTAAATTCCACACATAAAACACTGCTGTGGGTTAAGGTAAAGGCAAACTTAACTGTCACAAGACATGTCTGCATAATAAAGAGGTTGTTGAATCTCTAGTGTCACACTGTTAATTACAGTAGAAATGGTTGACATTACAAACCACAATATAAAAATACAGCTCAACATATAAAGCTTATAGCACTTGTGCTATCATGCCTGGATACTGCAGGTGGAGGTGCTGCAGGTTCTCGTTCATTCCTGCGAGGTTACCGCCCTTGACATCTCTCAGGTCTCAGTGAATAAGGAGGACGTCCGGGACAGCTCTTCCTTGTAGGGACTGGTAAAAGAAAGGGGAGAAGTCTCTTCCACCGCAGACCAGCCCAGCAAATATTTTACGCTATAGAGAAAAAGGATAAATGAACAGCACTCTTAATTACACACTATTTGAAAATGCATTATTACCTTGGCTTAGTTGTACAAAAGTCTGGTAAAGGTTTAATGTTGTACAATATATAGCAAAAGAAAATGAACTATTATTTTTTATTTATTTATTTTTATTATTGCTTACTTCTGGGGCATTCGGGGGGGGGGTGAACATGCCATCGTGGCTCTCAGCACTCTTATTTCTGAAAGAATGAAAGAATCATCAATTTCCATTTGAGCCCCTCATAGTTAAATATCTATGCACACTAGCATGTAACTGTACTTGATTAATTATCCAGGAGAATACAATACACATGAATCAACAGTCCATTGTTCTTTAGTGTAACTGTAAGTTAAATGAGCTTATTTCTGCTAACATTAGGTCTTAACAGCATGTCAAGGTTAAATGCCCCAACTATAGACTGAAAGGGGAAACAGTAGCACATTATCGGATCATTATGGTTATTACAGTTAGCCAAACGTTATAAGAAACTTGGTTATACATGTGCTAATAGCATTACATAATGATAAGCATTGACAATCGCCGTTTTGCATTTCGCTGACACTACGTTAATGCTACGAGAAGTAAACTTCGATTTGCAGAAAATTAACGTTAGCATGTTTAACCATAGCTAGCTAAGTGGCAAGCTAACGTTACAGACAATTTACATGGTAACTTCAGACACATTTACTTTGCAATGTGACTCTTATATGTAATATAACCATAGACTATATGGGACAAAGATATACTTAAAACCTAGCGTTAGTGAAGCTAAATCTTACCTTGAATTATTCAGCAGCAGTTGCATCCACATTGGCAGTGAAAGTGGTAGCTAAGGTAACGGTAGAGCAGCGGTGCTAGCTCTCAGCTAACGTCAGTCAGATCCCGCCCATAGACTGTAGATCCCGCCCACCGGTCTGTGGCTCCTCTCTCACCCCGCCCTCTCCTCTAAAATCGTCACATCCGCAACCACGATGGCTGCGCCCATAAACGCAAACTCGACGACTCATTTCTGATCTCCACAAACCAATGGGTGACGTCACACATGCTCTGTCCATTAATATTAACGGTCTATGTAGTTGACGCGAGCTTACTTTGAAAAGTAAGAGAGATTGTATTTTAATCCAGATGCAAGCTTTTATTTTGAAAAGTAGAAACTCGGGGACGGCAGAAGGATTTTTTAGTTTGCCTATAATCTGCATTTATTTTATAGACGGACATATATTTTAAATGTTTTTTTTCATCAGTATGATAGTCTGCATTTATCTTGTAGACATATTTTTTTAAAGTATTTTATTCATTTGTATGATTGCCGTTATTGTTTAGTTAAAAAAAAAATATAGGCTATATATTAAAAGTATTTTATTAATTAGCATGATAGTTGACGCAGGCTTATTTTATTCCAGACATTTATCTTGTCAACACAACCATAACATTCAGAAATCAGCAAACTATGTAGTATGGCAAAATTGTTACTTTAACAGTTTTTAACGTTTTTCAATTGATTGCAGCAAATGTGGTCACGAATTTACCCGTCTATTTATTCGCGATTTTGTATTTTTGACCCTCTGAATTTGCCGTTGGACACACCTCCGCATGAGACGAGACCGCATGAGACGGGACGGATGACATGGGACGCTCCAGGCTGCATCCATATACTCTTGGAAATTTGCCGCAGAGGGGTGTGGAATTGTTTTGTACTCGAGGAGAGGCTGTTTTGAGCGAGCAGAGACCGTTTTGTACTCTGGGACAATTTATAAATGATATTTTGAGTGCAACGTTTGGGGACAGTTTGTAAAACAAGTTTTATGTGTGTGTAACGTTTGAAGACAGTTTGCAAAACAACTTTTATTTGTGTGCAACACATTTTTTTATGTACAAACAACTTTTATTTGTGTGCAACACATTTTTTGTGTACAACCCTTTGGCAGGAATCTAACTCCATATATGTGCGTTATATATCAGTTTAAATGTAAATATAACAAACTGACCATCAAATAAATCAAACATATGTTATAACAAATATATGTGATTCAAATCCACTTTTTCATTGCCGAATTGCATAACTATTTATGTAAGTCACACTGTGTTTAAGAATGACCCCCCCCTAACATCTCGTTTGGTATTGACCAAGCCAATGAGCAAGACCGCTCATGCCCGCCAGGAAGTGGATTGTACATCACGCTCTCTTTGTGCTACATTTAGTTCGCAAGTATAATAATGTTATGGCCTTGCTGTGTTAGCAATTCATGATTTTGCCGTTAGTGTAGATTTTTATTAGGCTGAAACATTAACCGTCAGCTTTCATTAGCTAGCTAGCACTTTTTTGGACTAACATCATGGCCTGCTGGAGGTGTGTTATTTGCTTCGTTTTTGTTGCCTTAACATTAAAGTCTCTATTGAGCCATATTAACACAGCACACACACAGTCAAAACCCAGATTTCCGTATTATATGCGGAATTGATGGATGTACCGAAGAATACAGAGTATACAACTCCTTCTACTAACATATCAGACGGACACATGCTATGTATCTTGCAACTGGGCACCCACCCACCAGATGGATGGCAGTCACTACATCCGAGCCATCTAGGGTTGGAGGAGAACATTTTGATATACCAATTTTTTCTGACTGTGCCACTCAAACAAGAGGGATGCAAAGGACCAGCAGTGAAGTCAGCACAAGTGTCAGCCAAAATGAAATGTCTCAGCTAGAGCTTGAAGATTTTCAGATTCAATAGGTAAGTTTTCACTTTGACTATCTTGCATGATATTATAATAAAATAATATTAATTACATCGTGGTAATTTTTTAGAACCTTCTTTGCTCCCTTTTCATCTTGCAGCATTAGACTGTTAACACAAACCCATCACTTCTCATTTGTTTAAAAAAACTGAAGGAAATACAGAAATATATAACACTTTGGTCAGCAAGTCTGAACTCTTATTGTATATTAACATGTCTTTACAGGAATGTGCTGGTGCGTCACCTGAGGCTCTTACCAGAAGTGCAGCAGCATTTGTCATCAATGTCCGGGAACAATGCCACCTGTCCCAGGTATTACCCTAACCCATAACTACAAAGAGATTGTAGGTTGACACCCTTTTTAATTCACCAGATTTAATTACAACTTTAATTATATTATTTAGTGGGTGGTGATGGCGCAGTGGATATGACACAATGCCTTTGGTGTAGGAGACCTGGGTTCAATTCCCACTGCGATACATCAACCAATGTGTCCCTGAGCAAGACACTTAACCCCTTGTTGCTCCAGAGGCGTATGACCTCTGACATATACAGCAATTGTAAGTCGCTTTGGATAAAAGCGTCCGCTAAATGACATGTTATGTAATGTAATTTCAAAAGTAAATTTAAATGGAAACAAATGACAAAAATGAAGTTAATCTGGTCTTTCTACATTTTAAAACTGTCACTTCTACATCTATGTAACAGCAACAACGGTACATTTTTGGGAAAGGAATATACAAAGAGGAAGACTTCTCCTTACCATCAATTTCTTATGGTTATCTATGGTCTTGCTAGTGGACAGCAAAGGGTCAATCAAAAGAAATCGGGGACAGTTTTATCTAGTGCTGAGCAAAATGGCCTCAAATCAAGCATTAAACATTTTACCTCTATTACAATTAATGCACTGTTCATATTCAATAACGTGATTGTGCTGAAACAGATTTGTGTTTTTTTCTCAAGGTTTACATTTGACTTATTTTTGTTTGGTGTCTTCTTCACTAAAGCCAAAATGTGTGCAAACAATAGACAGAGTACGTCAGTTAGACGATCTAAATGTCTGTTTCGATACATTTTTGATTAATTGACTAGACCTACTTTTATCCCAAAAATGTACAAAATCAAACTTCCTGAGATCTGTGGCTATTTTTGTATGAAAAAAGTAGATGTTTTAAGTAGGGTTATGCTTGTTCTGGGTGGTAGACAATCAGGATGTATCTTATACTTTAATTTCTTTTTTTATGTTTCAGAGGAGCGTCAACAGTATTGTCTCTGGAGTCCAGCAATTTCAAGCTGCTCTTCTGGGTACCTTAAAGCCCATTTTGCAGGTTAACCACCACTGTTGATTATTGGGTACAAAAAGCACTTAATATATGTGTATAATTTTTTTTATCATGTCTCCAAATAGTGTTAAAAGTTAGTTTTTGGTCATTTTTGGTGTTCGTGGGTTTATGAAGTCAATTCGGCGATGACGTCACAATGGGGAGCGAAGTCTCAGCCTGGCACTAGAACTACGGTGACTGACTGGGATGTGGAAGAGGAGGAAAGGCCAGCAGCCAAATAATTACGAACCTGCCAGAAGTGAGAGGGCTTGTGTGTGTGGTGGCGAAGCTGCGGTGGAGAGTGGATGCTGTAGGGGAGTGAGCCTCTAACCCAGCTCTAATCAGCTGATCTGAAGATGCCTAAATCCGTTATAGTATTGTAATTGTTTATATTTACTTTACCATTTCTTTTAGACAGTCATATGAAAGGCTCCTTATCCCTAAACAAGAAGTTCACTGCATACAGACAGGCTGTAAAAAATAGGAAAGACATGTATTTTCAGAAAACATTAAAGTTTGGTTAAACAACGATGAACAGAGTGTAATTTAACAAATGTTCTTTTTATTTGAGAACAAAGCTCATCATTTTAAAATATATCCATATGGAAGTTTTTAAGGAAGGAGCAGTTTGGAGCAAAATCAGTATTTTACGGATTACGATCCGATTAGCTGAGAACTCCATAAAACATTTTCACAGTATACTCAACAGTACACGTATTTGTACACCTTGTATCCTTCAAAAGTTTTTTTTTAAAGCTTGTCCGAGTCCGTTGTCTGTGAGGTTGAAACATCCACACCAGTCCAGGCTTTGGATGAATCATGGAGCTCAGACTTGGTCTTAAACTGAGAATTGAGCTTCATTCCCCTGGTCTGCAGACTGCTTGCCCCAGATGTAGCTCGGCTTCCACACCGACTCGTGGTAGACGCATCCCTCCAGGCCGCGCACACTCGGGCTACTCTTCATTTAACGTAACGTCATAAATGAAAATAATGTCCAGGATCTCCGGGAAAAGAAACGATATGCGTGTCTCCATTTCAAACATCACTGCAGGTTGATTGTGGGCAACAACGTTGTCGTGTTAGCTTACCGAAACTCTACTCCCGAAGTTGCTGGCTGGCTACGCGACGTTAGCTATATCCGCTAGCATCCGTACAGGCTAACTATAGCCAGTTAGCTTTGTGTGTAACGTAACAAACCCCCCCCATCTCGTAGGAGCGAAGCTTACTATTTCATTCAATACAATTATGGTACAAAAGGTGCACTAATGCCACATGTATGATGTTGACAACATGGACGCATATA
Source organism: Etheostoma perlongum (assembly GCA_026937815.1). Taxonomy (NCBI): domain Eukaryota; kingdom Metazoa; phylum Chordata; class Actinopteri; order Perciformes; family Percidae; genus Etheostoma; species Etheostoma perlongum. Next base: position 6,885,543 of record CM049387.1, read on the forward strand.
TAGGCAACACCAAAAGGCAGTTGTAATATTTACCTAGCAGGCTAGGCTAACGCTGTTGTGTTAACGTCCGGCGGCGTAGCGTTAGCTAGCAGTCTAAACTTGTGAAAAGCCGAACAACATCCCTGTCTAAGCTGTGTTTCACTTTCCCTCCAATATTATGGAGGACCATGTCTTTCATATTTAAAAATAAATACAGAAATAAATAAATGCTCAATAAATAAATAAGCACACAATTAATTGCCCCAAAAAATACAATGAAGAAATAAATGTAGGTAGAAATTAACGGCGAACAGGTTGATTAGTATTTCTCACGGCGGTGTGTGTGTGTGTGTGTGTAACCTATGTGATGGCACTGCATGAAGGACTATCATCAATATCAATATCAATATCATTTTTCACCTGATATTTTATGTATCCCATCCCTAACATGCAAAGGGTCTGTCCTGTCATCATGGGTGTTATTTTGTGTGTTTAATAGGTCACAATAAACAACCTGACACAATTTGGAGAGGTTTGCTGTTGTTTATCAAAAGTTACATAGGGGATACCCAAATATCAGGTGAAAAAACGGCCTGATATTTGAGTACCTCCTATGTAACTCATATGGTAGACAGGGACAGGGAGGATACGCCTATCACTCGATATTAAACCACGCTATAAACATTTGACACGTCGCCTTAATGTAACAGACAAATACACGTATTTATGTAGTTAACTGAGACCCCTGTTACTATGGTAACCCTGCCGAGTCTTCCACGCCGCTGTTTGTTCCGTTTAATTCAAAGTGCAGCAGTTAAACAATTCGAAGGGCAGCAGAAGCTCCGCTCTGTGTGCATGCGCGCCCGCGGCCAGGGGATACACGAAGTACATTGGCACGACACCGCTGACTGAAACACACGTTCTGTCAGAGCGTCTAAACGAAAAATTATAAAGTCAATACTTATAACGTTAGCATTGTTTTCAAAAACAGTTGCTAAATGCCTGAGCTCACTGACAACTTCACCGTAGCTAGCCATCTGTGTTGTGTCTGTGGCCGGTGGCATGTAGATTGACCGAGGGAGTAAAATGCTAACCAACCAATGGGCAGAAGTTAACCCCTTAAGACCAGCCCCTCCTCATTTGCATAATGAGGCAGAAATGCATGTAGAAATGTAAAAGTGACAGGCAGAAATGTAAAAGTGACAGGCAGAAATAAATACCAGGGGTGAAAATAAATAGGGTAGAAAATGCAACGGAAGAATAAAACAGACAAAAAAATTAATTAAACACACACAGAAATAAATACATTTAAAAAATAAGTAAGGAATAAATAAAGTTGAAGATTATAACGGACAATAAATAAATAAGGTAATTATTACAAAGGTGAATAAATAAAGAAGCTAATTAAAAGAGATATATACATTTATGTCTCACTGTATAATTTAATTTCTTCATTGTATTTTTTGGGGCAATTAATTGTGTGCTTATTTATTTATTGAGCATTTATTTATTTATTTATTTATTTTTAAATATGAAAGACATGGTCCTCCATACAATATTACCTCCAATATTATTATAAATATAATACAGTCACAAGGACTCGGTCGAGACCATAGACTGTTAATATTAAAAGACCAAAAGCCACATTAGGCCAGACCAGTGGTAAATAAATAATAATAATAATAATTATAATAATAATAAAACGCAGGCTGCTCTGTTTGCTCCCCAACGTGACGTCATGCAATGCATTGTGGGGGAAAAAAGGAAACACTGTAAAATTGTGCCTACTTTTTGTATTATATTCAGTTTTGCGATATCCAACACCATCAAATACAATGGATAACAGTTCAATAATTTACTTCCAACAAGCAAATTGCACAAATTCGTTGCAAAATTAAACCTGCAACATGGGTTTTAAGGGATACAATGAAGACGATCCTTAAGACCTTTTCACAGTAGGGAGCAGCTCCAAGAGGAGGCACTGGCAACATTGGACGATTTTCAGGAGCCTTTCTCCATAATGGCCACTTCATACAATTTGAACCCAGTAAAACCAGAGGAGGTACTGATTTCTCAAAGGGTTTGTAGAGTTAAGAAAGGACAATCATGAGTTCTTGCGATCAAAAACAAATGTTTTTACTATGTACCTCTAATTAAGAGTCTTGAGCAGTTGTTGCCCAACTCCAGGATTTTTGATATGATCAACACTGAACCACAGAGCTGCTACAAAGATGGGTTTTTGTATGACCTTATTGATGGGAGCCTTTAGAAATCACACACACTGTTTTCAATAAGACCTACTGCTTTACAGGAGATTTTGTACACTTATGAAATAAAGATATGCAATCCCCTGGGGTCGCATGCTTCGGTGAATAAATTACTGATGGTTTATTATACTTTAGGAAACATAGACCCCAAGTTTAGGTCAAAGCTTGCTGCAATAAGACTCCTTGCTATAGCAAAAGCTACTGATATTGAGTGCGGTGTTGATGTTGTTTTGCAAAAAATTCATGAAGACTTACAGTTGCTGTATAATGGTGTTAAAATCCAAACACAGAATGGTGAAATGGATGTATCTGGTGCTGTTGTTTCACTATGTGGGGACACACTTGCACAGCATGAGCTTGCAGGTTTCAAGGAAGGAGTAGGTTTCGCCTACAGTAAATGTAGGCATTGTGAATGTACATTTGAGGAAATGCAAAAGAGTTTTGATGAATAAATCTTTACCAAAAGGACAGTGGAAAGACACATAAGACATTGAAATTGAAAGGGCTACCACAGACTTCTTAAAATCAGCCCTCAAAACCACATATAGAGAGAGAGAGGGTTATTCTGGTGTCCCTAAATAACCTCGGTCCTTCACAGGACCATGACGTCACAACCATTACACATCCACAAAAATAAACACAAAAACTCTGCAGTGTAACATGCGCAGCATTGCTTATCAGCCTTGTGTGCAGTGTCCCTTGCCAGGCATGCAGCTCATGCAGTGTCTGACTCAGCTACACGTGCACAGCGTTTAGCTTCATGCATATGCGTAGCATGTCAGCATTAGCACAGGTGGTCTGCAACAAAGAATAAATGTCATGGTATGTGGTAAAACTGATGTATTTTACACTAATGGCAATTTTCCACAATGCGAGATTACAATAGGGAGAAAGAAATCACGCTTAAACATATACTTACATATGCAAGTCTGTATCTCTAACAAAGTCTAAAATGTAAAGTGTTAATACTCACCAGACAGAAGTAGCATACATACGTGTATATAGTGACCTCCAGTATCAGCAAACACGATCTGCAACAAACACACACACACACACTGTATATAGTTATTTGTTAAAAATTTTAAAAGATATAGATTTTTAGAAAAAAGTCTTTAGGATGCACGAAAACTGCAGAATAGTAAACTCTTTCATCTGAATTCACATTTAGGTTTGGGAGTGATATTGTTGCTCTATAGCGACGCCTAATTGGTTTTAGCCCTTGGCGCCCACATAAACACCTGGGAGCTGCGAGACTGGGCAGTTATTTGGCCCATAACTCTAAGCGGGCTCCATAGGACCCCTTAATGTGTGGAAGACCTAAACTTGGACATAGTTGCTCTGATCTTCACCAGATTTAATACACATATTGCTCTAATCACTGCAGACATATTTCCCATTTACCTTCCGCCCAACCGAATGACATTCGAATGCGCAAATCCACGGCTGCAAGGAGTGGCGTCCCCCAGTAACTCTGACGCGTGCAGAGGAGCGAGGGCCCGTCCAACGCTGGGTGACCATTTTGTGCGTTTCGCCATTGAAACAGGAAGTGGGTGTAACTTGAGTGTACTTGTAGTTGAAGACTACTCATCAACACATGGATTATTAAGTTTTATTTTGCTTTACTAAAAGGAAAATCGTGTAAAGGCATGACATAAGCTGACAACAATAGATGTTAATATATGATGACTGACAGCAGGATTCAACATGGCTAATATTTGGGTGTTAACGTTTGGTGGTGAAAATGTAACGTTAAGTGCGGCTGGTCGGTTAGGGCTCTGTGTTGCTGGATGTGGCTACTGTTAATTTGTGTAACGTAACTTTACTCTGTGTAATGTTATGTGTCATTTCAACATAACGTTGGCTTGCTGAATCTGTCTTGATATATTATAAAATGACATTTAGGAGTGTTGAAGAGTACTTGTCATTAACGTTAATTTAATTGAAAACTTAATACAGATTTTTGAAATCAGCCGCATAGTATGTAGTGATGTAGGGGTAATATTAACGACGTGTTAAAAAAACTGTTATACCATTAACCTTACTAAATGTTAGAAAAATGATGGCCAAAAGATGACAAAGAATCACTTTAATCACTTTAACAAGTTTACTTGCATAAGGAGTCAATTACATTCACTGCAATAAGCACAGAGACTGACTGAGGCGCAAACTCTGCAGTCTCCACTTTATACATTGAAACACACCTCCCCTCTCCATGGTCACAATGCCCTAAACGGTTGCGCTATCTCAAAGGCAATTAAAAACTCATGATGGAATAGCAACAGGAGGAAAGTGGAGAAACCTGGCCTTGATTGTCTGAAGATAGCTGGGAAGGTATGTGACCCTGGGCGCTTCAGACAAAGATGGCTATTAGAACACACAAAAGTAAGAGACATTTAGTTTAACAGTAACATTTTTCCAACACTGAACATCCTATTTGTGGTAAAACATCAACTAAAAATGGTGTTAACAGCTATCACCAATAACTGACATCTCAGCCGGTCCGTTAAATTACTAGGTAACATAACTAGCTAGCTAAGTCACAAACTTCGCCGTATTTATTGTTAAAAGAGAAGAGAAAAATACTCTTATCTACTCCTACTGACATGTGGAAAGTGATGCCAGCCTTCTGGGTCTGTTCGGTCCTTCTGGTAAAGCAGTTAGATGCTGCACAGCTGACAACCATACTTGTTGCCTACAGGTGACAATTGTAAACAGTACCCTAGAAAGATGGTGGACAGTTATCCCATTAGTTATGATCAAGGCATAGACAGTTAAAGAAGTGGACCAACAGATCCCGTTGTTCTGAACGGACACCAGTGAAGGAAAATAGACGCACTTTTCTGGTGACTGAGCTTGATGACGTAGTTGTGATGTGGGCAAAATGTCTGAAAGTTTAATTCCTATCATTCCCAATCAGCAGTGACTGAGAGCGTAGGTATATGTTAGGAGATAACATAGGCACAGGCTAATTACTGCTAACTAACATGCTAGTTAACCTTAGTAATTAAACCTAAACAGCTGATGTAAGTCAAAACTGTCTGCGTGCTTCTCCTGGCAATACGGGGATTTGTTGACTAAGCAACAGCAAATCACATGGTTATGACACAATCGTTAGCCTATTTTTACAAAAACGTCTGCTACGGAGCCATAACGGGGAACTACAAGGTAATGGAGCCTTTTATACATTGTTGTGTTTCTTTAGAATTAAACAATGCACAAATATTGACTGCCATTCATTATGGCGCCACTTTGACAGCGATTAACTTTACATCTGACATTCTAAAGACTCTATTTGTCCGTTGTTTATTTCAAAAGAAACACAAGAATGTATAAAAGGCTCCATTACCTTGTACCTCACATTACGGCTTAATAGCAGACGTTTCTAACCTAAAAGTCAAGGTGCTATACTTTAATGAACTCCTAGAGATTTCATCCGATGGACTTCAAATTTGGTCTGTACCATCTCAACACTTTAAAGATGAACAGTTATTAAAAGAAAAAAAAATTCAAATGGTGTGGGCGTGACGGCCATTTTGAGTGTTTAGCGATGAACGAGAAAGTGGCTGCAACCACTAATCCAACCAAAACTGATGAGGATTGCCTCACACCAAACTGATCCTGCAGCACAGATGATGTTTATCTATTTAAAAAAATCAATACATATTTAATTTCTTTTCTACAGTGTAAATTGTCACATATGCTTGAAATTTCCCTCAATTAACAAGGGTCCAGGCTATGACCAATATTGACTTTTGGTCATAGCGCACCCTGCTGGCAACAGGAAATCAGCCTTACAAACATCATCCCATTTAGAAAATGTGTGTTCTAATTGTGAAACTGAGCCGGCCCCTATACTTTAACCACGCCCACATACTCAGGCCACACACCCTCGTATAACATTTGAACCGTTTAAGGTAGAGTCTTGTGTGGGGTGTCATTGAATTCAGCAGAGAGTTCCTTCTTCATTGGTGATGGTTTGACCCGCCCCCTATGCTTAGGCCATGCCCCTTTCATAACTAGTGACTCATTTAAGGTGGAGTCATATGAGGTATCAATGAACTCAGCAGAGACTTCCTTTGTTATTGGTAAAGGTTTGCCCCAAACCCTATGCTTTGGACACGGCAACTATTGAACTGTATGACTTAGAGTCTTGTATGAGGTATCATTGAACTCAGCAGGGTTCCTTTTTCATTGGTGACTATTTGTGGTGTCTGAGTGCCACGCAAATGCACGGTTGCAAGGAGCGGCATTCCCCAGTAACCCCGACACACGCAGATTGGCACAAAACTGTCCAACCCTAACGACATAAACACACCAATATAGTCATAGCACCCCCTAGTGGCAAGTTGCAAGGTGCAATATTGACTTTTGGCAACAGGAAATCAGCCTTAAGGCCCGTACACACCGGGACGAATATCGGCGGGCGTTATTCGTCAGCGTTTTTCGACGCGTTTTTTGTGTTCACACCCAAGCGATTTTCGCTGACGATGAGCCGAATGAACATGCAAATTCATTATCTGTCACTAGATGGCGCTTAATGTAAAACAGAAATACCCCCGTACATAGGGTGGCGCTGCGCAACTTTGCGCTTCTGATACTCGCTTGCAACTCAGAAGAAGAGCAGAGAAGAAGAGAGCAGGTATTTATTAAATTTCTTCTAAATCAGACAAAGAAAACATGGATATCGTAAGCACCAGTAGCTCAAGCTCCAGCTCCATATAGCTCTTTATGTTCCGAAACCAAGGAGACCAGCAGCTCAACATTTATTTTGGACATCGTGCTTTGCCTCTTCCTCGTCTTGTGGCAGTGATGACGGTGGCGTATGTCTTCTTCGTTTGTGTGCTCGGTAAGACCGTTTTGTGCTTGAGCGCCGCCAAGTTGTGTTTTAGTGTAACTTCAGAAGCACAAGACACGTGAGCAAAAGGACCGATTTCATTGGTCGGATAGTTTTTGACGCGGCGCGTCAAACCAAAAAAACGAACCCGAGGCGTTTTTTAAAAAATGACGCTTTTACGCGTGGCGTTTTTCGCGTCGGTGTGCACACTCTCATTGACGCCCTTTGTTTAGTCACGACGCGTTAAACGTCGGCGAATATCGCGCGCGAAATTCGTCCCGGTGTGAACAAGCCTTTATATGACAAATATCATCCTATTTACATAACTTATAATGTGTGGTCTACATGTGCTATTGAGCCCACACCCATGTACTCAGGCTACGCCCCTTTTATGGCTTTTGAACCATTTAAGGCAGTCTTGTGTGAGGTATCATTGAACTCAGTAGAGAGTTTCCTTTTCATTGGTGACAATTTGCAGTGTTTGACTGTACAAATGCACATTCGCAAGGAGTGCTGTCCACAAGTAACCCTGACAGGTGCAGAGGAGCGAGGGTGAGTGTGTGTGTGTGTGTGTGTGTTACCTGGGGAGTAGGATGACCAGGGTTACCTGGCTTCACACTGTTATACCCATTGTTGTCCAGCAGATGGAGATAGATTCTCAACTATAAATATATATCTATACACATATGGCAATAGACAACACATGGTTGAGATTAAACAAGTGACTTCTTCTCAAAACAGTATCTAAATCTACTGTTACATTTCTATTGAAGAAATTCTTCTTAATTACAATATTTAGCAGCTTTGTCATAAAATGTCTATTCAGTGACATGCAGTTACGCAACATTAGACAGTTTGGTGATTCGGGTTTTGCAGCATTCCCATCTGTGTTTCAGACCCCACCCCTGTCTGTAACAAGGTTTTGTTTAAAGAGTGGGAAGTACCTTTTGCTGCCTTTGTTGCTTTCACTTAGACATTGGTCTCCATTAGTCTCAGACATTAGAAAATACATCAAATGAGCATAGTAGATCAAGTAATTTTGTTTTTAATTGATGTTGAATCAAATGACACTTTAAAATAGACTTTTCTCTCATAGTACCAAACATACTGAGAATCCTCACCTTAACCTGTAGTGCTATAGAGCTTTTTATCTCTTCTTTTGTTTTTCCTTCCAAGTCACGTTTGAATCTCACCAATCTCATTAGCGCCTCTTTTAGACTTTAAATGGAAAGCCGTTTCCAGACAATGATCAGACAAGCTGAGTGTATGCAATCTGCTCTGCAAGGAATGGTAGAGTTAACAAGTGGCTGAAAAAAGTTAAGCGTCTCAGGCGCACAGATGGCTCAGTTGGTAAAGAGAGCACCCATATATAGAGATTTACTCCTCGTCCCAGCCCGGGTTGCTGTCTTGTCAGTAAAGGCCTAAAAATGGCCAAAAAATAATCTTTAAAAAAGGTTAAGCATCTTAAAGCAAAAGAAAGATAATTTTCAGAAAAACTGTGATTGTTGGCTTTAAATAGGTTCCTCATATGTGACATGCATGTTTTAAAGGTATCCTTTGACGTTTTTTCTGCAAACAAAGTTTATTTTTCTACTTAGTGTTTCTCACCGCTAAGGTTCAAGATTTTTTAATTGTGACACCAATTTTATACGAAGCTGGGCAACTCAACCCACTGATGTGCTGTGCTCTGATGTTCACACTACCCTTCTCAGCACCTTACAGGTTCATGCTTGTTGTGTCTAGCAAGCCAATATCATCACGACGGGTGTCAAATTATTTTTGACTACAAAAATGGATGACTAAATGTGATTTCAGTTAATGTAATTAGCTTTTTTTCTTAGACAAGCAGTTACAGTTCAAATCCGGTTAGTTAATTTTTCAGTTTAATGTGTGTCACGTGAAATCATGTAAAATTACAATTAAAGTGAATCCTGTCAGTTAATTTCATTTCTCCAATAAAAAAGTATTGCACTCATTTAGGATCCTAATGTCATGGGTGTTGTCATTATCTTGACACAGTCAAGCATCAATTACATTGACTTTGTTTTATAGCTAGACAGCTGATAAGACCTGCAACTGTGTGTGTGTGTGTGTTGTTTGCTTCTTTGCTTCTATTTGCATTGGAATAGAGGATGCTCCGCCTAGCTTGGCTGTGAGCTCTACCAACAGGCAGAATAGTGTCTGAACCTGAAGGGAAAAACAGAAAACATTAACCACACATCGTCAGACCTTGATACTTCAAGACTGGGTACTGTTCTATTGTTTTATTGAAATGCACTATAGGTTCATAGCTCAAATGTAAAATATAATGCTTGCCCTGGCTTCTCTGTTTTGAAGGTGGATTTGCTCCCTTTGTTGACTAATGACTGTAATTCTAAAGAAGAACGACACCTACACTCACAGAGCCATGACAATAGACTGGTAGTTAAACACACTAAGAAAGGATAAAGAGAGGTTAAGGTGTAGGGTGTGGTCTAAAGCTTCAGAGATAAACAGCAGACAGGCATTGTCCTTAGGTAGTTTCGCCTAAGGACTGGGGAATTGAGAATGCAAAGAAATTCCATGGAGGGAGAAAAAAGCAGTTACTTACAGCTTGTCAACTGATTTTTTTTTTTACTCCCAGGACCAACAGTACTGGCTTCCTATACTGTCCAAGATGATTGGCTCCTGCTGAAGATGTTTGAAAACAGCTCACAAACACATAGTTTAGTTTTTTAAAAGGCTCAGTGATTTTTTAAAACAGCTGGCAATTGTAATTTTTATTTTACAAATGTTACTCAAACACAGAGATAGATGCTAATATTTGTAAGCAATGGCCCCTGAGTATCACGTAAGGTACACAAAAAAGTAGGTAGTTAATGATTAACGAATGAGAAACGAATGAGGAATGAATGAGGATTGAATGGTTAGTTAATGAGTAGTTACTGATTGACTGTAATTCAAGTACTAATGATTAGTTACTGTTAAACAGACTGGTAGTTACTGATGAGTGATGAATGGTTAGTTAATGAGCAGTTACTGATTGACTGTGATTCTGTTGTGGTTGGGGTTTTGTTTCCAGTTTTATAGTTCCTTTTTGTGTTTTTCACATTTAGTTTCTCTGTTGGCCCTGCCTCTCTCTTTGTGTTTCCTGTGTTTTCCCCTTCCCCTCCTGCCTACTGCTGCCAGCTGACTACACACACCTGCACACACATTCCAACATCACCTCTCCCGCCACACACACCTGCCAGTACTTCAACCTTCAAATCTTCGCTTGATTGTTGTCTTAGCCACCCTGGTGAAACACACCACAAGTTCTCTTGTAGTACTTTGTTTTATTTACCTGTCTCCAGGGCCTGAAATTAACACCCAACCACCCATGCGGGTGAATTTTGCAATTGGCAGGTAACACTGTCAATCTCCCTGCCACATTTGCAGGTAGCAAATGAGAATTGAGTGATTCAGACGCGTAACTATCGGTAAGCAGGGTACGCAGTTGCTTACGGGCCTGGACTAATAAGGGGCCCGCATCACTGAAAGACATTGATTGACAGCTGGGGTCCCCTATCACGTGCAGCCACTGACCAAGTGGGAGTGAGACCTGCCGCTTCCAGCCTTCCCTTCTTTGACTCCTCTGTTCCCAGGACTTTAGTGCCTCCTCAGCCCAGGTTCCCCTGCGCTCCCCGAGCACCCTTGTCATCCTACTCCAGCCCTCAGGTCCCTCACCATCCTACACCAGCCCTTGTGTCCTTGTTCCTGTTTTTGGCATCCACCTCCCCGCACCTTCCTTCACGTTTTCAGAGAGCCTTTCAAGCCACAGAATTTTATACTCATAATAGAGCTTTGACAGAGTGTTCCTTTTTTAGTGATGACTGACTGCTGCTAGTCTGAGTCCACAAAAAAGGAACAGCTGCACTCCTCTTTCTCCACCTCTGATGCAGCTGCATCTTCCGTGAGGTCTGGTCTCCTTGACCGTATGCTGTTGGTATGCCACATCTCAACTGCGGGGCTGGGGTCAGAGCCTTTGATTGAGGGGGAGGACATATGGACAAAGAGCAGGTCAGACAGTGTCTCACACTTAAGACAGGACCGCCAATCAGACGTCACTATCTTCATTACATAAAACCCATGCTCACAGTCTGCTGTTGATGCAAGCATGCAGAACAACAGATCCACAAGGTGCCAGGAAGTCAGGGCATGTCTCTCTCAGCATCCTGTTAACTTCAGTCCAGGTGATTTTCTCCAGTGTCTGTGGCTCCTTGTAGAGGCAGGACTTGATGATGGTCCACTGGTCTGCAATCAGATCGACATCAACTCCAGAAGAGTATACAGTGCCTTGCGAAAGTATTCGGCCCCCTTGAAGTTTTCAACCTTTTGACACATTTCAGGCTTCAAACATAAAGATATACAATTTTTATTTTTTGTGAAGAATCACCAACAAGTGGGACACAATTGTGAAGTGGAACGAAATCTATTGGATATTTTAAAATTTTTTAGCAAATAAAAAACTGAAAAGTGGTGCGTGCAAAATTATTGGGCCCCCTTGCGTTAATACTTTGTAGAGCCATTTTTGCTGCGATTACAGCTGCAAGTCGCTTGGGGTATGTCTCTATCAGTTTTGCACATCGAGAGACTGAAATTCTTGCCCATTCTTCCTTGCAAAACAGCTCGAGCTCAGTGAGGTTGGATGGAGAGCGTTTGTGAACAGCAGTTTTCAGCTCTTTCCACAGATTCTCGATTGGATTCAGGTCTGGACTTTGACTTGGCCATTCTAACACCTGGATATGTTTATTTGTAAACCATTCCTTTGTGGATTTTGCTGTATGTTTGGGATCATTGTCTTGTTGGAAGATAAATCTCCGTCCCAGTTTCAGGTCTTTTGCAGACTCCAACAGGTTTTCATCCAGAAGGGTCCTGTATTTGGCTGCATCCATCTTCCCCTCAATTTTAACCATCTTCCCTGTCCCTGCTGAAGAAAAGCAGGCCCAAACCATGATGCTGCCACCACCATGTTTGACAGTGGGGATGGTGTGTTGAGGGTGATGAGCTGTGTTGCTTTTACGACAAACATATCGTTTTGCATTGTGGCCAAAAAGTTTGATTTTGGTTTCATCTGACCAGAGCACCTTCTTCCACGTTTGGTGTGTCTCCCACGTGGCTTGTGGCAAACTTTAGACAAGACTTTTTATGGATATCTTTGAGAAATGGCTTTCTTCTTGCCACTCTTCCATAAAGGCCAGATTTGTGCAGTGTACGACTGATTGTTGTCCTATGGACAGACTCTCCCACCTCAGCTGTAGTTCTCTGCAGTTCATCCAGAGTGATCAAGGGCCTCTTGGCTGCATCTCTGATCAGTCTTCTCCTTGTCTGAGCTGAAAGTTTAGAGGGACGGCCAGGTCTTGGTAGATTTGCAGTGGTCTGATACTCCTTCCATTTCAAAATGATCGCTTGCACAGTGCTCCTTGGGATGTTGAAATGTTGGGAAATCTTTTTGTATCCAAATCCGGCTTTAAACTTCTCCACAACAGTATTACGGACCTGCCTGGTGTGTTCCTTGGTCTTCATGATGCTCTCTGCGCTTTCAACAGAACCCTGAGACTATCACAGAGCAGGTGCATTTATACAGAGACTTGATTAAACACAGGTGGATTCTATTTATCACCATCAGTCATTTAGGACAACATTGGATCATTCAGAGATCCTCGCTGAACTTCTGGAGTGAGTTTGCCGCACTGAAAGTAAAGGGGCCGAATAATTTTGCACGCACCACTTTTCAGTTTTTTATTTGCTAAAAAAGTTTATAATATCCAATAGATTTCGTTCCACTTCACAATTGTGTCCCACTTGTTGGTGGTTCTTCACAAAAATATATTTTTTTTATATCTTTATGTTTGAAGCCTGAAATGTGTCAAAAGGTTGAAAAGTTCAAGGGGGCCAAAAACTTTCGCAAGGCACTGTATATCTTGAAGTGACTTCCACTGTCCACTTCTGAGTCAAAGTCTGAAATTAATTATAAAAATTAAAAAGAATTAAAAATGATATAAAAAGTAAACTTTTAAAGTTTGTAGTAGAAGTGTATGTTGTTTTGAGTTTAATATTTTGACAAATTTTAAAGGTGTTCTTTAATAATAGAAAATCAAACTGTTCTCTGGCATTAGAAAAAAAATGTACATACTGTGGATAAAGAGTGTTTTGCCTTTTCATCAGAATAAATGCATTTAATACATGTGCATCAAGAGTCATGACAAGAGGGAGGTCACATATTAGGTGGTAAAATTGGACTAGGTCTTAGGCATGGAAAACCCTTAAGCTGAAGCAAATATTAATAACACTTTTTAAACTATAAACAGTAATCAATCTATGTACCTGTATTTGTGGATTACAGCCTGGGTGGAGATCAGGCTACTCTGGACATCATCTAATTTTAAACATGACTGCTGCAATTTCACTGATAGGTTGCTAAGATGAGTCAATGTATCATGCAGGAAGCTGCACCTCAATAGATGAGAGTCTCACCTTGTACCTCCTACTCTGGTGGGCATCAGGGGTTTTATCCCTAGCACTGAGAAACTGTCCTTTAATGGGCTCTGTTCAGTGGTATCCTGTCTTTATTTCATATTTAAATGCCAACTAAAGGCAGTGTGCCATACAGTGGACTCTAAAATGTACATCCTTTCCCCACAAACCCTGCTGAGAACTCCTGTCTTGGATCCTGTCTTAACGGCCGCTCCATCCGTCCCACAACCAACTAGCTTCTCCTTCCATTCCTCCTCACCGCCACTGACTGCAGACATCTGGGAGCATATTGCATCTGTTATATGTGCTGTGTCTGCCCTTTTCAATGCCTGGATCCCCACAAACTGCACCTTGACTTGTCTTGCTCTGCTCATTTTAATGTAGACCAATTCTGCCATTATGGAGATGAACTTGGTGGCAGATATCTCCTTCTTTACCTTCCTCCTTTCAACCTCTGCTATGTAGTGCATGAAGACTGGGGCCTGGTTTGCATTTCTGTATGTCTTCCCTACAGCTAACCCTTTCTGTTCATCCACCCTACAGACACAATAACAATTCCCAGTAAGCTTGATAAGACATGCATGCCAACACACACACACACACACGGCCTGGCAGCTGTTTGTTACTGTGTTGAGATGCATAGTTAAGCAGAACTAAATTATTATTATTATTACTGGTAAAGTTACCGGGTACCGGACATTTTCTCATCGGTTCCCAACTCCCAACATGCACACACACTGTACAACTGTAATTGTACTGTAGTCTTAGCCTACGTCAGCGTTGCATTATCTCATCCCATCCCAGTTTAATACTTACTTGCACTTCCAAACGTAGTCAGAGAAGGGCCTCATCTTCTTTCTGATTGCATGGATGTTCCCGAAACAGCAGGTGCATCCTCTCAAACTAAGCTGCCTTCATGAACGCCATTTCCTTGACCTTGATCTTCTCTGGAAGAGCGGTCTTTGCTAGTTTGCAAGTTATTGTGTGTAGGTGGCTTACAAAAGGATTTAAATGACTGAATGAATGAGGATGAATGAATGTAAAAAAAATGACTTGAATGTTAAAAAAGGTTGTTGGACCATGAAGACAAATAGATAAATAAAACGGAATATGAATCTCACAGATATATTTTGATATTGCACACACAGCAATGTCAATCTTGCAACAGAATGGTTTAATTGCGCAATGACCCTGAAAAACTCTGGGCTTCTAGATACTGGATGCATACAAAACCTTCTGTAAGGGATAGAAAGACAACAAAGACAACACTGTTAGTTTTTAGCTGCAAAACACAGTATGTTTCTGCTAGTTATACAGTGGTGTGAAAAAGTGTTTGCCCCCTTCCTCATTTCCTGTTCCTTTGCATGTTTGTCACACTTAAGTGTTTCTGAACATCAAACCAATTTAAACAATAGTCAAGGACAACTCAAGTAAACACAAAATGCAATTTGTAAATTAAGGTGTTTATTATTAAAGGTGAAAAAAAATCCAAACCATCATGGCCCTGTGTGAAAAAGTGATTGCCCCCTAAACCTAATAACTGGTTGGGCCACCCTTAGCAACAACTGCAACCAAGCGTTTGCGATAACGTGCAATGAGGCTTTTACAGCGTCCTGGAGGAATTTTGGCCCACTCATCTTTGCAGAACTGTCCTAATTCAGTTACATTAGAGGGTTTTCGAGCATGAACGACCTTTTTAAGGTCATACCACAACATCTCAATAGGATTCAGGTCAGGACTTTGGCTAGGCCACTCCAAAGTCTTCATTTTGTTTTTCTTCAGCCATTCGGTGGTGGACTTGCTGGTGTGTTTAGGATCATTGTCCTGCTGCAGAACCCAAGTTCGTTTCAGCTTGAGTACACGAACAGATGGTCGGACATTCTCCTTCAGGATCTCTTGGTAGACACCAGAATTCATAGTTCCTTTTATCACGGCAAGTCTTCCAGGTCCTGAAGCAGCAAAAACTGCAAAAAAAAAAAAAGCAGCCTCAGACCATCACACTACCACCACCATATTTTACTGTTGGTATAATGTTCTTTTTATGAAATGCAGTGTTCCTTCTACGCCGGATATACTTGGACACACACCTTCCAAAGAGTTCCACTTTTGTCTCATCGGTCCACAGAATGTTGTCCCAAAAGTCTTGGGGATCATCAAGATGTGTTCTGGAGAAATTGAGACGAGCTTTGATGTTCTTTTTGCTCAGCAGTGGTTTTCTCCTTGGAACTCTGCCATGCAGGCCATTTTTGCCCAGTCTTTTCCTGATGGTGGAGGCATGAACGCTGACCTTAACTGAGGCAAGTGAGGCCTGCAGTTCTTTGGACGTTGTTGTGGGGTCTTTTGTGACCTCTTGGATGAGTCGTCGCTGCGCTCTTGGGGTAATTTTGGGCGGCCGGCCACTCCTGGGAAGGTTCACCACTGTTCCATGTCTTCGCCATTTGTGGATAATGGCTCTCACTGTGGTTTGCTGGATTCCCAAAGCTTTGGAAATGGCTTTATAACCCTTTCCAGACTGATAGATCTCAATTACTTTCTTTCTCAATTGTTCTTGAATTTCTTTGGGTCTCGGCATGATGTGTAGTTTTTAAGGATCTTCTGGTGGACCTTACTGTGTCAAGCAGCTCCTATTTAAGTGTTACCTGGGTGTGGCTAGAGAAATTGAACTCAGGTGTGGACAACCACAGTTATAGTATGTTTTAACAAGGGGGGCAATCACTTTTTCACACAGGGTCATGATGGTTTGGATTTTTTTCTCCTTTAATAATAAACACCTTCATTTACAAATTGCATTTTGTGTTTACTTGTGTTGTCCTTGACTATTGTTTAAATTGGTTTGATGTTCCGAAACACTTAAGTGTGACAAACATGCAAAGGAACAGGAAATGAGGAAGGGGGCAAACACTTTTTCACACCACTGTATTATTAAGTTACAAAGTTATGAAGCAGAAGTGCCCTTTGGCTTCATATATGATGCACTTGACCTCAGAAGGGATAAAATGGCCCAAAATGGTCTACGTTAATTACTGTATAGCGACCCCTAATAGCCTATATCTTTACAAAATTTGGTACAGAGCCTCCAAATGGCATGCCAAACAATCATCACAGGTTTGGTGTTTTAGCATTTACGGTGGCAGAGATATTGCAATTGTAAATTTACCATTTAAATGCATTGAGTTTGTAGACAAAACCAATAAACATTGATTATAGTGACCCCTATGGCCAATATTCACCAAAATTTAGTACAGAGCATTGGGGTGGGATGGGAAAAACTGCCCTCAAGTTCTTTGCTGATAACATTTAATTTGGCCGAGATATAATATATGTGTTTGGTAGCTTGCTAGAGAAAATTTGTTTAGTTGTCAAATGTGCATACTTTAACATAGCATAATTCTGTGAATAACTTTTTGTTGCGGCCATATAGAGATGCTACATACCAGGTTTTGTGCAGATCTGTCGCACGGCCTAGAACGAGTTCAAAAAAGTTGGTTTTGCACTTAGCGTGGTATTGTGAAGAAAACTTTGAGCAGAAATGGGCAGGGCCTACTGTATATCACGTGACTCAGCTTGATTCAGTGAGTACATGGATGTGAATTTTTTAATGTGTAATGTTAAAGGCAAAAACACATTTGACATTATTATAGTGCCACCTAGTGGTCTACATATTATTTTTGGTAAGTCAGGTCAACTACCCATTGTACATCTACCCTATTAATTCAAGGTAATTCACTTTAGTGTAAGTGGTTAATTCAAACATCGGTCCTATAGGCCACACCCACTGTGAGGGTCGCCTCAGGAGTGGCCCTAGATGGTACCTATCAAATTTAGTAAATATTGGATGAGCCGTTCATGAGATATAAACATGTTTAACTTGTAGCGCCCCCTAGTGGCCAATCTTGATTACATTAGTTGTGTCGCCTCAGAGGGTCATACCAAAGAATAATTTAAAGTTTGGCTTTGACAGCATTTATTTTGGCCAATAAATGGCAAAGTTGGTGTTTTTCTAGTTTATAATTTGTTTGTGCGTAATATGCACAATTTTTATTCTATAAATATTCTTTTAAGAACTTTTTGTCAGGTCGGTTTGTAGATGGTATGTGCCAGATCAATCGCATGGTTTACGAGGAGTTTGAAAAAGTTGTTTTTTGATTTTTCCCACATAAAGGTCTAGGTGGAAATAGGGAGGGGCCTCTATAACGACATTCATTTGGTCCAGTCCTGAAAATGGCACACTGCCACTATGTAGAGTTTAGGCTGTAGTGTGAGTTTTACACGGAGAAGAATAATGGACAAGGAGAAGGAGGAGGAAAATCCTTAAAAAAACAATAGGGTTCCACAGCCCTGCTGTGTGAATCGCGTAGCTTTGCTAACTCGGTTCCCAGCCCGTTGGGCTTGGACCCCTAATCACTTTTAATGGACAAAAATCAAGGCTGCACAATTGCCCTATTTGGTAACATTGCAGCTTGGTTTGTGCCGGCTCGTCACTGCGCCTAAATATCACCAATTTTAAAGATTTGATGCATGCAATATTTTCAATTAATAGGTTAGTTTATGATCTTTTCGTGGGATTTGTTACATTTTAAAACAATAGCAGAGGTACAGCCTCATCCGTTTACAGTTTACAATTTCCAGCTAACTTAAGACTCCTACAGACATGCATTCTGTTTGACCTGTGTCTCTTTGTGTTGTGTTAGGTTAACAGTAAAGTGTATCATTAACTGTCCCAGTGAACTTTGCTGCTCTCACTTGGAAGATCAACAATGGCAAAAAATAGAACCATATGTTCCTCTCACAAAGCACATGACAAGAAATAACCCAACATTTCAGGGTTTTATGGCTTATTTGGGAATAGGCACAACATGATGCTCATATTTGGCCATTCCTTTATGAGTCTCAAACACACAAGTCCATCTTCATCAGCTAATGTCAATGAATCAAAATTTAATGCATTATCAACTTGTGAGTTATGTGACTTTTGGCTCCCTACCATTGCCTGCCAAGCTACTGCAACTGGAAACTCATTAAACAAAATACAAACACGCAGCTATATTGCGATTTTCAGTCAAATACCCTTTCCCACCAAAGGTAGCACTATATATGCAGGTTTTTAATGTGGTTAATCCCTCTAACAATAGGCGATAGACTTCTTTCGTGTCATGTGTGAAGTTTGCATTGATGTTGAAAAATATGGTTTCATTATTCAATATGCTAGTACAGTACCCGTTCAAAATGTGCCAATTGGTTGGCCTTTGGTAGTGCTGCATGTTGAATTCTCAAAACAAAATTGTATCCCAAATTTGCTACTTACAGAAGGATCCCCGAGCCCTTAATATGCAATTCCCCTATATAGCCTACTACTAACTTACAGTGTACTTCTACATGAGAGGTTTGTACTACTACATTTATCTGACAGAGAATGTGGCATATTCAGAATGTAATCACAAAATATCACAATTAAAATGTAGAGTAATCAGACATTTGCCTCATGGACTCATGGCAGTGCGCTACCCATCTGGCCAGTTATGAAAGCTAATCAGCACATATCTGCATTAATCAACCACCATAACCGGACCAAGTACCCTACAGGTAGAATCTCACATTTATCATGTTTGTGTGTGTGTTATCACACAGGAAAATGGACCCATAGATACATGACTCAGGTACATAAAATGCAATGGTTTTATTAGCAAGCTAATAAACCCACAGGCAACAGTGTCCAAAAATGTGAGGCAGAAGAAGTCCAAAAACAGGCAATGGTCAAAAACACAGGGAATCACAAAAAAACAGGACACACTAATACAGAGTAACAGACAATCCCACACTGGTGTAAAGGGAAGATTGAACTTAAATACACAAGACAGGGGAGACAATGAGACACAGGTGCAACGCATTAGGTCAGGGACAAGCGGGAAAATCTACAACAGAAAGTAAAACACACAAGACAACAAAAAAGATGACTCCCTCTGGAGGCCGGGATGACCGTCGAAGCAGGTCCTGTTTCCTGCTTCCTTGTCCTTCATGATATCTTTGCTTTTCCACGCTGCAGAGAATTTACTGTATGTAAAACTTTATGTGCAGTATAGTTACTATTAGGGATGAGCGAGTACAGCATTATCTGTATCTGTATCTGTTTACCATATCCGTCTGACTGCCTCGATTTTCAAGGTTTCTTACTCCCTCCCAAGCCACCTCAAAAAATTCCTTCATGTGCCCACATGAACTGTGTGTTGTCTTGTGTATCAAGTGTTATGTTGTGTACTGTATACTATATTGCTGTCTGCATAAATCCTTTCTTTTCAGAGAATGCGTGTGGCGGCGCTTTAAATAGCAGCGGCTTGGAGGCATACTCTAACCGGTATTTCGTTGCATTGTACCTGTACATGTGTAATGACGATAAACTCCATCCTTAAAAAATCCTTAAATATGAATTATCTGTATCCGTATCTGTACTTGGACTGGGCAGGGCCTAACCCGAAAGTGGGTATATTTAACCCGGAAGTGGGTCGGGTTGTCTTGAAATGGGCGGGGCTTTAACCAGTATGTTATTTTAAGCATGCAATTGATATGGGTTGATCAGAAATTGTTATATTTATTGCTGATTAGAAAACTATTTACATGACAGCATCAGCATTGAGCTTCAGATCAGTGGTGTTGTCATGGTAACAAACGAACTATATACAGAACAAGTTTAGCAACAATAAATACAACAATGCGGTTGCAATTATTAAGTAAAATGTAATGAACAAGAGTTTTTATACTCAATAATATAACTTTCTTTTTAACTTTTAATTGTTCTATGATCAGTGTTGTAATTTTTTTTTTGGTTCTTTTTATTTTCCTACCAGGTATGTGTGAGTGTGTGTCTGTGAGTGAGTAAGAGATACAGAGAGAGAGAGAGAGAGAAACCAAAGAGAGAGAGAGGAGGGCGGTGGGTTGGAATGTGTGTGTGTGTGTGTGTGTATCTTAATTTGTAATATTATTTATTTATACCACAACTGCATTTTATTTTTTTTATAAAACACAGCAAGAAAGTTTCAGACACTCAAAAAAACTGGTTAGAGCCAGCAAGCAGTTTAACAAAAAAAAAAACTCCGACAGGCAGAGATGCAACGCGAGTCGCATTCTACCAAACACTATGTCTGAACAAACCCCACGTTTACCAGAAGTCTCCTGGTTACTAGGTACTAGTTCGAACCGAAGTATAAAACAAACCTAAAGCTGAAGAAACCCTAAATGTTAACGGAAAAGCCCCGCGGACCTGAGGGAGAGAGCTGTTCACTTTTTCGTGTTCTGAGTGTGTGTGAGCGGCACACAGCAACAGAAGGAATCTGTGTGTGTAGGGAGGGGCGCTGGGACTAGCCTATCACAGAATAGTGTAGGGGAGGGGCGCTGTGACTAGCCTATCACAGAACGCAGATACATTCAATGAGGCGTTTT
Source organism: Etheostoma perlongum (assembly GCA_026937815.1). NCBI lineage: Eukaryota > Metazoa > Chordata > Actinopteri > Perciformes > Percidae > Etheostoma > Etheostoma perlongum. Next base: position 6,906,552 of record CM049387.1, read on the forward strand.
ATTCAATCCGAGTACAGATATTGACTCGCATTACTCGTATAATACTTGTACTGTGTAAAGTGCTTTATCCGTACCGGATACTCGGCTAAAACGAGTATCCGGCTCATCCCTTGTTACTATACTATACTATACTATACTAGATAATTTACAAAATATTGTAGCAAAGCATGATAACCAACCTCATTCATACAACACAGTGCAGTAAATGGATGGCTTAGCGCTACAAATGTTTTTGCAATAGCCTATATAGTCATTCAATAGTTGCATGTTGATTTTTTGACCACACTGTAACAAATTTAGGTGTAGATTTTACAGTAAATATCTGGCAAAAAAGTTGCTAATAAAGTCTTGTAAAAGTGCTGTTAATTACTATAGAAAAAATTACCCTATATTACAGGATACATTTTACAGGTTTTTGTTGTATATAAATTACAGTAATTACTTGTTAACAGAAAAATAATTAACTGTAATCTTGTAATCTTGAATTCTATTAAAATTACAGAAGTTACCTGGCAACTCGAGTTGCCAGTACATAGCTGTTAATACTTAATGTTGTAGAACATTTTTGCAGTTAAGTTTTGTTTTTTACATTAACAGCCATGCAAATTGCATTATTATTATTGTTATTATTATTTTATTATTTTTATTATTATTATATAATTGCATGTTAGAAAGTGTTTTGAATAACACCATTGAATTAGATTCTCTTCAACTGTTAATTAAGTCAGAATTGCAAAAAAAACAAAGCTTGTATTAAAATCAATAGATTAATATGCAAACATGTTTTGACAGTTAAATAAAAAAAAACATAGAAAGTAGTTTAAACTGGATAAAAGATTATCTTTTCAGTCTTAATTTCAAAATATAAGACAAAGGTGTAAAATAAAGCATTAAGAACAAATGTCATTCACATAGCAGGTAAAGGAAGAGTCCTCATCTTTGCATATGACTTAACAAACTCTAAATGCTTTCACTCATGACACGGAGACAGTGATTCGCGGTTTAGCTCACGATACATCCAAAGTAGGCAAAGTAACCGTATGCAACACTTGAAATGCAGCGATGCATCTATATATTCTTCTATTGTAAATTAATGATTTTCTGTTTGAGCAAAACATTCATTGCAACTATATGACCTCCTGGTAAAGCTAACTCAGTAATACAGCACCATAAAGAAAAGACCTTTTATGACAGCGGGTGTGGTTAAAAAAAGAACTAGCACTTTTGTCCAAAGCGGCCGCTAGAATCAACAAAAAATAGCCACTTTAATATAGAGATAATGTGCAGATTTTTTTTCCCATCGACCAATCGATTGGTTGAAGAGAAGGAAGAATTTCAGTAAATCCTGATTTTTTTCAACCCTAGAAATCATAGAAGTCCCCACCCACCACAACCGGAGGTGGGAGCACTCTTTCAACAGAGTTTCAGTCTGAGTTCCTCTTCTCACAGCATGGGCAACAGACTCATCACAGCATGACTCACAAGGCTCAAGGGCATGACACACACACACACACACACACACACACACACACACACACAAACACACACACACACACACACAGGAAGTTGCATTAAGGAAGACTATCAGAATAGTTTTAAGTCATCATGACAGTGTGATTACAGATGTATTACCCATGGTTGTATCACTCAATTTACCATTGACCTAGTTTCTTTTACTGAAAACTACACTGTGCATCATACGATTCTTTTAAATAAGTTTCTGTCACAACATAAAACTTACAACAACACATGGACAGAAGTGCTGCCTGGGCAGGCTAAAACATGCCTTATTTCCCTTTATTCATTGATTTTAACTTTAATTCTGCTTGACATTTTATTGTATTTTAACATCAATAGTGATTCTTCTTAGATTAATTTTAGTCATTGTCATTCATAGTTTTTCATAGCTTTCTTCTTTTTTAGTTAGGTGCAGATATAATACCACAAAAGTGTTAGGTTTAGCAAGGGTTTTAGGTATGCCCTTGTGCTTATTTTATCTGTTTTGATTATTGCAGTGTTTATGTGCTTAATGTGGAGTCAGTAGGCCATTTGCATGGCCAAACTACCCCTTTTTGTAATCAGCTACAGCCTTTATCTGTGGATTTGCCTGTGTTGGTGGGAACCTTCTTGTTTTGAAACTGACATTCAATGACAAATTGAGTCTGAACTCAATGTATTGAGTGTATTTTCTGGATGAAAGTGCCACGGTGGCATTGCTGATAATTTTGCTTTCAATTGCTACAGTGTATATTTTTACTTCTATTTTAGTTTTATATACCTTTTTTACTTTTCTATTTATCTGTACTGCAAACTAAACTTCCTGTCTGGGAAATAAATTCTTATGTTATCTTAATAGACGACTCCAGCTTGGACGGGGCAGTTACTCACAGGTTTAGAATACAATTTAGCATTTTACTCATGAAGCAGAAGCTTATCTATTTCTAATCTACTCTTCTATTCAAAAATACAGACAAATAATTGAATCTGCATTAGTTTAGTGGTTAGGTAGTAAATAAGAATGTGCTAAAACAATTATTCAAGAAGAGTAAGATGATCTTTTACCTCTTGTCCCCTCCCCTTTCTCATCCCCCACTGCATTGATGTGGCTCTTCAGGTGAAACCAAAGCACAACACACATTCCAGGAAAAGCAATCAAGATTGGGCCTGTCCTCAGTCAACACACACACACACACACACACACACCCAGGAAGTTGCATTAAGGGAGATTATCAGAGTAGTTTGGTTTCAGAAGCCAGAGTTTGTCTGTGTATGCATGCACTGTGATCATGTTAATGTGTGTATGCAAAGCTCTATTCATAAAGTGAATGGCTTTTTTTCCGTTAGGATTTGATGGGACCTAAAAGCTTATGAATGGCTTGATGATGGGCTTTTACTGTAACAGGAAGTCCAGTGTTAGGATGATGGAAGTGCTTTTATAATGTAGTCAGCTGCAGACATATAGATAAACACTGGACTCCTCTACAGAGACAGAGGGACATAGAGAGCTCCCTAGGAGTATTTCCTGTAATCCCACTGTGCATTAACACTGAGCAGGAAGTAAGATCTGTCTGTTGGCACCTACTTCTTTTACATTACATTGTCACATTTCAGAAATGTGGATGTATAATAATTGATCTGCTTTATTAATAACTTAAATGGAATTTGGTTGTAAAAGGTATGTCTTTTTGAGACTGTCCTCCAAAAAATAACCCCATAGGTTGTTTGTACAAGCAGCAATTATGACCCATATTCATGTCTATTGTATGGCTAGGCGCCCCCCTGCTTGTAGTAATTATGACATGAGAAAAGCAGGAAGTCATGTAACATAGTAATAATGTGGTATTTACATCCGTTGAGGGTGGGCAGGTGGGAAGAGAACGAGAACGGAACTGTGTCACAGTCTGCCTCACCTGTTGTACAGGGAGAAATATATACTGACAACTAGAGTTTTAAATGGGTACTGAAGTTCAAATTCAAAATACTGGAGAGAGTCCTCTCCCCCAGCCCCTCCTTCACAGACTCAAAGCTCACAGAGGTTAATGCTGAAGCCAATGCCAATGTTAGCTTGATGCTGGCTAAACTTAACTGCAATGGTCGCTAAAAAGACTGTGACTCATGACCCAGGTCACAGTCAGTGTTTGTCAACTAAACTTATCTGCTACAACAAACATACTGTACATCAACAAAGAACCATGTAACGTTACTCTGTCTCTACGGTAATAAGATCTCACAATGCCTTTGTTGTGGATGCTGTGGTCTTAGCCTAGACTGAGTAAACCCAGGCCAATCTGCCAGCGATTTGATTTTGCCCTGCAGCTTAGGCTGGAAACCTGTAAATCTATCTATCCTGCTTCCATTTAAAATCTGCAGGAACCATCACAAACTGGATTATCCACCTGGCGCACTATTGACGGGTTTAACACGATGACGATAGAGAAGCAACCAGATAGAGAAGCTTTTTGTTCACTTTCAACATGGTGGCCACTGAAGCACAGCAAACCATTGATGCCGCTGTTGCTGCTACGTCACCTGGATTGTTGGTCTGACTGGTTGTAGGACTATCCAATTGCATACAGAGTCATTTGAACTATGCCCATTGACCACACCCCTTGTGCAGTAGAAAATACAGAGTAGACTCTCCAGACTAATGTTCCATCTTAAAAGATTGAGCTTGGTCTAGTAACTATTTTAAACTAGCCGTCAGTATTACATATTCACTTTTAAGCTATTAAACTTTCTCAGTGCTGTTGTTTTAAATCCACCAGTTTCCCAACTGCTGTCAGCAGATTCTAGACTATTTTAAACATTGACCTCAGAGTTAATGATTAATTTGATAACTCTTTAGCATCCACCACTAACAGCCTAGACAAAGGCAGACAATCTGCTGGGGAGTAAAAACAAAAAGTACTTATAGGTTTGCTTATTTTGTGGTCTCTGAGTATGGAAGCCTAAAGGGCTAATCAGAGTTTTATGGTGGCGTTGTATCGGTAACATTAAAAAATGCAAAAAAACATTAATTAATCCATCTTTCTCTAGCTTACTCACTTGCTTACTGAGTAGATTGCGTATGTGCGCAACCAAGACTACTGGTTCTTCTGCATACGATGAAATATAATCCTGCCAGCGCCTTTGCTCAGCTCCATTTTGTTTTACAGTGGACATTAAATTAGTTAACTGAGAAGGTGTTGCATTTCAATAATGATGCACTAAGCACTTCTTTCTGCAGGCTTTCTCACTCTCAAAACTGCCTATTTAAGGCTAAAACTCTATCTCTTAGGTAGGAGATCATTTCTATAGATAAACATTATGGCCAACATTGCCTGCAAAAAAAGGTTTTTACCTTGCCTCTCAGGGCTTCCATAGATGAATAGTTTGACCAAAAAAAAAAACAGACATAATGATCAAAACTTAACAACTGAGCCATCTCTATGGCCACTGAGCAAAGACCATGCTCTATGGTTGAAAGCCTCAAAAAAAGCTATTTTAATGGATCTGGAGATACGATTCTTCTTTTTTTTAATGGGTTTTGTTGTACTACTACTACTACTGGTGTGGACATATATGTATATATATGCTATAGGATATATGAATATGTATAATGTGAAATGTATAGGCTATGTATATACCATACATTAAAAAACAACAGAAAACGTTAAAAAATAAAAGCAGAACGTTCAATTTGTGTTATTTTATTGTATGCTAATTTGTAATATAAAATGTGTCAAACTGTAATACTGGCTGAGTTTGTATTTGTGTTTGTAAAAGCTTGTATTCATGGCTGGCCTGTTAAATGTTGCTGGTGATGCTGAGTGCAAACATCCCCCCAGTTTACCTGTTATCTTGGTAAATTCAGTAGGGGCTAGAAGATAAACAGTAAAAGAAAAGCAAGCATTCCACTGTTCTTTCCTAATGTGATATCAGTGCAGTTACTCATTGATCATGACCAGTTGTTTTACGACAAGGAAAGAGTCTACAGTCATGCTGGCATACTTTTGCACAGCAGTGCTTTGAGCTATATGCTAATACTAGCATGAAAATATGGAGACAATGACATTGCCAACATGCTGATGATTAGTAGGTATAATTTTTTTAACTATGTTTGCTGCTATAGTTTAGCGTGTAAGCTGGCTAACGTTTGGTTATCAGCACTAAACACAAAATATACGTGTGGCTGATGGAAATGTCATTAGTTTTTCAGGTATTTGGTTGTGTCCTATTAAAGAATGGACACTGTATAAGTTGTGCTTTAAAACTGCTTTATACATAAATAACATTTGCTTGCTTGCTACTTCTCAGACACTATCTCTTCTACTTCCAACTATTTGCTTTATCTGCCAATTAACCAGATTCAAGTTCATCTGGAGTTTGGTAGCTTGTTATACATTCCAGTATGATATTAAGGGACACAGTGTGTCGTGTGTGTGTGTGTGTGTGTGTGTGTGTGTGTGTGTGTGTGTGTGTGTGTGTGTGTGTGTGTGTGTGTGTGTGTGTGTGAGTGATAAGTGAACCAGAATAAACTTTGTCTCTTATTTGATACACAAACACAGTCAAGGTCATTGGGTTTTTTGTTCTACTTGAATAAGACGGGTGGTTGATAGACTGCTACACCTCGGTTTCCTTAGTCTTTACTCACTGAACTGTTAAAGTTGCAATACAAGTAAAGACATGTATACCTGTATTAACAATACAAATAGACCATCAGATAACAGATCAGGCCAAGACTTACTTACTTACTTAATTTGTTTAGCTTTAATCTAGGCAGTTAAAACTGTCAGGAAAAGACTGGATGGCTTTATACATGGAGATATTATTGTAATATCATGCATATCCAACTTAAACTGGTATTAGGGATTATGGTGAGTATAGATCAACCTTACACTAAACACACCAAGATGAGTTTTAAATCAATGTACAGAACTTAAAAGTAATAATTAAGACAGTGTGGAGTGGAGGAAATGCTGCATATGTCAAGGCCTTTTCAAACCTGGAATACCTTACATTGCTGGCTTCATCAATCTAGTAAAGTATTGGATTTTTTGGTATTCAGACATTGGTGTATGTTACATAAATGTTCATTATAGTTTTCTTCAGACATACAGTGGGGTTCGAAAGTTTGGGAACCCCAGGTAAAATTTTTTATTAATGTGCATAAAGAACCCAAGAGAAGATGGAAAAATCTACAAAAGACAGATTAGACATTCGTATAATATGTCACAAAAAGTTAGATTTTATTTCCGTCATTTACACTTTCAAAATAACATAAAACAAAAAAAATGGCGTCTGCAAAAGTTTTGGCACCCTGCAGAGTTTCTAGCATGCACCGCCCCCTTTGGAAAGCTGAGACCTGACAGTGTCATGGATTGTTCTCAATCATTGTCTGGAAAGACCAGGTGATGTCACTCTTAAGGTTTTAAATGCTCAGACTCATCTGACCTTGCCCCAACAATCAGCATCATGGGTTCTTCTAAGCAGTTGTCTAGAAAACTGAAACTGAAAATAGTTTACGCTCACAAAGCAGGAGAAGGCTATAAGGAGACAGCAAAGATTTTTCAGATGCCAATATCCTCTGTTTGGAATGTAATTAAGAAACGGCAGTCATTGGGAACATTGGAAGTTAAAGCAAGATCTGGAAGACCAAGAACAATATCAGACAGAACAGCTTGCAGGATTGTGAGAAAAGCAAGTCCAAACCCACGTTTGACTGCACGATCCATCCAGAAAGACCTGGCAGACACTGGAGTAGTGGTACACCATTCCACTATAAAGAGATACTTGTACAAACATGGTCTTCATGGAAGAGTCATCAGAAGTAAACCTCTTCTTTCTCCTCACCACAAAAATCAGCGTTTGAAGTTTGCAAATGAACATATAGACAAACCTAATGCATTGTGGAAATAAGTTCTGTGGACCGATGAGGTTAAAATAGAACTTTTTGGAATGAGCAAAAGTACGTTTGGAGAAGAAAGGGCACAGAATTTAATGAAAAGAACCTCTGTCCAACTGTTAAGAATTGGGGTGGATCAATCATGCTTTGGGGTTGTATTGCAGCCAGTGGCACAGGAAACATTTCACGAGTAGTCTTCCTGGAGGACAGGAAGACTACTTTATTACCGACCAATTGACATGTAGCAACTACACTAAGACTAATAGCTCTAATATAAATAGGGCGTTTCCACTTGCTGATTTTTCAATGTTGTTTTACAGTCTGGTTTCCACTTGAGTTTATTTTTATTTATTCATTTGAACATGACCAAATAATTGGTCAATTTACCATGAATAATGGATGGGAAAATATTCCATCCAGCACAAACTAAACAATAATGTGATAATTCAAAAGTGCTTGTCATGGTTCAATCTTACCCTGATGAAAGCTTCATGTTGACATGGTGGTTTCCAAAATTCTAAATTAGTGTCCACTTGGTGTAAAGTGTGCCATGTGAATTTAAATGAGCCAACACCAAAAATGTGACAAATAATTACATTCTACACATAGACATTGAAGGCGTGATTACACCCATAGTTACAAATTAAATTAATCCTTTTCTCTTCAGACCCAACAAACTGAAAAATGTAATCTGACACTGCTCACTGCCTTCCTCCAACTACTGCCCCCTTTCTTCCCTACCCCCTCATACCATTCCTCCTCTTTTTTTTTCTTCCTCTCTACTACTCCCACATTGACCCTTTTCAGTGGTGACCACTGTAAACTGCTGACGTGTCTTTTCTTCTGCCCACACATCCTCTTTCTGTGGGAAGGATGGATGACTGATGGAGGGGAAGAGCAAAAGATAACATCATTTAATTGCTTTTCGAGAAATCCCCATTCTTTCATGTTCATCTTACTCTTACTAAAGCTGTAAGAGGGCTATATTACAATGCCTATGATGGAAGGGGCACATAAAATAACTTTTAAAAAGGAATGTTGCTTAAGGCTGAAAATCTCAGATCTGTTAAGTCAAATTTCACAGTTCTATCTTTTTTTACGTTGTTAAAATTATTCATTGTGTTCAGACAAATGTTTACTGTTCTCTCTATGACCCTGACAATATTTCACAGCAATTACATTACTTGCAAATATTGGGTATATTGTGGACCTCCATGCAGTAAAAGGCCACGTTTGGAAACACATTCCATGTTTTCGTGGCACACATTGTTTTAAGCGTCCCATTTAGTCAGTAGCCTACTGTATCAGCTTGTGTACTGAGATAATAATACAACATGGAGTCTTTCTTGAAAACAGAATGAACTGTACACCATGAGAGATTTCCTGCAATCGAACATTTGCTGGTACAGCTCTACATTAGGTTAAAGGTCTGTAATTGTTAATTAATCTTAAAAATGGAAGAGTCTATAAGCAGCCATGGCTGTCCAGAAACAAATTGGTTAAAAACAAAACTGATGAAAAGTGGAGTCAACTTATATAATGTAAATAATTTGCCTTAGGTTTGCACTAGGAGAGAAATGCAATATTGCCACCTACAGTAAATCATCAACATGCTAACATTTAGCATTTTTACTAGCTTAAGATATCATGCTATGGTCGCTCACCACCTTCTGCCCAACTTGGACCAACGGCCGACTTGGTGTGTCAGGGCCTTAATGCTTACTCTTAAATGTGGGTGTGAGAGTTTATTTTTATTTGGACTTGAAGTTGAAGGGTCTTCTTTCTCTGTTGGTCCACCATTGTGAGTAAGCAGAAATTAAATATTTTCGCAGAATTAACGTACCATTTTTTGCACCTTTCCTCGTTGGAAGCTCCCAATTTCTGAGTACAATGGAATGCAACATAATCTGAGAGAAGCTCCACCTGGGGCAGACGGGGAGGGGGGGGGGAGGGAATCAACCCCTGCTGACTGGTATAAATAGCATCACAAACTGTGCGCTCCATTTAAATTTAGGGTGGGAAAGTTGCCATCCTATTACTTGACAAAGCAGCAAATATATGTACTTTCATCAGTGGCTCATATGCTCAATCACCATTGTTTTAACTCACTTGTTGATGGATAGGTACTTTCTAGATGTACTACATGAAATTCTCACGGACAATAACTTTAATTAAGGGACCATTCGGTGTTTATGGAATGGACCACCGGAGGAAAATAGGAGAGGGTCATGTCTTTTATTCTTAGTTAGGCAGGGTCATCCAACTGTTTTTAGTCTAGGTGGGAGGGTCACCCAACTTTGTATTCATGAAAACAGCAACATTTTAAAGTTGCTTGTTTGGTACATATTTTTCCATGTAGCTCCATGTAGCTCTCTCAGTCTCTGCCCCCCATCGCTAGCAGATGAGTCCCTCCCTGTTTAGTCAACTAGATTTGAGCTGTAGCTTTGTAGCGACCATAAATAAATCCCGCCAACACATAAACACAAAACTGCTTTGTTAGTTCCATTGTGTTGTAACTAAGCTGAAAAATATTTTATTCATTAGCATGATTGTCGTATTGTTTAGTTAAAAAACAACAACACACCAACGTACAAAAACATAGCGGACCAGAAACAAGCTTTTATTTTGAAAAGTCAAAGATCGCGGACAGCATGCAGCCAGGAGGCCATGACCCCCAATTTCCACAAGATGCGTAAAGGTTGCGGATCGGCTCCACTGCGTGATGGCTCCATGCTCCGGCAAAAATAGAAGCTCTGCATAGCTACTCCGGAGGGCTGCGGATCGCCGGAGCTGGGACACAGCCGTTCCGCAGTCCATGGAAATACACACATTGACTTTAATGGGAACCAAATTACTCCAGCGCCGTTCTGGAGTGGATCCGCAGCCGTTCCGCATTCTGTGGAAATCTTTCTTCACTAAAGATCCCAAAACTCTTCCAGTGGCCCCTTAAAAAAATTAACAGTCCCTAACATAAGTCTGTAGTAGGCTACCTTCATGGCCCGCACACTCAATAGTAGGCATACTTGGTGCAATATGATATAATATTAAAATATGGTGCATAGTTCTTTTGGAAAACAAATTTATTAAAGATATTTCCAGTTATGTAACAATTTATTGTAGAAAAGGCTTGACAGGGTGTACAGGCATGCCTATGTCTTGTACATATTGTATTCACGTGTGTGTGATTCTGAAAAGTGAGAAATTACATACAATGTAAAATAAAATACTATTAAAACTAAAAACTATTTAAAAAACTATTAAACTACCCATTAAACACTGAAACAGGCGAGGCGCAGTTCATCTCGAACGAGCCTATTTTGTAGGGTACTTGTTGCAAAGTGACGCATGCGCAACTCACAATCTGCACTCGACTCATATTCATAGACGGTGTATTATTTATTACTAATATACAGTATATGTTCACATCTTGTAGGAAGTGACAGACGTAAATGAACTGTGCTGTGCGTGCTGACCAGTTGAAGAAAGGTGCTGCCGCGGACGGCGATCGCTTTTTGGCACGCAATGCCATCAGTCACTTTCCAATCTTGGTATCACTCCAGACCATAAAACACGGGGTTAAATAAAATAATAGCAAATATCCTTAACGTGGGCTTCTTTTTTAACATTTCAGAACACAGTAACAGTTACATTAAAATTACGATAGTCCTTTTTTTTTTTTTTTTAAACCATATTGTATGTAATGTATTTATTGATCAGCACCAAGTAAAAAAAAGCCAGAGGATCTAACATTGCCTGCTCCTGAGCTTGTCTTATAACATTAGCCACTGATGGTAAGTACATTAATATTTAATGTTAGCTACTGCTTTAATAATTTAAGCAAACGTTACTTAGCTATATTTGAAGCAGTAAAATGGTTGCAGCTGTTGATTGCAAACTGGTTAGCTAGCTAAGTTAATAAACATTAGCAAGGACTTGCTAGCATATTAGCCAAAAAATCCGGCTACAAGGTAAAGATAGCTAGCTACATTTAAATAAACTGAGTTAAGTTACACAGCTAACGTTAAGTTGCAGGAATCAACACAAGACTTATTTTAAGCAAAGTCTTCTTTTAACTTTAAATATAAAATAGTTAATGGCTATGTTATTTAATGCTAGCTAGCTAAAGTTGGCATTGCTCAGAGAGGGGGTAAATGCAGACTAACATTAGTGAGATGCAAACAGTAAAATGTTTAAGTTGTTTTCTTCATTCCTGGATTTTTCATTTGACACTGTCATACTGACATATAATCCGTTGTAGCAAGCCTGAACACTATGTTAAGATATTCACAAACGTTTTAGAGCTAACGTTATAACATACATTGAATGTAACAGAGAATATGAATGATGATGTGTCTGAGGCTGGAGCAACTGCTGCAATGAAGACTGGACTATGAACTGATTATGACAGTTGTGTCATATAACTCGCGTGGGTTATGCCTTGGACAGGGGGCCGGGGATATAGCGCGACGTTTTGTTATTGACAAGCTCTTAGAGAGTGCTTACATTTTATGTGTACAAGAGACTCTGCTACCCAAGCAAGATCTACATAAACTTAACTCTGTGCGTATTAATTTCTATGGCGCAGATGAGTCGACAACAAATCTAAGTATGGGAATAGTGCGTGGCAGAATACCTGGAGCCATAGGAAACTTGACCCACTGATCGAGGTGATTCGTTTAGGGCCATAGCAATTAAAGTTGTACATGACAAAAATGTTTTTATTATTTTAAATGTTTACATGCCAAATGCATGCTATGAAAATGAATATATTAATAGGCTAGCCTTTATCAACTCACAACTAACAATCATTAAAGAGAGTGAAAGTACTTGCATATTTGTGGTTGGTAATATGAATGCTGATATGTCTGATGATAACTCTCTATTTGCCAATAATCAATTCTGTCTAGGCAATAAGTTGGTTCTCTCAAGTAAAATTCTGTTACCAGTAGAAAGCTATACAGTGAAGCATGGCATACAACATCTTGGCTAGACCACTGTATATGTACAGCTGATGTTCATGATTGCTTGGAAGTTGAGATTCTGTATGGTTTAGCCACAGCAGATCACATACCTGTCTCTATGGTAATAAATCTTGACAGTCTTCCTGAGCTGACTAGCTATGATAATGATAATAATGAGCAACACCGAAGAGTGGACTGGGCAAAGCTCACAGCACATGATCTATGGAAGTATAATGCACTGAGTGATGATAGTCTTAGTAGTATTGATATACCTCTTGAAGCTGTTCTGTGTGGCAACTTAAGTTGTATGAGTCAAAAACATCACAGTGATATGGGTATCATGTATGACAATATTGTGAACAGTTTAATTAATGCCAGTAAATTATTAATACATGGGGAAAGAAAGCTTTTTTTAAATTGGGTATCATTTGGTAAAGCTGGGTATGGCCCAGAATTTGAGCATGAGAAAAAGATGGTGAGGGCAAATTCTGTGGCCAGAAAGTTGCAACAGAATGATTTGTATGAGTTCTGGAAGGAAGTGAAGGTTATCAATAACAGGAAGATGCCCTTGCCATCCAGCATTGATGGAATCACAGGGGATGAAAATATTGCTGAGCTGTGGGGAAAACATTTTAGAAAGATTTTTAACTGTGTTGAGAGTGCTCATTATCATGTTGGTGATGTCATAACTGATGAGGGTGTGGTTATTAGACCCAATGAAGTGTCCAATGCCATTGAGGAATTGGCTGTGAACAAAGCGTGTGGTCTAGACCAAATAACAATTGAACACCTGAAGTATGCAAGCCATAGAATCTCAGTGTTACTCGCTATATGCTTTTCTGGTTTAATTGCACATGGTATATTACCTGACTCTATGTTATCTGTACTCTTAGTCCCAGTTATTAAAGAAAAAACCTGTAAGGTATCAAGCATAGAAAATTACAGGCCGATCGCTCTAGCGAGTACACTCTCTAAAGTGTTAAAACAAATTCTATTTGATAGACTACAAGAATATATAATAACCACTGACAATCAATTTGGTTTTAAAAAGAAACATAGCACAGATATGTGTATATATGCACTGAAAGAACCTGTTACCAAGTATAAAAGACATGGTTCAACAATGTTTTTATGTTTCCTTGATGCATCCAAAGCTTTTGACCGTGTTAATCACTGTAAATTATTTAGAATTTTACAAGAGCGGGGGGTCCCCCTATACCTGATACGTATCTTGCATTATTGGTATTCCCATCAAACTATGCAAGCTAGATGGGGGAGGACAATGTCTGCTCCTTTCCCAGTGACCAAGGGGGAATACTGTCACCTGTTCTTTTTAATTTATATATGGATGATCTTTCTAGGACATTGGAAGTGTGTAAAACTGGATGTATGGTGGGGGATAGCTGTATTAATCATCTGATGTATGCAGATGATTTAATTGTTATGTCAGTGCTGGCCTACAGCAACTGCTTAGAGTCTGCTCAAACTGTGGGCTACAGCATGACATCAAATTCAATGCTAAAAAGAGTGTTGTAATGATTGTCAGAACTAAGGAGGACTGGAAGCTATGCCTTCCCTCTTTTTACTTGTCAGGGGAAGACCTTAACGTGGTTACTAAAGTAAAGTACTTGGGCCACATTATCAGGGACGATTTTTGTGATGATGATGATGATATACAGCGGTAGTGCTGTAAATTATGTGGACAAGCAAATACTCTGGCACGCAAATTCCACATGCGTTCTGAAAAAGTAAAAATATCTCTTTTCAGAGCATACGGTACTCCACTGTATACAGCTCATCTATGGTGCAGTTACAGTAAAGCAAAGATAAACAAGATAAAGGTGGCATATAATTATGCATTTAGAATTTTGATGAAGCGTCCAAGATGGACCAGTGCTAGCCATCTGTGTGTGACGTGTAATGTTCCCACCTTCCATGCTGTGCTGAGGAAGTTTATGTACAGATTTAAATGCCCATTAACCGAGTCAAATAATACAATTTTAAATGCTATAACCAATCCTGCACTTAGTGATATCAGATATTCGTCAAAACTCTGGAATCACTGGAACACGCACCTGTACCTGTTTTAATTATTGGGCATTGTAATCTGTAGGTTTGTATGTATGTGTGTTTCTTTTGTGATATTTTTTGGGAGTCAGTTTGTCTATATGTATTTATGTTGTATGTGTTTGGTCTGTACCTCTTTTGTAATGTGTTGAGTGTACTTTTTTATCTGGACCTTGAGTCTGTAAATAAAGAAATATATAATAACGTTCATGCTAAAAAAGGACTGACGGCGAAATGGAACAGTGGCTAAAAGTATGCTGATGGCCCTGATGGCTGCACATGCCGCTCGCTGTACCGTCGTCATAGGTGTGGCATGTTGGTCCTACCAGTACACAGTTTAACAGCAGGTGGAAGTGGTAGGCTACTGTCAGTGACAAACAGCAAAGTAATGTAATATATCCTTGCCAATGTACTCACTGTTAAAGGTTATTAAAGATATCAGTGCTAACATGGCCATTATTAGCCTCGTCACCATAGATTGTATAATTTTACATATATTTTTATTTCCCGCCCATGACACTATTTTCAAATTGAGAGAAAATCCTGAGCCGAGAGCGAAAAATTGAATTGAGAGCAAAGACTTAGGTTTTAAGAGCGAGAAGAAAAACATTTTGAAATATATTTTTTTCAAACTAATAGCAAAAAATATATATATTTGAGAGTTTGAAAAAGTATTTTGAGAGATATTTTTTACTATTGTTATGAAAACTTTTTCTCTCAAATATTATAAATATATAATTATAAAATGCTTTTTTGCTGTCAGTGTGATAACTTTTTCTCTCAAATTTTTTTTTTCCCCTCACGGATCTTTTTTTTCTCGCATGTAATAAAAAAACAATTCTAGCTCCATAGTAAGGATCTCATTTAAGTTTTATGAATATGGGGAACCTGAAATTTCTGCTGCTACTTTCAAAAGGCTGTTTCATACTAATGACAGCAGTCCGGTACATATTCTTTTGTCATTCTTGATGAACAACCATAGACTGTATTAACGGTCTACACAACCAATAATTTGAAGTCCCACAAGGTAGTTTATTATCACGTCACCAAATATAAAAATATGTTGTCTGATTAAAATACAAAGTTTTGTCAATGTGTAGGCTATGTGTGAGAAAGAGAGAGAGATTTTGTCATGCCAATAAAAAAATCGATGAGAGAGAGAGAGAGAGAGAGAGAGAGAGAGAGAGAGAGAGAGAGAGAGAAGAGGGGTTGTCAGAATGAGGAAATAAGTTGTAGAATGCTGCTCTCTTAGCTCAGATACAGCTCATTGCTGGTAAATAAGAATCCTGTCGCTGTTCTATATGTGAACCTATTTAGGAAGTAACAGAAACTGTCTGCTGGTATCTGTCTCTTTAGGTGTGTCCAGCCTGTATGACCCTACACGAAACCCGGAACCCGCGCACCTGTAAACTGACGTCATACGCTCAAAGTACCTGAGCAGCTCGTTCAGCTGAACCCAGTCAGTTACTGAAGCAACCATCTGGAGAGAAGACAAAGAAACCACGTCCAAAACTCGCAAAGGAATATATTCATAATTCACTTTACAATTCAGTTTTTTCAACTATTGAAAAAGGATTTACAGACAGATGGGGACCGCTGGGCTCGCGGTTTTGGGCATTTTAATCGTCGTTTTTCAGGTGAGATTTCCTGCTGTCGTTGTAACGTTAACTCTCCAAATGGGCTTGCGCCCATTTCTATCGTTCACTCGTGTTTAATTTAGAGAACGAGAAATCAAAAGTTTACGTTAGTTAATTTAACCTTACTTAATTACATTTGAAAGAACACTTTTTGGTTGTTGTTTCAAGACAGCTTTAAATCGTCCTTTTCAAGTTTTAGTTTTTCTTCCCTCGAGTCGGTGAGTCAACACACGGGCCTCGCCCTAGTTCCGTTGATGACGTTGTTGGCAAATTGAATTCAAATCCAACATGAGATAGATAATTGATTCAATTGTTACTCAATTAAGAAAACACTACTTGGGATGGGCATGTTTAATGTGTTTTTACATTTCTTAAACCAAATTAATATATCAACAAAAAATTGAGTTTAATTGATAATGCCACTATTTGTTAGTTGCTCACCTGAATGAAACCTATGGCTCGTGTGGTGGTTTAGTTTATCTACTAAGGTTGTGGATTAGACAAGTTTTCTTATATCCTCTTGTTGCACATTTTCTGTACATCTGGATTATGTTTAATTAAAACACTGTTTTCCTCTCTTAGGCCTCTGCTTTAGTGGCTAATGAGGAGCCAACATGTGTACCTGGATTCGAGTCAGACATGCTGATTTATAAAGTGTCCGAAAGCACCTGAAGAAAAACACAAGACTGGGAAAAGGTATGAATAATCCAGAAAGTTGTTATTTTACTCATTGCCTAATGCACACAGTCCGAAAAAAATTGTGTTAATTTCTAATTCAGTTCAGTAATAATTGAAGAATTATTTTATTTATATTGTACATTCTAGAAATAACATTTTGGCTATGGAAGCATCTAAAGTTAAGACAAAGTGCTCATATGTTTTGGATATTTTCCCCCTTTCCTTTTATTTTTTTTTTTAATATATTATTTTTTTGTTGTTGCATGCAATATGTTTACAAAGTGAAAAAGATCAAGTCCACCTCAAAGGGAATTACAACACTAATCACAAACTGCTCCAAACTGCTCTGTTGTAGTCCAGCCTTTACTTCTGTGACGAACGTGCTAGGTATCATGCTCACCTAGCTGCTAGCATGGCCCGCCCTCATCTGACAAGGTGCGACTCCCAACAAAGATAGACCAGAAGTGTGATGCTACACTCTGTAGCTTAAATGGAGAACTCGACACGGAGTGAAAAGAGGAGCTGCAGCAATGTGTAGTACAACAAAAATATTGCGTTTTTTGAAAATTAAACCATGTTAACCTATTCTGATTAAACTTCTATATACAATTATGAACCTGAATTAACCTGATAAGCGTAATATGAGCACTTTAAAGCTTAACCTCACCTTTTTCTAAAGTGCTCCTCTGGCTCAGATGGCCTTCTACAGATTAGCTGTTCACTCTCTATTCACAGCTAGACAAACTCATGTCTCAGCTTGCACCCATTCTGTACTTCTTTTACCTGGAGGGCAAAACCATGTCCCTGAGCCTGTTTTGCAGGCCATACTTTTCAAATAGTGTGAAATACTTAGGAAAAAGGAACAGTACACAGCTGTAGTTTAGCATGTTTGTCATGTCATGGAAGTTACCACTGCATTTTTTCCCCCCAACTGTCTCAGCCAAATAACTAACTACTCTCTTTGGTGTGGCCTTTTGTTTTTGTCTGATTGTTAAATCTTTGCTCATCTAAGACCACTGATCGTGATTTTTCAGTTCTTTTACCGATACCTGGGCTTTGGGTATTGGCCAATACCAAGTACAATAAAAAAGCTGTGTGCCTCACTATGTGAAAGTGACTGGGAACATTATTTTTAGTTAGGAAACATCAGGGTTGACTTAAATATTGCTTTACTAACATTGTAAGATAAAATGTAACAAATAGTCATTGAGCTAAATTTACTGAATTGTTAAATTCTTAAAATAATAAACAGTACAACAGCAGGTTGGTAAAAAAATCTTTAAAATTACAGCAATTACAATTCAAGTGTAAACTTATTTAAATGCATCATCAAAGAACTTAATTCCAGTGTATATTTTGTATAAAGACATTGAACTGAATTGAATAGATCTGAAAAAAATTGCGTTAACTAGGTAACTTCAGGGTTTTGTGTATCACAATAGTGGATCACTTGTTACCAGGTTAAATCGCTGTGGTAACTTATGATGAACGTTGGAGATTAGCAGTTAGCTGGTGTAATGCACCGACTACTGACCAATCAATACTCAATTGATAACGGCGTCACCGCTCTTAGAAGAGCCGGGGAAGCTTGGTGGAGAGAGAGAGAGAGAGAGAGAGAGAGAGAGGCTCTTATAAAAATCAAAACATTCAGAGACCGACAACCCCGTTAACATTCCCTGATGGGTATTTCTATGACAGATATAGGTCTAGATTTTCAGCGGAAGGAATTGCATATAGGCTATCTGTTGTCTTCTTGAGCTGTGCATTGCCAATGTTCATATGGTTGGAAATGTTATTTAATCTCACAATCGCTTACCTCTGCCAGGGTTGCAAATGAAATAATAGGCTAAAGCAACAACAGTCTATGGAAAGCACAAGTGCTATTATGGTCAAAAGTTCTACCAGGGAAGTGATTATTAATAAGCGTTAAGAGTTATGCATTTACAGCGTTGGCTATTTTTTTGCCGGCTTTGCTTCCTGTTTTAGGAAGCAGTAACTGTATTGCGTTATGCCTGTAAAACCGTGTCTGTGTTCTTTGTATTATGTAGAATATAGTTTAGGGCCGAACGATTTTGGAAAATAATTGTGTGTGTGGGCTAATTCACAAAGGTGCTATTTTATGTGTGAGCTAATATTGCGCTTCTGTTCATGTGCGCTGCAAGAGTAATGTTTTTGTTTTATTGAATGCGTTATTCAGTGCAAATGTAACAGAATGTAGTTTAATCTCAGTAATGATATATTAGGTTATCAAAGTTGCTCTGTTAAAGGCAAACGTTCCACTGTACTGCCGTTACGCAGATCACCGAGATCTGATTGAGTCTAGACTTTACGGCACCATAGTTAAGTGAAAGTAGGTCATGTTGTAATTTACTGCCCCTACCAACGGCAGCATGTAATATTGTCTTATTTACAGAGGGCATTTATATGTATGTCAGATCATTTCTATGTTTATAGTAGTAGAAAAAAAATAAAACTGTCTTGTAAGTTTTGCCAACATACAATTGACTGGACTCGCAAAGACACGTGTAACAATCATTTGAAATTAAGAGTTTATCTCAAGAACAAAGCTAAATCCCTCCGGGTTACCATTGAGGCAACGACAAAATCAATGGATAGCAAGGCGTGAGTTTGTGGAACATTTTGTTGCCATGTGTGCTGACATACCGCTTAAGAAAATGAAGAGGCTACGTCCCGTTTCTTGTTAAACATTGCAATCAGGGAGGCGCACTTCTGGAAAACGCCAGCAGCTTCAGGAAGACACACCTGGCGCGGGTCTTTAACCAGCACATGCAAAAAGTGCTGCACGAGATCCGTGGAAAGAAAATCTTTGTCGACAAAACCTGACAACTGAAATTGTTATAAGTGAGCATCCAATTAGCTTTTATTTAGGTAGGCTAATACAATATATTAACCTATTTTTAGAAGTGAAAAGAAAAGCAAATCTGAAAGGGCCAAAAATGAAAAGTTTATTTAGAGTTTATCATGTGACAGCCTTACTGGCTTATGTATTTCAAGATGGTGCACGAATATGGAGCGTCTACCCCCATTCAAATGTAAAATTTCAAATCAGAAAGAATACTTGGAATTGATGGTGTTGGTAAATATTTCTAAACGGACAAGTTTGTGAATAGGCAACACAGATTTTGATACTTGTTACTGACCACTAACACATGTATAGCACCTTATAAATTGTCCTTTATTGACTTTTAAAACACTAATTTAAAACACATTTGCAACTGTATCAATGTTTTGTAATTATCTTAACTGCCATAAAATATTCACCAAACTTATAACAAGCAGTTTTCCTACAGCAATATAACAGTAACAATGACTGTCACATGAATAATTATCCAATAATAGTCACAACTTACATACAGGGTTTCCACGGAGCGTTAGTCTTAAATTTGTGGAAATATTGTGTCTAGGTCTTGAAATAAATTTTAAACAGGTCTTAATTTTCCTACGTCCATGTAATGCTACTTCTAATGCTCATTGAAATGCTCTTGTAGGGATTTTTTTCCTGCTGTAGCACCAAGATAAAAGTGGCTTATGGTCAGCCACTGTTGTACATAGTGATCCCCAGTCGGTACATGCCGCTCATTACAGCGGTATGTATATATGATCGCACGTGCCACTTTGACAGCGGCATTAATGTTAGGCAACGGTCATTGACAAACTTAAGTAATTTAATAAATCCTTGCAGATGTTCCCAAAGTATTAGCGCTAACAAGAGCTAACATGGCTATTGTTAGCCTCGCTACCGTAGTGGCTTATTCCGACACACAGTGCTTATGCCACAAACTATTTTTGTTACTCATTAAAAGTGACCTTATGGTGAATAATAACTTATTGTATTCCTGGTTTTGTATGTTGAGTTTTGTATGATGCATTCATCATAGAAAGCATCATGCTCTTCTATTTAACATACCAAAGACGAGCATATGGATACATATATATATATATATATATATATATATATATATATATATATATATATATACATACATACACATACATACATACAGTTTATAGGTATAAGTCAAACGACAGCCATCAGTCAGTTCTGCCGCGTATCTAGAGTGATCGCGGATGGCAAGTTCTTTTGGACAGATGTAAAATAAACCGCATACTTTTTGGCAGCCCTTAATACATAGCCTACCTGAGAGGCCGCCCCAAGTTAAGTTTGTGTGGGAAAAATTGGACACGTCAATAGTGAATTTACTGCATTCTTTCGGATGTAATGCGTCGGACGTACCTAGCAACATGACTAACAGATGACTCTTTTCAAATTAATTTAATAAAATGTTGATGGATCATCTCAATGTGCATGCCATTATTTGTTAAAGGTCACTTGTAGAATGTAAATAGATTGCACAAAGGGTGTACATTACTCTGTTCTGTTTTTTTTGTTTTCTCTGTATGTACTGCATTTGTAATGGATGAGTTTCTTCTGTCTAATTACAGTGGGCTTCACTGACTGCACAGACCGCACAAGATTTGTTTTCAGCAGTGATAACAGCCATTTCATGGTACAGACAGATGGCATATTGAAGGTCAGTACAGTTCAACAGACTTGATTGTAAAATTGTGGTTTCTAATGCTCTCCTCTACAAATATGTTCCACATTATTTTATGCCTATAAAAAGTAAAATTATTAGGGGATTGCGTCAGTAAAAATATAATTTCTCTCCAACAATTTAGGTAGTTTATCTAACACACTACCGAAAACTGTCAGACTATCAAACACACAACTTGGATTTAACCTAGATTAAGAAGGGGGTAATATCTATTTTACTAAATTGAACCCATGTGAGTTCCAACATGTGAGAGCAGTAGCTCTGTTGAGTGACCCCTACATGTGCACAGATTTTGTGTAACAGCAACAACACTCAGATGTTTGTGAAGAATGTCTTTTTTTTTTTTTTTTTTTTTTTTTTTATAAAGATTCCCACATTTTGTCATGTAGCGAGCTAGCTTGAATCCAACTCTGTTGCGAGCATGTTGGCCTTTGATAACGAGTGGGTTTTTCCCCTCCAGGTAAAAAGACCAACTGATATTCATGGACACCGGGAATTCCTTATCCACGTCTGGGACTCACAAGGTCACAAAATAAGTGTTCCTGTCAGAGTTTTGCACCATTCGCATCACCATGAGAGCCACCACCAAAATGTTGAGCACAACCATCAACATCACCATACTGAAGTGGAGTATGCTAATAACACAGAGGTAGGATCAGAGACACTGTTAAAGGGGCATAAGGGGGAAGTTGCAAGCTATTTGTAGTCTAAATTACCTTTTTCAATGCAAAATATGCTTTGCAAGTGCAGAATGCATCAAATTGGTGTTTATCAAGGATCTAGTACAATAAAGACATTGTTAAAGGCAGTTTTGACAGTGTGAAGGCTCTTCATGCAAAGACTTGTTTTCATATAAAACACTGCCCATCTGCGGCTGTGTATGTTTGGCCCAAATTCACTGGTTCCATTTTGTTAGTCTAAGTCTTTTTCATAGCTATGTTGGTATGATCAATTTTTGTGTATGTCAATTTCAGGTAAGGTGTTTTTCAACACGGCATTACTATTTAAGTGTGTATGATGTAATTTATTATGGAGTGCTTGTTTAATTGTTTATTATAGTGCCTATATGAAACTTTAGAACCTATTTTGTTAAAGCCAGAATAGGGGCTATAAGGGCTCAAATTTATTATCTGGGCAATTTTTTGCTGGCCCTGCACTGCTCTTTGCAATAACAAATGTTGTACAAAAAGATAATAATTAGTATAATTGGTAAAAAAAAAAACTGTTTAAGACCAAACTGCTTTTTATACTGTGTGTGTGTAAGTCACATTACTTGTATTCAACACAGTTTAGCTACAATAATATTGAAGTAGGATGCATTTCATGATTGCACTTCAAGTTGTAAACAGTAGTATTAGAAGTGTGCAATTTGTGAAAGAAAATTACCTTACCCATTGTGACAACCTTTTTGGTCACGCTCTACCGACGTAGCTATCTGGGTGCCCACAGCATTTGATTAATATTGGTCAGGGGGACATGTTTTCAGAAAGCTCAGTGCCTGGGGCCTGGACATTTTCCTGACATATTTTCAATAATAGAAATATTTTAAGCTCAATTTTATTTATAGTATTAATTCATAACCAGAGTTATCTCAAGACGCTTTAGAGTAGGTCTTGACCACACTATAATTTACAAGGACCCAATAATTCTAGCAATTCCTCCAAATTGCTGGCAAACAACCCCAGAGGATTAATGAGATATGTTTGCCTAAATAACCGTAAGCTAATAGTAGCTCTGACTACCAGCTCTACGTCACTTTACAGTGTTTTCACAACATCTTTCAGTAATTTTTCCTTCCCTCCTATGTTGCTTTTTTTTAATAATATGGTGATGAGAGGTGGGGTTCTAGCAGAATTGCAGGGTAAAGTTACTCTTTAAGGCACTTATTATAAAATAGTTTGTTACCAATTACTAGTAGTTCATGTAATTATCGGTCTTAACAGTATGCATTATTCTTTTGTGTTTTAGCCTGGATGAATGAAGGACCTCAGTCTTTCTGTGAGACATTAAGATATTTGTCAGTTAATGATAACTACTACACAAAAAAAAAAGATGATGGAAAAATGTTCTGCTTTTCACAGCATTTATACAGAACTACCATGATCAGATATTTATGCATTGTCATTGTAATTTGCCTGATTCAGTTTTTAGGCCATTTAGAATACAATGTCTAGTGCCTGTTGCACTATAACTGGCTACAACTTGTTCATGTTCTTTCAGAGTGCAACTGGTCAACAGGTGCCCATTCTGCAATTTCCCAAGTCGGTTGAAGGGCTGAGGAGGAGGAAGAGAGAATGGGTTATTCCCAGACCTCTCTGTCATTGAGAATGACCGAGGACCCTACCCCCTAAAAGTATCTCAAGTAAGAGAAAATAAAGCCCCTTGTACCTGAGAAGTTGGTACTGAATTGTATTTTTTATATTTGTAGTTTAGAAAGAATGACTTCATG
This sequence comes from Etheostoma perlongum, assembly GCA_026937815.1. Taxonomy (NCBI): domain Eukaryota; kingdom Metazoa; phylum Chordata; class Actinopteri; order Perciformes; family Percidae; genus Etheostoma; species Etheostoma perlongum. The sequence goes on from CM049387.1 coordinate 6,930,305, forward strand.
TTGGTTTTCACTGCAGTCATTGAACTCTGACTTTCAGTTATTTGTGCTTGTATTTTAATTGAAAAAACAAAACCTGCAGTACAGTTTTTCCCACAGGTTTAGAATTTACTACTAACAAAAGATGCTGCGCACAACTTCACGAGGGAGGGGCTGGTCTGTGCGCATTTTAAAAAAGATGTTTCCCATTCTGCACTGTACTCACACTGTATTACATTCAAAAAGAGTTTTCTGTTTTCTTGTTTGCATCTCTCAACGCTAGAGTTGGGCCGATTTATGATTTTGCCGATCCGATATACTAAACCAGTTTTATGCTAAGGAGCCAGCATTTGTCACTATCACTTTGTGGCAAATTAAGAGTAGCTGACATTAGCACCCTGTGCCAACTGTGTCACAGCACTAAATCCGACTTCTAATGCAAGCAGTGTTCGGCAGTAGCATAAGCTTACCACTGTAACTACTTCGCAATAGCGTTGCTGTTTCTGAATCAAATGGCGTTTCAGTAGTTATGTAAGCTCTTTAAGTAATGTGGTAGCATTCACACAGCTACATTTCGCTGAGTACTCTGAAGGTCAAGCACAGTGGAGCCTTCTTCTGCAGTCTGAAATAAAGCTGAGAATCACTGTCACCACCAAACAGACGTATATAGTTAACTTGATGTATAAAAAAAAAAAAAACATGGCTCCGATCCTATTGCCATATTGATGTAGCGTATAGCTTGCTTCATTTGTTAGGGTGGGCTAACTTTGGCTTGAGTGTAGTGAAGCTTAACTTACTGTCAAATAACAGGTCACATTAGCTTTGCACTGAACAATACAATGGCTTGCCCAACACTGGTAATAAGCAATATAACGGGAATTACTTGATGTATGTTTAAAAACGAATAAACTAATGGCGTAACTAGTGTCTGAGGCAAACAAAAATCATTTTGTTTTGTTACTCCATTCAGTCCTTTCTAAACAGCATGAAAAGCACAATAAAGTACACCCATTTCTTTAATTTACTTGGGATTACAGACAGAATTTTCCCCCATAGCATCAACCCAAACACCATTTTAATAAAGCATAGGCAGATATTCTCATAGGATTCCTAAATGGAGGAAGAGCAGGTCTTAACAAGAAGAATCATGAAAGGAGTTTCCCCTTTATTTCTTACTGCCAAGTGGCGCTTCAGTAATGGTAGGAGGGGAAACGGCCAAACTAGTTTGTTGACTAGAAAAGTTCATGTGTTTTTTGGGGTGACAAGATAATTATATGGCAGTTAGTTACTTTAGAAAAGTGTGCGCTTTCAAACCGACAAAAGTGCGCTATTAGAGACGAGGCATAGTGTAAACCCCCCAACCAAAAGTCATGGCTTTGAGGTGCATTATCGCCACCATGTGGTCTGGAGTCGTTACCTTCCTAGTGCTCTCCCATCCAAGAGTATATGGCTGCAGCCTATTGACCTCCTGTGTCATGCCCTTCCGCCTGGTGCCGTCCCCAACCTTTGACTTTTGTAAATAAAAGCTTGCATTTGATCTTCGTACTTTGGTGTTTTTGAATTGAACAGTACGGCAATCATGCTAATGAATACAATTATTTTTTTCAGCAGAGTGTACGACTTCCATGAGACCTCACATCTCATGCCCATGTCCAATGGTGAATTCAGAATGTTCAGAGTATGAATTTGCGAATTATTTCCGAGATGAAGTCACAGTTAAGTTAGTGAGCATGATACAATTAATTGAATGCCGTTTAAACTCTTAAATAATCGATAGCCATACATAGCCTATAGTTTGCAAACTTGGGGTTGTTAATGTTGTCTCCCTAATGTTATTGATTTGATGAAACCTGCAATGACTTTACATTTGTATTATGAATGCTTTATTTGCAAATACATTACAGTAAAAAAAGACAAGCATGACAAATGTATGCAAAGTGAAAAAGATATAGCTCAACAATCAAGCCGCCAACCTTATACTGAAATAATACACTTTTACAATTATAACATATGAGACCGCAGAAGAGTAGGCTACAATAACATTGTTTTCATGCCTCCCATTACAAGGGGATCTGATATCTAAAAGAGGTTAACCAGTATTTTATTATAGGCTAATTTGTTTTTCTTCAAAAGTTGGTTTATGGATATGAAATTTGACCACAAAACGTAGGATTTTAGAAAATACTGGTTAACCTCCACTGTTCTGAAATCAAAACTTTTAAAACTGCATCAGTGTTAAACGTTGAAGTTTGTGTAAACGAGTTTAATTGTGAGGTCCGAAAGGTGCATCACTGAAGTGTAGCCTACTCAAGTGTTATATTGTGATTATATAATAATGGTTATCAACAAAATAAGTGAGAACTAATCTTTATTCAGTACGGTTTAGTTCAAAAACATCCAAAAAAAACAAAGTACAGAGACATAGCGGACCAGACTCAAGCTTTTATTTTGAAAAGTCGAATCTCGGCTGGGTTATCTCCAGGCTGCAGCCATACCCGACTCCTCCCATCAGTTGCTTTTGGGAGCGGCTGAGACAAGTCTGACACCTAGTGGTAAAATTCAGTAGGCCGGTCTGGTGCTTGGCTTGATCAAACCCATTTGAAAGTTTTTACACCGGTCCAAACCTACTCCACACTGCTCTCTAAATAAAACCATAGTTGCACTACAGCCATTATCTTGTAATTAAAAAGTGATTACTTACTATGTTTTTTGTGTGTGTGTGTGTAATCACCCTGTTATGAGGATAAATCAAAAGGTTTGTAATTGGAATAATGTAAGAGCATAGTTGTTCTCAGGCTCACCATGGCTAATATGATGAAATGGCATTGTTATCCAGATATCACAACATAATTGACTTGTGGTCTTAACAGGATGTAGAATATTGTAACCGGGCGACTGTACCTCTAAAATTTAAATAGCCACATTTAGCTATTTAAACTACTCTAAACGACCTGGCCTAATATGTAAAACTGAAAAACTTTAGCAAATAAAAATTGAATTGCATTGGTTTCTTACTGTAGTGACAATTGTTTAACAATATTGTAACTATTGTAGTAAGTGAGAATGGTATAACTCAAACCTGTTGTGTTTTATCCAGATCCGTTCTAATGCGGATAAAGTCAAGAAGATCTTTTACAGCATCACTGGTCAAGGAGCTGATGAGCCTCCTGTTGGCCTTTTCACCATGGACAGAAACACTGGTACTCTGTATCTCACACAACCACTAGACAGAGAGGACAAAGACAAATACATGGTAGGCATCTTCTCTGGTGTTAACTTTGTACATACCCTTTTTATGACCAGACTCATCGGAACACACTTTTTACTCAATTTCCCTTCAGAATTCATTCATTTTAAATCTGAAATTAAACATGAGAGCTATACATTATATTTATACTAATTGGCACAATAGCAGATGTTTATTCAGAACATTAGTCAAATTCCCAGCTTGTCTTTAAAGCTATACCTTGCAAAAACATGAGTGAAATGTTCTTCAGTTTGTTGAACATAAAAATGCCAGGATTACTGTTGTCACACTTGTGTATAAAAAAACAACTTTATGTAAGTTTCACTCAATAACCGGGTTTCTTGAATTGGTATGTATATTTGTATTTTCCATGCCCGATCATCTACATGGAATATTCTTGCATGTACGTATTATAATACAAATGTGTTTATTCCTATGCAGTTTCAAGCCCATGCTGTAGCAGATGGTTCAGGGAATGCTGAGGCCCCTATGGATATTATAGTGAAAGTAATTGACCAGAATGACAACAGACCTACCTTTACTCAAAGCACCTTTCTGGGAGAAGTTGCTGAGGCCTCACCAAATGGTACCATCAGTGGATTTTTATTTAAGCCTGAAAAAGATGTATGTCAGTGTTCAAAAGTATGTTTCAGGATGGCACTTTTACTGTTTGATTTTGTACTTTTATATAGTAAAATCCAAGAGCTGCTCTAACACCTTGTGGCAAATACTATTCAGTGGATGAGCTAGTGCTGAATAGAACTTTTTCTAATGTAACCTGTTAACCCACAAAATATTGTGGCTAACGATACCAGTTGAAAAATGTTTTGCGGTCCTCTCACTTTAATGATCCTATGTTCTTGACATGCTATAGATGTATAGTGGAATAAGACATAGAGTGGGAAGAAACAGGTTTAGTTGAAAGTATCTATGTCTAGGCAGGTGCCAATGTTGTGTCCAGAACCCAAGCACACTAATTAAGCTAAACTTTGTCTTGTTGGTCATTCCTCTCATCTAATAGTCTAAATATATGGCCCAGCTTTATTTTCTTCTCTCGATTGTTGTATTCTGAATACAGTCTGTACTTAATTTTCACTTCTGACTTCCCTCTCTCCAGGTTTTGAGGTGATTAAGGTGGTGGCCACAGATCTTGACCAACCAAATACTGACAACTCGGATATCCGCTACAGTATTATGAGCCAGGATCCAGTGCTACCCAGTGACTATCTGTTTGATATCAACCCATTCACAGGAGTCATCAGAGTCAATGCCGGTGGCCTAGACAGAGAGGTAAGACTTTTTAAACAAAATTCACTAGTCTTTGCTTGCTTTTATGCTACTGAAATTATCCCTATTCAAAAAAACCCATGCAGGAAAAACTGTTTAAAGATGATGCGACCTTATCTGCTAGCCTACTCTTGAATTCCCCTTGGATCGATCGATCGATTGATCTATCTATATCAATCTATCGATTGTGGCTTAACAAAGTTTGCACACCCAGTTAATTAAAAAGAGGAATGAAAAAACCATCTCTTGGTAATTAATCTTGATGTCATAATTGGGAAAATCCAAGCTTTTAAGGACGCCAATTTTCTTTGAAGGAATAATGTATTGTAAATTAATAAATGCTCTTCGTTAAAATACAGGGGGCATAAGTGTACACACCCGTATGTTAAATTCTTATAGAGGCAGGCACATTTTTATTTTTAAAGGCCAGTTATTTCATGGATCCAGGATACTATGCATCTTGATAAAGTTCCCTTGGCCTTTGGAATTAAACTAACACATACATATCATCACTTACCCTTCACCATACCTAGAGATTGACATGGTGTTATTTCATTTACCTTAATAGCTGGTTTGATTTGCATTGAGAGATGATCTTATGGAAATTTCTCCATGCCAGTCTCTAGGCCTTAGATTTAAGTACCCAGCTCCAGGTACGACTCTCGCTGCAAAATGTATTGTAGGGCTTAAATGTCAAACTTTATGGTCTTAAAATGTCTTTAAATTTGACTTACTAAAACCTGAAATACCCTGAAGAACTCAGGATATATGAGGCTATATGTCTTAAATTTTGGAAATCGCAATATGACAAGTGTTGTCTTTTCCTGGTTTTAAAGGCTGCATTACAGTGAATTGATGCAATTTTGTAATTGACTTATATTCTTATATTTGCCTTTACCCATGTAGTCATTGTATCCACATTATTGGTGATTATTTATCAAAATTCTCATTGTCTCATCTCAGTCCAAATACATCAATATTGGCATTGATGTATTTGGTCAAAAATATCTTTATCCTACAGCTCTAGTTACAACTATACATGAGTACAAGATGAAGAAATTAATTTATAGGTTCCATAAACTGTATGAAGTGAATATTAATTGGGTAAAGTTAAGTTGTTTTTTGTTTTTTTTCTGTGAATTAAGCATAGGCCTATTATCTGTTTTCACACCGTCCCTTAAAGAATCAGAATCAAGAATTGTTGTAATCCAAACGATACCCAAATTTATTCCTGTGCAGAAGAAACTGTACGAGTGCTAATCAGCCCGAAGTACTTCATAGAACTGAGTTCTTGCCTGGTGACTCAGATTTGTTGTGTTAATGTTGCTGTAATGTACTTGGCGTTCTGAAAGCATTGCCTTTTATCCGTTACCCTTCTGTCTTATCCGTTCAGCACTGCTTGCTAGTTTCCTTCATTTTGCATTATCAAAAAGAGCACATTACTGTAATTGCCTAATGATTGGCGCACCAGAAAATGCAATGGATTGGGGAGTGACTGAAGAGAGAGAGAGCCCAACAGCGTTAGAACAAAGCTGCGACTCAGAAATAAAATGTGTTATTGCCGATTCATCACTAGAAGTGTAACTATAGCAAGCATTTCAATGTTACTAACGTTATCCACATTTATACATAGACAAAACAAATGATATATCCAGCTACAAAAGTAGAACGGAAGTCAGAAGTAGAACGGAAGTACAACGTGGCGTTGTCATGGAGATGTTACACCATCTAAAAAATGCAAACAGCCAGAGAAAATCTTACAGTGGACTTGTCCCATTCCTAGAGCGGTCATTCAGCTGATGGCCTTGGAAATATTTACTATTAATTTGAATGTGATACTTTCACCTAAAAATATTTAAAATATTTTATTTAAAAGATGTTAAACAGTCTACCTTGTGCTTTTATTAGAATTATTTTCAAACAAAATAATTTGTATGAATGAAAACAATATTTGACTTTTTTATAAAGTATCCAAAAATGTCTGTTGAAAAAGAGGTTGTCTTATTTGGTTTTCCTTTTGGCCATTTTTGTATTTTTTGTGCGCTCTTGCCTTTAACTCTAAGTTGCTGTCTATTATGCCATCCTCTTTCAGTCACTCCATTTTCTGATTTGTACATGTCTGGAGACTTTTTAATAAAAATCAACACATTACCTTTTTTTAAAATAATTGATTAGAATCAAATTATTCTAGAGAGAATTGCGATGCATCTAAATATTTTTTTCCCCACCCTTTAGTAACATCACACCAGTTGAGGATAGAGGACATGTAATTTTGGCTGTTTTATATAAGCTATATGAAGTGTCTTAAAGGATTCTGCTCCAGCTGAGTCTGGAAAATGACAGCAAAATATTTAAGCCTTTCACTTGAGGAGTATTGTGTGTCTTTTTTGACAGAAATACCCCAAATACACTCTGGTGGTACGAGCAGCAGACAATAAGGGAGAAGGAACGATTGGAGAAGCGAAAGTAATCCTTACCGTCACAGATAGCAACGACAATGCTCCGGCTTTCATTCAACCGTCGGTAAGGACAACTTACTTTTGATTGGAACTTCACTGCTCACTAAATACTCGTCAGATCTGCAGTTCTCCAAGCATAGCTTAGCAAACATAACTAGGCATAGCAGATCTGTCAAGCTTTGGAGTTCTCCCCATGCTGAAGCAGTGTCCATGGGGCTGAAATAAAAACTATAGTCAGTATTGTCATCTTTTGTGGTCACTTTAAAGCTGACTATGTATGAACCACCAGTTCATTTTCTTTTAATACTGCATTTCACGTTTGAAACTCTCACTCTAGAAAGATCTATAGGATTTTGGAATATAAGTTTGGGCTTTAAGTGAGTGACTATATTTAATGGAGAATTTCACATCTGTACAGTGAAGTAATGAACTGTGTGATGCACAAAAAATAAATGTTTCACTTTTAACCCATCCCTTGGATTCTCCCAGTATTCGGCAGCAGTTGATGAAAATAAAGTCAACGCTCAGATCTTAACAATATCAGTAACGGACGGTGACGAACCACATTCCCCAGCCTGGAACGCCAAGTTCAGGATTGTCGATGGTGATCCTGGAGGACTTTTTACAGTGAAAACAGGAAGTAACAAACAAGAAGGAATCATTTCTACTGCCAAGGTAGGATGTAAACTAATAATTGTCAAATAAGCCGCCATATTAAAGTTGTGAGATATTACTTTTGGGATATTATTTTTTTTAAATTGATTGTTTTTCAGCAACCTATTGTGAGTTTTTTGGATAACAATTGCTGTAATGTAGTTAAGTAAAAAGTGGGCGTTTTTTAGTTTTATAGCAGTATGCTTTTCCTTCCATCCAACCAGGGTCTTGACTTTGAGAAGAGCAAAACACACACATTGTTGATTGCAGTGGAGAATGAGGTTCCTTTTGCTATTTCACTGCCCACTGCCACCGCCACAGTGTTGGTGACTGTGCAGGATGTCAATGAAGCTCCAATTTTTGATCCAATAGAGAAGCATGTGTTAATACGGGAGGACCTTGCTGTTGACAGTGATGTGGTGCAGTACACTGCTTCTGATCCAGATACTGCACGCAAACAGAAAGTCATGTAAGATCAAACTCTGTACCTTATTTTCAACTTGTATTTAAACACAATATTATCATGCTGGAGAAAATTAAATGAAGAAATTTGTTAATCAAGCTTCAGGTGAAACCTTTAATTCTTTAACTCCAGGCAATAAGTCACTAAAATGTTTTAGCCTGCTGATGGTGACCGTATTACTCGAGATAAAATGTAGGAGTAGCTGAATAGTAGCAAATCAACACTTTGATAGCACTCTTATTAAATATATCAATTTAATAAGAGTGCTATCCAACGAGATATAGGATGAGACAATACAATTTATATTGCTCTAGTTTTGATATATTGCGTTATTTAACCATTTCTTCCGTAAATCTGTGCCTGTGTTTGCATCTCTCCTCTCACACTCTCCTGGTAACCCCACTCCTACTTGCTCACATGCTGTTCAGCAACATGGAAGGAGGTGCAGTGCTTCACTGGGATTTCTTTAAAATAAGTTTACCTCATTTGAAGCTTTGGCCACTTCCGGATTTGTAACTAGGGCTGTCAGCATTAAATTGTTAATCATGGTGAGACGCGTTTTATAATTGTATAATATAATTAAAATTGTGTTCATCACAAAAATCTTTATTTTACACCGTCACTGCTGCTGATACCAAATAATCTTTGCTATAAATAATCACTACGCTCTAGAATCTTTGGGTGCTACTATTTTGACTCTTTGAGTACCCTTTACTTAAGCCAAATTGAAAATAACTGAAGTGCTTGTAAAATGGGTGGCAACTAACTGACATTGATTGTGTTACCTCAGTCTTGTTGCACATCTTTTGATTTGAAATAATCAAATCTAAAAGTCAAGTTCAGACGCAACTGCAATCTGGTGACTATCAGTCCAGCCGCCAAAAACACCCGCTCTGAGGGGACTGACGTTGCCGGGAAATGGACAGGTACCTCCGCGCTAACTTGGCCAGTGTTTGCACTCCCCTCGTCCGCGTTAGACAATGCAACCTTGTCTTACCCAGGCTGTGAGATAGTCGCCCTACCGGTCTCCACCATCTGTGCTAATGGCGACTTGATGCTAGGTTGAGACTGAGAGCAGTATGAATCGCCACCAACATTAACCAGGGTTGATACACTTTGTTTAAGTGGTACATCAATTAGAGTTGTGGCCGTGTCATACTTGTACACGGCATTGCAGTGTTTCCAGTGAACTAAATGTTTTGTTTTTTTTAAATCAAAATGGTCCCACGCCACACTTCGCCATGATCGATTCATGATTACTTTTGAAATCAAAACCAAAACTCACAGGCATCAAATATTGCCCTCTGATGGTAAAATGTTTAATTGCTGCCACAATTCATTTCATTGCCTCAAGACTCACGCAACTCAACCTGCATTAGTTTAATTGATAACAAATTAACGTGATCAACAAAATTCTTAATGATCAGTTATCGATCGTTGATTAATCATACCCATCCCTAATACAGACTTAAGAACAGTTATGAAAGCAAAAATTGAATTTTAATCATGTGAAATAACCTGATTAATTGTGATTAACTATTGAAATTCAGCAATAAATTGCAATTTAAGAAATAATTAATCGTTTGACATCCCTAACAGACCGAAAATGCAGAAAAAAACATGAAAGAAACTAAGGTGTAGACAGTACATGTTAACTGGTGTTTTTCAGTGATCTGATCAAATCTGTTTTATTTTGGTCACTTGCATAGTATTTACATCTGTCTGTGGTTATCTTGTTTATGTCCAGGTATAGAATAATTAGAGACCCTGCTGGCTGGCTGAACGTGGCCAAAGAGACGGGCCTGATCAAAGTAAAAAGTCTCATGGACAGAGAGTCTGCCTTTGTCGAGGACAACAGATACAAAGCACTCATTGGTGCATATGACAATGGTACGTGTAAGGCAAATCTTAAACTTGTACATGCTTATTTGGCTTTCTGCACTGCATTAAGACTTAAAAAAAAGTTTGGGCTTTATCTTACTGTGATTAATCTTTCATATCATTTTCAGTTGTTGTTGTTCTGATGTATGTGTATATGTCTGTCACCTCACCAGATGAAGTCCAAGCTACAGGAACTGGTACTCTAATAATCCAGCTCGACGATGTCAATGACAATGCACCCATCATTGAGGAACGTGGAATCAAGGTGCCTCTCCCTTGCCAAACTGTTAAAGGACCAGTGTGTAGGATTTAGTGGCATCATTTAGTGGTGAGGTTGCAGATTGCAACAAGTGTATAGTGTATCAAAACTATGGTGGCATTCAGGTTAGGGCTGCAGCTATCGATTATTTTAGTAATACAGTATTCTAGCGGGGCGACCTCTAGCTCACCCAGTAAGAGCGTGCGCCCCATGTAGGCTGAGATCCCGGGTCTTTGCAGCGGCCTGGGACCTGCGGCCCTTTGCTGCATGTTATCCCCCAGCTGTCTCCCACCCTTCCTGTCTATCAACTGTCACGCGAAATAGAGGGGGAAAAAATTATCTTAAAAAAAAGGGCATTCTAGTGATTATTCCATCGATTAATCGAATAAGAAATACTTTAGCTTTATATTCAACGGCAATAGTAAACTGGATTCTCTTAAATCCTACAGACTGGTCCTTTTAAGTGTTGTCATTTTTTTAAAGCAATTCAATACAGATACAATTTTAAATTGACATATTGGGTGCAGAACTTGTGATGGGTGGGATTTAAATTATATCACACAAAAGCCACTGTTGTGCACTAAGGAGTAAACAAGGTCTTAAGTTGACATTCTGTTTTCCCAGGTGTGTAACAAACAATCAGCTCAACAACTGCTGACGGTAACAGATAAAGACGGACCAGGCTTTGCTGCTCCATTCAGCGTCTCTTTACAGGGCATGTCGAAGAACAACTGGACCGCTAGGATGAACGAATCCAGTATGTAGCCTTTTAATGTATGGCTGAAAAGTTGTGGTAGAGTGGTTGTCTCCCAATTGGAAGGTCGGTAGTTTGATGCTTGGCGTGTGTGTGAGAATTGCACGCTCCACGCGGTGTGGGTGTGGGTGGGTGTGTGTGTGTGGTGGGGGTGTGTGTGGGGGGGTGTGGCCATTCGCATGGCAGTTGCACGCTCCATGCGACATCTATGGCATTGTGCTGTTTTCTCGGCAAAGGAGAAGTGCTCACTTCTGCAAGAGCTCCACACATTTCAGGTTGTTTTATGTACTGGGTCAGAAATGCTTTAGTTTATAAGAAATTAAGAGATTGTCTGCTTGCTGAGATTTGAATGGTTGGGGGGGGCAATACACAGCATGGGAATAAGCAATGTCTTAGGAAAACACCTCAGTGAAAATGGGGCCCCTCATGCAATGCATTTACAAAGAAGCTAGTTTGTTTAGGCCAAGATATGCTTTTACAGTGTTTTCCACAGGTTGAGACTGTAATGGTAATTTTCCTCTTTGTTGCAGAAACGGGCATCATCCTGAATTTAGCCACAGAGCTAGCCAGTGGAGAGTACACTGTGGTCCTGAGGGTTACAGACACCCAGGGCGAGTGGCAGGACAGCACCGTGCAGGCCACAGTGTGTGACTGTACTGGGGAAGAAGTGTTATGCAAAGGGCGTGTGGCGGGTGGCACCGAGCTGCCTGTAATCCTGGGAATACTTGGAGGCATCCTGTTGTTGCTCAGTAAGTCTATTTGATTAACGTTGTATATGTAAAGATTATTATGCTTTATCTGTGATGTAGGAGGTGGTTGGACTTGTAATTCATACGCACGGGACGTCACAACTACTAGCTGGCAGGCAAGAATATCAGTCTCTTAGCAACGAAACCTAGTAAGACAATCATCTTGCCAGGATGTTGCCAGTTTTACTTTACGAAAGTTCTTTTTGAGGGTAAAAAGACATGCCAGATAGATGTAAATGTAACTAACAGACTCAGACACGCCCACAAACTGTTCAGACGCAAATACATGCAGCAGACACACACACACACACACACACACACACACAGCAGGCCCAGCAGGAGGAAGACACCGTTAAGTTTCATAAAAGTGAGTTTGAATAAATAATTATGTGTGTTGTTTGGGTCCCACAGACAAGCTGGTTAAGGTGGGAATGGGCATGCGGTTCCTCTCCTCACAAAATCGGGCATTTTGGGCCGCAGTAATCTCAAAGTCAGCGAAATCCTAGAGGGACTGGTTAAAACGAGACCGATTAAGAACAGGCATCGGAACAATGTTTATACACATACAAGACTTCATCACATGACCGAACAAATTAGCAAACATTAGTGGGTAGATAGCTAGTAACACTCACCTTTTGCTTTGATTATGAAGGTATTCCTGTTTTTCACCACCCATAGGACAGCGTTAATCTGCTCTTGAAAATATAGCTATCTGTACGTTTGTAGGCTTTCATGTTTTGTGCAATGTTAGGTGACTGAATCTCTATGAGATGGATGTAAATATCTCCAAACTCCAAGTCTGGTAGAGACTTTGTCAGCTTCAAAGCATTGAAAACATCAGTGGGTGCTGTGTACGGATCACAAGTTCCAAGTATGTTAATCTTTTCATGATATCTAATTTTAAAGTGCCCATATTATGGAAAAATCACTTTTTCTGGGATGTGGGGTGTTATTTTGGGTCTCTGGTGCTTCCACACGCATACAAACTTGAAGAAAAACTATCCATGCTGTTTTGAGTGAGAGAGGTATCTGAATGTCCTCTGCCTTCAGTCTCCGGGTGAGCTGTTAAAAATCTCCACAGCTTTTTGCAAAACTAGACAAGGTGGCTAACTGTAGCATGCTAGCGATAGCATGCTAGCACATTCTTAATGGAAAACGCTGCTACAACACACTAGTTCACCATAATCTACAAAAGAACTACTTCCATGTCCCTGTTCTGCAGGTATTCCACAAGTGTGCCCTTGTTTAGAAGAAGTCTCCTAGCTAATCCTGCCTTGTACTGACCAAAGGAGGAAAAACCGTAGCTAGCTGATTTGATCTTACCTAGCTACTGCGCATGTGCAACTCCCAACAAAGATAGTGTAGAAGTCAGATGTGTCACACTGTAGCTAAAAGAGAAACCCAAAGACAGTTGTGAAAGGATCTGAGGATCTGCAGCAATGTGCAGTACAACAAAAATATGGTGTTTTTTGAAAATGAAACCTACCTATTCTGGGTACAACCTCAAAATACAAATATGAACCGATAATATCAGCCCAACCAATTTATTTCCCGATCCGTATCGGCATTTATAATGGCCGATAAAAATAAAACATTTATAATGATGAATATTTAAAAAGTAAAATGAAGATGCAAGGTCAACCATGTTAGGAGTGTTTGTGTTGCATAGTTTGTTCACCAGAGGGCACTCTACAATGTTCCTGTTGGCAGAACTGATTGTTTATTTCTGTGTTTTTGTTAAAGGACTTTAAGTTTTATATCTTAGGTTTGTATTTTTATACATTTCATTTATCAGAACTTTATGTGTATGTTATGTTTTGTTGTGAAAAATCTTGTGGTTTTAGTGCAAACTACAAATAATTGTTAGGTAAATCTGTTTTGTTTCTGGATTTTTGTTTTTAAATATATATTGGAATATCGGATTTTTAAATAACTAAATATTTGTATCACATCGACCTTAAAAATCCTTTATCGGTCGGGCTCTGGACTAGACTTGTGATGACTTGTGTTGTATTAAGCTTTGTGCTCTGTATGTCCAGTGCTTGTGTTGCTGCTGCTGCTATTTGCAAGACGGAGAAGAGGGGAAAAGAAGGAACCTCTACTGCAAGATGATGATATCAGAGACAACATTCATTACTATGATGAAGAGGGAGGTGGGGAAGACGATCAGGTAAATTAGACTTAGACTTCTCATTATTGATCCTTTTGGGATGACTCCCGTGAGGAAATTGAAAATTAAGACACTGGTTTGGAATAATGTTTTTATTACAAGGCTCAATTAAGTGGGCGTTACTTAAAATAATCAAGGAGGTACATCAAAGTCAGAAAGCAAAAGCATTTGCTACATCTCTGGCAGTCACAGCCGAGCAGCACCGGTCAGGCACCCAGTTAAAATTAAGACGTTCACCAGCCTGGGTGATAATTCAATATGATACTCTACTTTAGTAAAATTGTATCACAATTATCATTTAAGATTAAATATGATTTTAAGGAACTGTGACACATTAAGTTTTTCTGAAAGCATAATAGTTCACAATTGTTCAAAAAGTTAAAAAAAAATCCCTTTTTTTTTAAAAGTAGTAGTAACACAAGCTAAACCCATTTTGCAAACATTTAAATTACCTGATTAACATTGTAAGCAGCAGTTCATTGTTTTAGGCGGTTAACATAAAATATTGATCTGCTACATTACATGTATTGTATAAATATACAAAAGGATTTCTTAGTTAAAATAAAGATGCTTTATCTTATGTGTGAACCCTACATGTCTCGCCATCAGGACTTTGATCTAAGTGTTCTCCACCGTGGTTTGGACAACCGGCCCGACGTGTTCAGAAATGACGTAGTGCCGAACTTCATGCCGGCTCCTCAGTACCGGCCTCGCCCTGCCAACCCAGAGGAAATTGGCAACTTCATTGATGATGTGAGTCAAACATTCGAGATCTCATACAAACCTATTCAAATCTAACATTGTTAGAATAGGTTATTTATAACTTCTTCAATAAATTGTTTTTAAAGGGGTGGTAAATCTTCAATCACAATCTTCAAAATTATGCAATTCAAACCCCATGGGGCTCCTTTTTGTGTCCAGTGGTCATGTTTGTTTGTCATTGCATGATTTTTGTAAATGTGGTTTTTGATACTTGTCACATCATCATCTCTCCCCATCTTTAATGACTTGATTCTGCTGTGTGTATATACAAAAAGTATGTCAAATATATCCTCTGCTTCTCTCTCAGAATCTGAAGGCAGCTGACAATGACCCAACAGCACCTCCTTATGACTCCCTGCTGGTGTTTGATTATGAAGGGGGTGGCTCTGATTCAGGAAGCCTCTCGACTCTGAACTCATCGAGCAGCGGAGACCAGGACTACAACTGCCTCAATGAGTGGGGACCCCGCTTCAAGAAATTGGCAGACATGTACGGAGGAGGAGAAGATGATGACTTGCTGTAAATGTACCAAAGATCAAATAAATGCACATGGCTACATATGTTAGATTGATTTAAGCATGGACTGATAAGGACTGCATCCCAGTGAAAGTATAGTACAGCCAGACACCAGTACGCACAAAGATGGGTTTTATTCTGTTTGTGGGTATTGACGGTTTATTGTTGTCAGTACAGGCCTGTTAGCAGTAACAGACCTGCTCAGAAGTCAAAGGATGAGTATTTTTTATAAATGAGTTCCCCATTTTGAATGGTTAAGCTCTGTCTGTGTTTTAGATACCTGTTTAAATCTAGGCTGAAGACTGTTTTCTCTTTATTTTCTGTTCATTGAGTCTTGGAGCCTTGGATTTTGTGCAGATATTTCAGCGTTCTAGCTTACTGGGTAACACTGGATACACAGATGCTTGCAGTTGCATTGGTAACATCTTATTTTGGTAACCTATGGTAATTTACACTTTTTCAGTTTTTTGGTTTTTTTTGTGTTTTGTACTACTACTTCAGTTAAATTGCATTGTTTTGTATTTCTGTTTGAGGAATGAAATTGCAAATGATTAAGGGGAAATCCAGCTAGCCACCCTACACTACATCACCCTCTAAGGCTGTATTCAATGATGTACCAATAAATGCTTTTTAAAATGTTAAATTGGTTGTTGAAATAAGTGTCCGCTTAGTTGACATCTTTATCACATTGCTATTTTTTGGCGCTACCTCCAATGGTACTTTTATGATGAAAGCTTTGTTAATTTTGATTTCTTTTTTTATAAAGTTACTCTTAATACAATGTGTCTGTGGCTGGTCTTTTTTCACTAATAGATTATTTCACAAAAAGACATCAAAAGTTGTAGCAGCCTACAGCAAAGCAGCAGTCATGACAGAAGTATTGTTGTAGTGTTAAGTGGTGAGCAGGTGATTGTTTTAACCCGCACAGCAGTTTTTTTTTTTTGTTTTTTTTCCCCAACTATAGATGTACTTAAAATTTTCTCCCAAAACCCAACTGTTAATTTGCAGCGCACCACGATCGCTAAATGGCCTGTCTGGCTGGAGTCGCTCTGTATGGTGACCAGCAAGTTAATGTCATACCTTAAAGTGCTCATATTGGCTCTTTTTTACGGTCATAATTGTATTAAGAGTTTATAGCAGAATAGGTTTACATGGTTTAATTTTCAAATAACGTTTTAATTGCTCTAGCACCTTTTTCACTCTGTGTTGAGCTCTTTTTTAGCTTCAAAGTGAGGCATCACACTTCTGTTCCATTTTTGTTTGGAATCACACGTGCAGTAGCTAGGTAAGGACTACTACCCAGTCAGAAGCAGGTGTGCCATGCTAGCAGCAAGGTGAGCATATAACGTGTTACACAGTGACGCATGTTCGTCATGGAAGTAAAGGCTGGACTACAATAGAGCTGTTAGGAACAGTTTGTGAATAGTGTTTTCTGTTGGAGATGCTTTTGGGATGGAGTGTGGCCTTTTTCACTTTGTGAAACTATAACATGCTCAAAAAAGATATATAACACAACAAGGAAAGGGAAAAAGCATATGATCACTTTAAGATGGGCACTGTTGTGATCAGCGTCCTGACGGCTATCTTGTCTGTGTCATCCTTGTGTGGCAAGGGTCACCAAAAAGGGAGGGATTTGAATGAAAGAACCTACAACACCACCTAGGGAATTGCACCCTAGGAAATACTATGTAAACATTGATTAATTGGAGAAAATCTAAGAGAAAGTCACAGAATTGTACCGAGGAGGCAGATGCACATTTCAAATACCTAATGTTATTATTTCTAATAGCAAATAAATTACAGACAGGCATTTGAACTGAAAAGCATTCACAGAAAAGAAGCTCTAGAAAGAGACAATGTCCCCCTATTGCATAATGAAGAAAAGAGCTTAATGAAAAAGCCTACTGAATAACAGTATAACATTATTATTGAACACGCTTATTGAATAGAGCTTACTGAAAACAAAAGAAAAAGAAAAAAAAAAGATATAAAAAAATAAATAAGCAAATTACTCTGATGAACAGCTGACTTCTGACTCACAGTGCCAGGTTCAATTCCTGTGCAATAACCAAGCAACACTGTCTCTCATCAGTCTTGTTTACTGGTTCCATTTATTATTTATTCAACATTCTCATTCTCTATTTCAGAGCTGTTCATACTGTTCACATTGTAATATAATAACATGATACTATTTATTCCAGCACCCTTTGCACTATGCTCCATAATTATAATAATAACTATTATAATTAAAATTGACTCCTGCATACTTTTCACTCATTGCCTCAACCTGTCTAAATGGTTTCTGTTTATAATATATTGTTTGTTTTGTTGTTTGTTTTGTATGAGTAAGCGCATTGTGAGCAAATAAAGCTAATTCTGATTCTGATTACCTGTCTGCTCCGTTTCCTGGCATTACTAACTGGAAGATTTCTGTCCTAGAATTACCCACCTTCAGAATCCTCCTCTGTCAGCCCAGTCATCTTGGGATCCAGCAGACCTTCTGAAAGCCCAGCCTTCTTAAGACCCAGCACCCCATCTGACAGCCCAGCCATCTCCGGAGCCAGCACCCCTTCTGCCAGCCCAGACATCTTCGGCCCAACACCCCCACTGCCAGCCCACACTCACAGCTTCAATAAAATAAGATTCTTTACCACCTACTCCAGTATGTGCCTGAGTTCTGTCCCCTGTTTCTGACATTTAAAGCTTTCGCAGAATAAACTCAGTGTTTTTGAATTTTGTAACCCTTTTGCATTTATTTAGCCTATATTGCTTTGGCGAATTAGACTCTTAAAGTGTGTTTCAAACGGGAATGGCACTAGGATTGAAAGACAGGGGGTGCTTAGCCCCCAGGGTATTTGTAACTTGCGTTTGCAAAATCTTTGCACTCACATCTTTTGTTACTGTATTAGAGCTACAATTATGTCAACAACCAGTCAACAAACCAAGATGTTAACAAGTAAAAAGTGACAGACGTATCTTCTTCCATTTCTACTCTGTTCAACAAAAGCTACTGTAATGTTAGTTTTTAGACACATCAAAGCTGCATGGGGGATTTACTTAGGCCAGACTTTACTTCTAATGAGTTCTACTGTAAGCAATGCTATCTGTCTGCTCATGTCAATGTAGTATGATAAAGTAATAGCATACTATATCTAAAGAAAGAAAAAGAAAAAAAATAGGCATCACTGTATACTTCATTTGAGCTATTGATACGGATCTTATTTAAAGTGGCTACTGTGTAAAACATGCGTTTCGGCCTCTCCTGAGCTTTTTGTGATGTTTTAACCTTGTTACTGTCATTTCAACGAGTTTACATTAGTTTCTTACTAGTAGTTGCTATACACACATCTCCATGCAGGAAACGTGCGTTTCGGCCTCTTCTGATCTTTACGTGACGTTTCAACCTGTTTACAGTCCTTTCAACAGTGTAACATTAGTTTCTTAACAGTAAACACTATACAAACATCTCCATGCAAGAAACATGCGTTTTGGCTTCTTCTGATTTTTTTGTGATGTTTTATCCTTTTTATTGTCATTTCAAGAGGTTTACATTAGTTTCTGAACAGTAGTTGCTATACACACATCTCCATGCAGGAAACATGTGTCTTGGCTTCTTCTGATCTTTTTGTGATGTTTTAACCTTGTTACTGTCATTTCAACGAGTTTACATTAGTTTCTTACTAGTAGTTGCTATACACACATCTCCATGCAGGAAACGTGCGTTTCGGCCTCTTCTGATCTTTACGTGACGTTTCAACCTGTTTACAGTCCTTTCAACAGTGTAACATTAGTTTCTTAACAGTAAACACTATACACAAATCTCCATGCAGGAAACATGCGTTTCGGCTTCTTCTGATCTTTTTGTGATGTTTTAACCTTGTTACTTTCATTTCAACAGTTTTATATTAGTTTCTTACTAGAAGTTGCTATACATACACATCTCCATGCAAGAAACATGCGTTTTGGCTTCATCTGATTTTTTTGTGATGTTTTATCCTTTTTACTGTCATTTCAACGAGTTTACATTAGTTTCTTACTAGTAGTTGCTATACATGCAGGAAACGTGCGTTTCGGCCTCTTCTGATCTTTACGTGACGTTTCAACCTGTTTACAGTCCTTTCAACAGTGTAACATTAGTTTCATAACAGTAAACACTATACACAAATCTCTATGCAAGAAACCTGCGATTTGGCCTCTTCTGATTTTTTTGTGATGTTTTATCCTTTTTACTCTCATTTCAACAGGTTTACATTAGTTTCTTACTAGTAGTTGCTATACACACATCTTCATGCAGGAAACATGCGTTTCGGCTTCTTCTGATCTTTTTGTGATGTTTTAACCTTGTTACTTTCATTTCAACAGTTTTATATTAGTTTCTTACTAGAAGTTGCTATACACACACACATCTCCATGCAAGAAACATGCGTTTTGGCTTCTTCTGATTTTTTTGTGATGTTTTATCCTTTTTACTGTCATTTCAACGAGTTTACATTAGTTTCTTACTAGTAGTTGCTATACACACATCTCCATGCAGGAAACGTGCGTTTTGGCCTCTTCTGATCTTTACGTGACGTTTCAACCTGTTTACAGTCCTTTCAACAGTGTAACATTAGTTTCTTACTAGTAGTTGCTATACACACATCTCCATGCAGGAAATGTGCGTTTCGGCCTCTTCTGATCTTTACGTGACGTTTCAACCTGTTTACAGTCCTTTCAACAGTGTAACTTAACAGTAAACACTATACACAAATCTCTATGCAAGAAACGTGCGATTTGGCCTCTTCTGATTTTTTTGTGATGTTTTATCTTTTTTACTCTCATTTCAACAGGTTTACATTAGTTTCTTACTAGTAGTTGCTATACACACATCTCCATGCAGGAAACGTGCGTTTCAGCATTTTCTGATCTTTTTGTGATGTTTCAACCTGCTTACGGTCATTTCAACAGGTTTACATTAGTTTTCTTACTAGTAGTATACACACATCTCCATGCAGGAAACGTTAGTTTCGGCTTCTTCTGAGCTTTTTATGATGTTTCAACCTTGCTACTGTCATTTCAACAGCATAACATTAGTTTCTTAACAGTAGTTGCTATACACACATCGCTATGCAGGAAACATGTGTTTCGTCCTCTTTTGAGGTTTTTGTGACGTTTCAACCTTGCTACTGTCATTTCAACAGTTTTACATTAGTTTCTTAACAGTAGCTGCTATTCACACATCCTCATGCAGGAAACATGCGTTTCGGCTTCTTTTGATCTTTTTGTGATGTTATAAACCTTGTTACTGTCATTTTAACAGGTTTACAGTAGTTTCTTACTAGTAGTTACACACACAACTCCATGCAGGAAAAGTGCGTTTCGGCCTCTTCTGACCTTATTGTGATGTTTTAACCTTGTTACTGTCATTTCAACAAGGTTACATTAGTTTCTTAACAATAGCTGCTACACACATCTCCATGCAGGAAACGTGCGTTTCAGCATTTTCTGATCTTTTTGTGACGTTTCAACCTGCTTACTGTCATTTCAAAAGTGTAACATTAGTTTCATAACAGTACACACTATACACAAATCTCTATGTAGGAAACGTGCATTTCGGCTTCTTCTGATCTTTTTGTGAGGTTTCAACCTTGTTTCTGTCATTTCAACAGGTTTACTTTAGTTTCTTACTAGTAGTTGCTATACACACATTTCCATGCAGGAAACGTTAGTTTCGGCTTCTTCTGAGCTTTTTATGATGTTTCAACCTTGCTACTGTCTTCAACAGGATAACATTAGTTTCTTAACAGTAGTTGCTATACACACATCTCTATGCAGGAAACATGTGTTTCGTCCTCTTTTGAGGTTTTTGTGACGTTTCAACCTTGTTTCTGTTATTTCAACAGTTTTACATTAGTTTCTTAACAGGAGTTGTTATACACACATCTCCATGCAGGAAACGTGCGTTTCGGCCTATTCTGACCTTATTGTGCTGTTTTAACCTTGTTACTGTCATTTCAACAGGTTTACATTAGTTTATTAACAGTAGTTGCTATACACACATCTCCATGCAGGAAACATGCGTTTCGGCTTCTTCTGATCTTTTCGTGATGTTTTAACCTTGTTACTGTCATTTCAACAAGGTTACATTAGTTTCTTACTAGTAGTTGCTATACACACATCTCCATGCAGGAAAAGAAGCGTTTCGGCCTCTTCTGATCTTTATGTGATGTTTTAACCTTGTTTCTGTCATTTCAACAGGTTTACATTAGTTTCTTAACAGAAGCTGTTAAACGCACGTTTCCAGCATGGAGATGTGTGCTTAACAGCTTCTGTTTACTAAACCTTTTTCCAGCTGCTACACTACCTTGCAGAGTTGTCGACTGGCTACTTCCAAACCTTGGCTTTACTCTGACGATCCTAATTTTGTTAAACGCTGTAATTACCATTGATAACAGCTTGATCCTCCACAGTAGTCTCTGTTGAGGCTTGGCTGTGTCTCTCTGGTGGATGGTTTGTGGCTTGTAAGCTAACGCCGGCAAGCTAGCGGCCTCCACCGACATCATGGCTTTCCTACGATGCGCCGCCTTGGAACTCAGGAATCTCACCTCACACATCGTACCAAGTAACGTCTGCCTTGAGATGATTAAATCTCTCCATCTCTTACATCACCCCCGCTATGTGCACAGGGCTGCCTGACATAAGTTTGTTTACATGGACACATCCCTGGCTTCTCCTGCTATTTGGTGCATCACTACTCAGCGACGACGTCATCAGAGTGAGCCGCGCCTACATTCATTTAACCTACGGCCCTTGGAAACTGGATTTCCTGTGTCTGACTGAAACTTGGCAGAACCAAATGGACTTTTTTGCACTTAACCAAGCTACCCCCCAAGGCTATAGTTACATTCAAAAGCCCCGAAGTTCTGGACGTGGTGGGGGACTGGCTGTTATACATCATACAGATATCCAGATAAAAGAAATTCCAGTACACACCTCTTCATTTGAGCGCATTCACCTTGCTCTGTCTGGGCCTCTGCAGCTACAGGTGGTCCTTGTCTATCGCCCACCTAAGCCATCTGCTAGCTTCCTGCCTGAGCTTTCTGACCTTCTTGCTCTGATTTGCCCCACCTCTCCAGCTACCATCCTACTTGGTGACTTTAACATCCATGTTGATTCCAGAGATGCTCACGCTGCAGATTTCTTGTCACTACTGGACTGCTTTAATTTTACACAGCATGTTAATGGAACAACGGATCAGATCTTTACTCTCGCGAGGATCTTGGAGGGGGCCTGGGAGTATGCCCAACCAGTCTACATGTGTTTTGTGGATCTGGAGAAGGCGTATGACCGGGTCCCCCGGGAGAAATTGTGGGAGGTGCTGCGGGAGTATGGGGTGAGGGGGGTCCCTTCTCAGGGCCATCCAATCTCTGTATGACCAAAGCGAGAGCTGTGTCCGGGTTCTCGGCAGTAAGTCGGACTCGTTCCAGGTGAGGGTTGGCCTCCGCCAGGGCTGCGCTTTGTCACCAATCCTGTTTGTAATATTTATGGACAGGATATTGAGGCGTAGTCGGGGCCGGGAGGGGTTGCAGTTCGGTGGGCTCGGGATCTCATCGCTGCTTTTTGCAGATGATGTGGTCCTGATGGCGTCATCGGTCTGTGACCTTCAGCACTCACTGGATCGGTTCGCAGCCGAGTGTGAAGCGGCTGGGATGAGGATCAGCACCTCTAAATCTGAGGCCATGGTTCTCAGCAGGAAACCGATGGAGTGCTTTCTTCAGGTAGGGAGTGAGTCCTTACCCCAAGTGAAGGAGTTAAGTACCTTGGGGTCTTGTTCGCGAGTGAGGGGACCATGGAGCGTGAGATTGGTCGGAGAATCGGAGCAGCCGGTGCGGTATTACATTCCGTTTATCGCACCGTTGTGACGAAAAGAGAGCTGAACCAAAAGGCAAAGCTCTCGATCTACCGGGCAATTTTCGTTCCTACCCTCACCTATGGTCATGAAGGCTGGGTCATGACCGAAAGAACGAGATCCAGGGTACAGGCGGCTGAAATGGGTTTCCTCAGGAGGGTGGCTGGCGTCTCCCTTAGAGATAGGGTGAGAAGCTCAGTCATCCGAGAGGAGCTTGGAGTAGAGCCGTTGCTCCTTCACGTCGAAAGGAGCCAGTTGAGGTGGTTTGGGCATCTGGTAAGGATGCCTCCTGGGCGCCTCCCGTCCAGCTGGGAGGAGGCCTCGGGGAAGACCCAGGACTAGGTGGCGAGATTATATCTCCAACCTGGCCTGTGAACGCCTCGGGATCCCCCAGTCGGAGCTGGTTGATGTGGCTCGGGAAAGGGAAGTTTGGGGTCCCCTACTGGAGCTGCTGCCCCCGCGACCCGATACCGGATAAGCGGATGAAGATAGATGGATAGATGGATGGATGGATGGATGGATGGATGGATGGATGGATGGATGGATGTTAATAGCCCCACTCATGCTAAAGGTCATACACTGGACCTGGTTTGCTCTACAGGTATAACTCCCACCCAGCTACAAACTCTTGACCTGGCCATTTCTGATCACCTTGCTGTCACTTTCTCTGTTTCTGCGCACACACGCAGGAAATGTGTTAAAAAAGAAAAAAAAAAAAAGCATATCGTAAAATCAAACAAGTGTGCACATCAAAACTATCCTGTACCCTTGCAGGCCATCTTACCAGTGATCCCCCAAACTGCACAGTTGATGATTTGGTTAATCACTACAACCTAGCCCTGTCACATAGCTTGGACTCTATAGCCTCACTCATTACTTGATCTGTCTCATTCTTCTGTTACGCTCCCTGGTTCACTGCTGAACTCCGCCGCATGAAGGCCACAGGGCGGAGGCTGGAGAGATACTATAAAAAATCTGGCCTCACTGTCCACCAGGAAGCCTACAACGACCATGTTAAGTGCTACAAAAATGCTCTGTCCTGTGCAAAAACTAACTACTACTCAACACTCATTGGCAACCAACAACATCAACCTAAACAGGTGTTTTCCACTATCAACCGCCTACTTTGTCCACCTGACCCTCCTCAACCATCTGACACTGCTGGCCTATGCTCCAGGTTCCTGGAATATTTCCAGAAAAAGGTTGAAACCATCCACCAGCAATTGCAACTGTCCAGCTCCTCCAACTATACCTTTGCTGGACATAAACTCTTCAACTGTCTCCACATCGCAGGGCTGCCTCTCCTCTTTCTCCCTGCTTAATACAGCTCAAGTTCTTGAGCTAGTATCAAAAGCTAAGGCCTCGACCAGTAAACAGGATCCAATGCCGACTGCCTTGGTCAAGGCGTGTCTTCCAACTCTATGTCCCACACTGGTCAACATCATCAACACCTCGCTGTCTTATGGGGTGGTCCCCACCAGCTTTAAAACTGCGGCGGTGATCCCTACACTCAAAAAACCTGGCCTGGACCCAGATGATCCAAATCACTATCGCCCAATCTCCAACCTACCTTTTATATGCAAGTTACTGGAAAGAGCTGTGGCAGCCCAACTCAACCATCATATGCTACATCACAACCTCTATGAGCCATTTCAATCTGGCTTCCGGACACATCATAGCACAGAAACTGCCCTCATCAAAATCACAAATGACCTTCTCATGGCGGCTGACTCTGGCCATGTCAGCATCTTAATTCTCCTCGACCTCTCTGCAGCCTTCGACACAGTCTCCCACTCATTGGCCTCACTGGTACTGTGTATTCTTGGTTTCAATCCTATCTCACCAACAGGCAACAATACATCACCCTTAAGGGCACCCGCTCTGAATTGGCGCCAGTCTCACATGGAGTGCCTCAAGGATCGGTGCTTGGTCCGCTACTATTCAACATCTACATGCTACCCCTTGGGATGATCATCTGGAAACATGGACTCCTCTTCCACTGCTACGCGGATGATACCCAGTTCTACATCAGCACTAAGCCATCTACTCCCCTTCCACCAGTGCCACTCATCAACTGCCTGAAGGATATAAAGAACTGGATGGACAGTAACCTCGTCAAACTCAATAACAACAAAACAGAACTCATGGTGTTTGCCCCACAGTCACTTCTCAAAAAGGTTGGTGACATCACATTGGATGTGGATGGCTGCTCAATCTCTGCATCCCCTCAAGTACGCAACCTGGGCGTCATCATGGACTCCACCCTTTCCTTCCAACAGCACATCAAAAACACTACTAAAACTAAGAAAACTAAGAACATCTCCAGACTCCGACAGTGGCTTTCCAATTCTGTAGCTGAGACCCTCATCCACTCCTTCATCACCTCCCGACTTGACTACTGCAAGGGTATCCTTTTTGGTCTGCCTAGCAAGTCTACTGACAGACTTCAGTATGTCCAGAACTCTGCGGTTAGGATGCTCACCCACACAAAACTTGGACTTCACATCACTCCCATCCTGAAGAAACTCCACAGGCTACCAATTAAGTCCCGGATCAAATATAAAATTCTCCTACTGACATACAAATCTCTCCATGGACTTGCACCTCACTACCTAACTGATCTGCTCCACCCATACACTCAGTCACGGTCCCTGTGGTCCTCTGACAAGGACTTGCTTGCTGTCCCTAAAACCAGGCTCCGGACATTTGGTGACAGAGCCTCCTGTGTCAGTGCACCATCACTCTGGAACAAACTTCCCCCTTGCTATTCGCTCTGCCTCCTCTATTATTACCTTTAAAACCCAGCTAAAAACATACCTCTTCACTGAGGCTTATGGAGTTTAATCTCTCCTGGCCACACACCTTCACCTCTTAACCCCCCCCCCCCTTGTTTGTTAAGCGTCCTGGGGTTTGTGAAAGGCGCTATAAAAGTCAAAGTTATTATTATTATTTTTATTATTACTGGGCCTTGGGAGGGAGTGTGAGGGTGTTGGGGCATGTTAAACCAGCCTCAGTGCATCGTTTTGGGGCTTAGAGTGGAGGCTTGTAGCCCTGGAGGTCATCAGCCAGACTTAGAGCAACTTACTGGGCCTTGGGAGGGAGTGTGAGGATGCTGGGGCATGTTAACCCAGCCTCAGTGCATATAACTGGGACTTAGAGTGGAGGCCTGTAGCCCTGAAAGTCATCAGCCAGACCTAAAGCCACTTACTGGGCCTTGGGAATGAGTGTGAGGGCCTTGGGAGGGAGCATGAGGGTGCTGGAGCCTGTTAACCCAGCCTCAGTGCATATAACTGGGATTTAGAGTGGCGGCCTGTAGCCCTGGAGGTCATGGCCCAGCCTCAGTTACAAATTCTGGGCCTTGGGAGAGAGTGTGAGGTTGCTTGAGCATGTTAACCCAGCTTCAGTGCTTATAAGTGGGGATTAGCGTGGAGGCCTTTAACCCTGGAGGTCATAAGACAGACTAAGAACCACTCACTGGGCCTTGGGAGGAGCATGAGGGTGCTGGAGCATGTTAACCTGGCCTCACAGCCACTTACTGGGCCTTGGGAGGGAGCATGAGGATTCTGGAGTGGGTTAACCCAGCCTCAGTGCAACTGGTACTTAGAGTTGAGGCCTGTAGCCCTGGTGGTCAAAGGTCAAACTTACAGCCACTTACTGGGCATTAAGAGGGAGTGTGATGGTGCTGGAGCATGTTAACCCAGACTCAGTAACTGGGACTTATAGTGGAGGCCTGTAGCCCTGGAGGCCGCTGCCAAACAAAAGAGCCACTCACTGGGCCTTGGGAGGGAGCATGAGGCTGATGGAGCCTGTTAACCCACCCTAAGTGCATGTAACTGGGACTTAGACTGGAGGCCTGTAGCCCTGGAGGTCACCAGCCAGACTTAGAGCCACTTACTGGGCCTTGGGAGGCAGTGTGAGAGGTGCTGGAGCATGTTCACCCAGACTCAGTGCATATAACTTGGGCTTAGAGAGGAGGCCTTTTACCCTGGATGTCAACAGCCAGACTTAGATCCACCTACTACAGCTTGGGAGGGATCATGAGAGTGCTGGAGGATGTTAACCCAGCCCCAGTGCATTGTTTTGGGCTTAGAGCAGAGGCCTTTAACCCTGGAGGTCATCAGCCAGACTTAGAGCCACCTACTTGGCTTTGGGAGGTAGCATGAGGGTGTTGGAAGGTGTTAACCCAGCCTGGAGGTCATCAGCCAGACTTAGAGCAACTTACTGCGCCTTGGGAGGGAGTGTGAGGGTGCTGGGGCATGTTAAACCAGCCTCAGTGCATCGGTTTGGGGCTTAGAGTGGAGGCCTGTAGCCCTGGAGGTCAAAGGCCAGCCTCACAGCCACTCACTGGTAATGTGGGGGGAGTGTGAGGGTGCTGGAGCATCTTAACCCAGCCTCAGTGCATATAACTGGGACTTAGAATGGAGGCCTGTATCCCTGGAGGTCAAAGGCCAGACTGACAGCCACTTACTTACTGGGCCTTAAGAGGGAGCATGGGGCTGCTGGAGGGTGTTAACCCAGCCTGGACATCATTTGAAGGCCCCCACTCTAAGCCCCACTTATATGCACTGAGGCTGGGAGAACAGGCTCCAGCACCCTCATGCTCCCTCCCAAGCCCCAGTAGGTGGCGCTAAGTCTGGCAGATGACCTCCAGGGTTAAAGGCCTCCTCTCTAAGCCCAAGTTATATGCACTGAGTCTGGGTTTACACCTTCCAGCACCCTAACCCTCCCTCCCAAGCCCCAGTGAGTGGCTCTAAGTCTGGTTGATGACCTCCAGTGTTAAAGGCCTCCACTCTAAGCCCCACTTTTATGCACTGAGGCTGGGTTAACACGCTCCAGTACCCTCACACTCCCTCCCAAGGCCCAGTATGTGTACCTGAGGATGGGCCATGACCTCCAGGGCTACAGGCCTCCACTATAAGTCCCAGTTACATGCACTGAGGCTGGGTAACACGCTCCAGCACCCTAACCCTCCCTCCCAAGGCCCATTATGTGTAACTGAGGCTGTGCCATGACCTCCAGGGCTATAGGCCTCCACTCCAAGTCCCAGTTATAGGCACTGAGGCTGGGTTAACATGCCCCAGAACCCTCACACTCACTCCCAAGGCCCAGTGAGTGGCTGTGAGGCTGGCCTTTGACCTTCAGGGCTACAGGCCTCCACTCTAAGCCCCAAAACAATGCACTGAGGCTGGGTTAACATACCCCAGCATCCTGGGAGGGAGCATGAGGGTGCTGGAGCCTGTTAACCCAGCCTCAGTGCATATAAGTGGGGCTTAGAGTGGAGGCCTTCAAACCTGGAGGTAATCTGACAGACTTACAGCCACTTACTGGGCCCTGTGAAGGAGTGTGAGGCTGCCTGAGCCTGTTAATCCAGTGTCATTGCATCTGACCTGGCTTAGAGTGGAGGCTTGTGGCCCTGGAGGCCGTTGCCCAGCAACAGAGCCACTCACTGGG
Organism: Etheostoma perlongum; assembly: GCA_026937815.1. Classification (NCBI taxonomy): domain Eukaryota; kingdom Metazoa; phylum Chordata; class Actinopteri; order Perciformes; family Percidae; genus Etheostoma; species Etheostoma perlongum. The sequence goes on from CM049387.1 coordinate 6,958,821, forward strand.
CATTGGGAGGGAGTGTGAGGATGCTGGGACATGTTAAACCAGCCTCAGTGCATCGTTTTGGTGCTCAGAGTGGAGGCCTGTATCCTTGAAGGTCAAAGGCCAGCCTCACAACCACTCATTGGGCCTTGGGAGGGAGTGTGAGGGTTCTGGGGCATGTTAACCCATCCTCAATACATCGTTTGGGGGCTTAGAGTCGAGGCCTGTAGCCCTGAAGGTCAAAGGCCAGCCTCACAGCCACTCACTGGTTTTTGGGAGTGAGTGTGAGGGTGCTGGAGCATGTTAACCCAGCCTCAGTGCATATAACTGGGACTTAGAGTGGAGGCCTGTATCCCTGGAGGTCAAAGGCCAGACTGACAGCCTTTACAGGGAGCATGGGGGTGCAGGAGGGTGTTATCCCAGCCTGGACATCATCAGCCAGACTTGGAGCCACTTACTCGGCCTTGTGAGGGAGTGTGAGGGTGCTGGAGCATGTTAACCTGGCCTCATAGCCACTTACTGGGCCTTGGGATGGAGCAAGAGGGTGCTGGAGCATGTTAACCCGGCCTCACAGCCACTTACTGGGCCTTGGGAGGGAGCATAAGGATGCTGGAGGGTGCTAACACAGCCTCAGTGCATCGTGTTGGTGCTTGGAGTGGAGTCCTTTAACCCTGGAGGTCATCAGCTAGACTTACAGCCACTCGCTGGGCCTTGGGAGGGAGTGTGAGGATGCTGGGGTATGTTAACCCAGCCTCAGTGCATTGTTTTGGGGCTTAGAGTGGAGGCAAAGCACAAGGTGACTTACAGCGGTTATAATCATCGTATGAAGTAAAGGAACACAGAAAGATTCTGCGCCGTTTCTGTCTAAAGTCGCGCTGCATCCCTACCTGTTTCCTCGTGTCTTTCTTCACAGCGGTGAAAGATCGTCATAAACTTTTTTCCTACTTCGCCAACAGTTCAAAGAATAAGTGCATCCAATCCTTTTAATCCAAAACCAGCTGGTCCCCTCACAATCTTGTAGATTCTGGCCGAGTTTCCTCATAAACAAAGCTGAACAGTCCATCACTTTTGGATTTTGATCGCTGCTGGCGTCTCCCCTCAAGCTGCCATATTGTATTGCTTTACACAGCTGAAAAGCCTGAAACCTAAGGAATTGAGTGACAGTTTTTTTTCAGCCAATCCATCGATGGTAATTTGAGTTATCACAAAATGGAGCAAATGAACTCGCACGATTTACAGAGGGAGGGACTTGGGAAAGACAGACAGTATTCCCTACCAGTTAGAAGTAATGTTATGAAACCAGCCTCCCTGTGTAGCCAATAAGAAGACGAGTTGATTGATACCAAACATGACCAGAAAATGTTAACCCTGTGATGGCTCCAGCTGTGTCAAAGCAAAAATATGGCCTTCTCATGGCATTTCACCATTTCATCAAATTATAATAACTTATTTCTATAAATGTATGCATGTAGTAGTTATTTCAGGTATATGTGAGAGTGATGTAGATGTGTTTTTTAATTTGAGAAGTTTTATATTTAGCACTTTTTTGGCTTTTTTTCTGAAAGGAAATAAGAAAAACGCACAGACATATCTGTAGAAATAAATTCATATAAAATCCATTTTATAAGTCATTTTTTTCTGGATTTTTTCTGTTTTAAGTTGAGACATGTGGCTAGGGTTCTATTTTTGTATGTAGCCCATGTAATATGCTTACAGTAGTGTTTTTTAATCATTTTACAGTTGATTTACTTGGACGGAAATAGAAATTCTCTATTCTAACCTCTTTATATCTGTGTCAGTAAGGCCTAGTGTCACACTGACACTAGAAACAAAACATTGAGAGTGTTAACTTCCCAATGACCTCAGAGTCATCCCAGAGGGCCAAAGGATGTGGAAACTGCATCACTTTTTTTGGGGTAAAAATTTAGGCGAGGAAAGCATGTATTTTCAAGTGGTTTATATTTAACATGCTCCAGCACCCTCACATTCACTCCCAAGGCCCAGTAAGTGGCTCTATTCTGGCTGATGACGTCCAGGCTGGGTAAACACCCTCCAGCACCTGAGGCTGGCTTTTGACCTCCTGGGCTACATGCCTCCACTCTGAGTCCCAAAACGATGCACTGAGGCTGGGTTAACATGCTCCAGCACCCTCACACTCCCTCCCAAGGCCCAGTGATTGGCTGTAAGTCTGGCCTTTGACCTCCAGGGATACAGGCCTCCACTCTAATCCCCAAAACGATGCACTCACACTCCCTCCCAAAGCCCAGTGAGTGGCTCTGTTGCTGGGCAATGGCCTCCAGGGCCACACACCTCCACTCTAAGCCAGGTCAGATGCAATGACACTGGGTTAACAGGCTCCAGGAGCCTCACACTCCTTCCCAGGGCCCAGTAAGTGCCTGTAAATTTGTCAGATTACCTACAGGTTTGAAGGCCTCCACTCTAAACCCCACTCTAAACCACACTGAGGCTGGGTTAACAGGCTCCAGCACCCTCATGCTCCCTCCCAAGGCCCAGTAGGTGGCGCTAAGTCTGGCTGATAACCTCCAGGGTTAAAGGCCTCTACTGTAAGCCAAAAACAATGCACTGGAGCTGGGTTTACACCCTCCAGCACCCTAATCCTCCCTCCCAAGTTCCAGTAGGTGGATCTAAGTCTGGCTGTTGACATTCAGGGTTAAAGGCCTCCACTCTAAGCCCCACTTTTATGCACTGAGGCTGGGTTAACATGCTCCAGCACCCTCACACTCCCTCCCTAAGTCCAAGATAAATGCACTGAGGCTGGGTTAACATGCTCCAGCACCCTCATGCTCCCTCCCAATGCCCAGTGAGTGGCTCTGATGCTGGTGCAACGGCCTCTAGGGCTACAGGCCTCCACTCTAAGTCCCAGTTATATGCACTGAGGCTGGGTTAACATGCTCCAGCACCCTCACACTCCCTCCCAAGGCCCTGTGAGTGGAAGTCAGTCTGGCCTTTGACCTCCAGGGATACAGGCCTCCACTCTAAGTCCCATTTACATGCACTGAGGGTGAGTTTACATGCCCCAGCACCCTCACACTTCCTCCCAAGGCCCAGTAAGTGGCTCTAAGTCTGGCTGATGACCTCCAGGGTTAAAGGCCTCAACTCTAAGCCCAAAACGATGCACTGAGGCTGTGTTAACAACCTCCAGCGCCCTCATGCTCCCTCCCAAGCACCAGTAGGTGGATCTAAGTCTGGCTGTTGACATCCAGGGTTAAAGGCCTCCAGTCTAAGCCCAAGTTATATGCACTGTCACTGGGTTAACAGGCTGCAGCACCCTCATGCTACGTCCCAAGCTCCAGTAAGTGGCTCTAAGTCTGGCCTTTGACCTCCAAGGTTAAAGGCCTCCACTCCAAGCACCAAAACGCTGCACTGAGGCTGGGTTAATCAATTTGAGCAACTTTTGTTGAACTATCTTCACGAGGTAGGTCTCGGTTGACACAGGGTTTTCTTTCCGTTCTCCCAGCAGCTCAAAAAAGGAAGTGAACTTTGCTCCCTGCAGGTCAACAGTCCGGGCTTCTTCCTGATTGGCTGACAGCACGTCTCTAACTCATCTCCTTCAAAATAAACTTCCTATTTACTTTCTCTTTATCTTAGTTTAATTATTTGAGACAATTTAATGAATTGACTTCTTAATAAAGTTCTAGCTCTTTTAATATAGATTTTTGACCTTGGTTACACCCTCCCCTCTTGAATTCATGCACGCCTCTGTGCATGGGAGCGGCTGTTTAGTAGCCGGTCCAAAGGGTGAGTTCGGACTTGTTCTTGAATCCTCAACTTCCAACAAGGCATCAGTAAGAGCCGTACTCAGTCCTTGAAACAGAGACTGGACAATCGATACCAACGGGCTTCCAAGATGTGAATACTGCAGTCGTTCCGGTCTTTCCCTGTTCCTCGTTGAACGTCGTACAATGTTGCTTTGTCCGTCGGCGTCAATACATTCAGATGGTACTGTATCACTGGTAACTTTTGCACCACCATCCATCTCTCTCTCTTTTCTTTCAACAGTGGCATCCTTTTCAGGAGTTTGTTTATTTTTGTCGGTAAGAAGGTCATTTCCAACAGGTCCAGTGACACTGAAGGGTAAACATACACTTGTTGATTCTTTAGCTCGTGTTCCTTTTCCAGGTGTTGTACGGGAAGTAGCAGGCAAACCTCCACTCACGGCAGCAATCCGGTGGGTCTTCTGCTTCAGCGCGACATGAGTCGCCAGACGACTTAACAGGTAAGTGATCTTCATCCACTAGAGCATCAACAGGTTTGGATACGTTTCTCCCCTTGTCCTCTGAAAAGGGGGACTCAGAATTGATGTTTGATCGGGGAATTTCATAAACCGTTGTAAATATTCCAATTTCTTTGGGTGGTTGTTCTCTGAACCACTCGTATGGAATGTCATCCTCAGAATCATTCTGATCATTTACATCATCATACAATTCAACTGACTTGCGTGTTTGTGGCCTGCGCACTTTTGGCAGGTCTGGCTTTTCAACGCTCAGTGGGAGAGAACCACAGGGTAGTAGAAGGTCTCTATGAAGAGTCCACAAGGGTCCTTCCCTGCTCTCTGGTCTGAGGGTGTAGACCGGAAGATCTCCAGCTTGCTTCACCACCGCATAAACATCCGGTTCCCACTTGTCGGCAAGTTTATGTTTGCCACGCAGGCGAACAGCTCTCACCAACACTCTGTCGCCATCCTCTAATTTAGAGGCATTGACGTGCTTATCAAATCTTGCCTTGTTCTTTGCGGCTATCTTTGTGGCGTTTTGGGTAGCTATCTTGTAGCTCTCTTCCAGATGAGACTTGAGCTTTTGTACGTACTGTAAGTGAGACTTATACCCATCATCCCTCAAGGGTAACCCAAGTGCCAGATCAATGGGCAGTCTTGGTCGGCAGCCAAACATGAGTTCATAAGGTGTGAACCCTGTTACATCATTCTTTGTACAGTTGTATGCATGTACTAAGGGTTTCACAAAGTTTCGCCACTGTGATTTGTCTCTATTGTCAAGTGTCCCCAACATGTTCAGTAAAGTTCTGTTGAAACGTTCGACTGGATTCCCTCTGGGATGATAGGGTGTTGTACCGATTCCAGCAATTTTGCATAGCTCTTTGATTGTCCGTGACTCAAAGTCGGGTCCTTGGTCACTGTGCAAGCGCTCAGGAATTCCATAATGGACCATGAAGTTGTCCCAAAGGCATCTGGCGATGGTCTGAGCTTTCTGATTTGGCGTCTTTGTAAAATGATCGGTGACCACCAAAATGTCTTTTGCACCACTCCTGTCAGGTTCTAAGGACAAGAAGTCCATACAAACAAGTTCCAGAGGCATGGTGGACCTTTTGTTCACCAACAATGCCGCCTTTTCTGGCTGTGCTTTTCTGCGGATACACCGATCGCAGGTCTTGACTTTTCTTTCCACATCGGCCGCCATCTTTGGCCAGAAGAATCTGGTCCGTACCAAATCCAAGGTTCGTTCAATGCCTAGGTGGCCCATATCATTGTGAAGGCTCTGCAGAACTACACTCCGGAGCTTCTCAGGTAAGACAAGCTGATGTGTAACTCTGCCATTGTCTTGACGTTTCCTGTACAGCACTTCGTTATGCAATTCAAGGCGATTCCACTCCCTTAGGAGGAAAGGGATATCAGGGAGTTCTTTTCTGACTGTTGGGGGTGGCTTTTCTCCACTTTCCATTTGAGCTATTACCTCCCGAAGGCAGGGGTCAGCTCGCTGTTTATCTCCAATCTCTCTCTCGGACAGATGAGGAAGACCAGGTAAATCATGCTGCTGTTCGTTCACAAAGCTGTCCGGTAAGGCCTCAGTGGAGATTACCAGAGATTGCACCAGTGTCATGCCTCCATCTTTGTCTCCACATTCATCCAATACACCACAAGCAAGATGCCTCTCACAGATGGCGTGCACAATGTCTTGGCTCACAACTCTCCCAAAGTCAGCCAAGTGTGTTTGCATGAACTGACTGATGCGCTCCTGTTCTTTCTGGGACTTTAGGTCATTTGAAAGCTCTCTGTGTGGTCTCCTTGAAAGACCGTCTGCATCAGAGTTCAGTTTGCCAGGTCTATATCGGAGCTTGAAAGTAAAAGCTGACAGGGCTGCTAGCCATCTTTAACTGGTGGCGTCCAATTTGGCACTGGTAAGAATGTATGTCAAGGGGTTACTGTCAGTCACGACAGTGAACTGATTTCCATACAGGTAATCATTCAATTTCAACGACAGCCCACTTTAAAGCCAGAAACTCTAACTTGTGGGCAGGGTATCATGATTTACTGCGTGATAGGCCCCTGAAGGCGTATGCAATCACTCGCATTTGACCCTCCTGCTCTTGATATAGGACTGCCCCAAGACCCAGGGTACTGGTATCGGTGTGAAGGACGTAGGGCAACTTGGGGTCAGCAAACCCAAGAACAGGAGCTGTGGTGAGCTTTTCAATGATGGTGTTGAATGCTAGCTCACAACTGTCAGTCCACCGATCGCCAAAGGGCCTCCTTGGATCACGGTATTGGTTAGTCTGTGTCTTGGTTTTTGATGCTCTTGTGCAGTGGGGGATAACCAGATGTCAAGTCGGTGAGGGGTTTGACGATGGCGGAATAGTCTTTTATAAATTGTCTGTAATAACTTGAAAATCCGAGAAAAGACCTTAGCTGTTTCAGGTCTTGGGGCCTTGGCCACGTTTTCAGGGCCTCCACTTTTCCAGGGTCAGTCCCCACTCCATCCTGTGATACGACATGCCCCAGGTACTTGACAGACGTTTGAAAGAACTTGCATTTCTCCGGAGAGAGCTTAAGGCCAAATTCCTTGAGACGGTTCAGGACTTTCATCAGCCTCACCTCATGTTCTTCCAAAGTCTTTGAAAAGACGATGATGTCATCGAGAAATACAAGAACTTCCTCCAAATTCATATCTCCCACACATCTCTCCATCAACCGCTGGAACTTACTCGGGGCGTTTGTGACTCCTTGAGGCATCCGGTTAAACTCCCAAAACCCCATGGGAATAGCCGGACTTTAGGTCAAGGACGGAAAACCACTTTGACCCGGTGAGTGAGGAGAACGCCTCTTCCATGTTTGGTAGTGTGTAAGTATCTTTCACAGTCTGGAGATTGAGTTTCCTATAATCAATGCAGAGGCGGACCTCGCCGTTCTTCTTCCTCACTACCACTATAGGCGACGAGAATGGAGACTCGGATTCTCTGATCACTCCAGCTTGAAGCAGTTCTTGTAAATGCTTACGGACAGCCTCCAAGTCATGGGGATGAATGGGTCGAGCTTTGTGTTTAAATGGCGTCTCGTCGGAGAGCTTGATTTGGTGCTTAACCTGATCAGTTCTGCCAAAGTCAAGATCATTCTGCGCAAAAACTTCAGGCATGTTGTTCAGTTTCCATGTGATACGCTCTTTCCACTCAACAGGGACAGGCGAATCGCCGAAGTTGAATTTGATGTCTGATTTCTGGAGAGAGTCTGGTTTTGAGGTAAGCACACTATGTTCTTGTGACAGAACTTTCTGAAAGGCACTGATCTCGCCAATAATACATCTTTGGGGGACAATAACATCGTGGTCTGACTCATTGGTAAGTACTACTGGGAGTTTGCATGGCTTTTTAGTGGGCAAATCAACAAGACAGGTTTTCACCAGCAGGCCACCTGGCAGTGAAGTTGAGGAAGGGTGCTCCAGAACTACTGATCTTTCTGTAATGAACCCATTGACTGCAACACAACCTTCCAAGACCACGGTTTGGCCAGCTGGAACCAACTGTGGGTCTTTGCCATGCATCCTCACCACCCCAAGGTCACCATCCTTACTCTGTTGCTGCCTGAGCTCAAGGACTTTGAGCACTGCCCTGTAGCCATGTGCTGCTGGCTGCTGTGCATCAGGAGCAGTCTCACAGTACATCTCATATAGTACATCAAGGGTGTTGGTACCTATCAGCATAAGTGAGCCAGAAGCAGCATGAACATCTGGAACTACCAAGGCGAGGGTTGGCACCTCGATTTCCACTCCCACAAACTCTCTGGGGAAAGTGACACTCAACTCCACGTATCCGAGGTAAGGTACACACTGACCATTGGCTCCTTGAACTTCAAGTAGGTCGAACAGTGGTCTGATTTCATGTCCAGAAAGGTGTTGTTGATAGAAGGACTGAGGGACCGTGGTAACTTGGGAACCCGTGTCCAGTAAGGAGATTGTGGAGCTCCCCTCCACTTCCACTTGGGCTGTGCTCTTTGTGCCTAATAAGCCCTTAGGTAGTTTGAAAGGACGACCTCTTGTATGAGACTGTTTTAGCGTGGCACTTGGCTTAGGTTCAATGGGACACGTTTGACCAATATCAGTTCTTGTCTGTCCCTCGACAGGAACTGAACTTAGTTTAAAGGAGAAGTAGGGGAGTTCTGTGCTTCCCACAACTGCTGTCGTTGTCTCAGTTCTTTCCGTTTTGCTGCTACCAGGGCAGGATTGGCATCAAACTCACAGGTGGCAACAACGTGCCCATCCTCCCCACAGCGAAAACAGTTCCAAGGCTTTGGCTTGGAAGTTGCACCCTTGTGAGAAGGTAAGTTGGTTTCGGAGGTTGCACGGTCAGGTTTTTGTGTGTTTGCCATTTTTGAAGTTTCTCTTTTGGGAGACACCATCTTTTTCTTTTTCATGAGAGACGTTAGCTGGCTTTTCAAGTCTGCGACTTGTTTCCTTAGCTCATCTACGCTACTAGTGTCAGGCTCAGCTTGGGTCTCACCACAGTTACACACCGTTTGCACGTGGGACACAACCTTCTGCTTTGTGGTGCCCAAGTGTTGTTTCATTCGCACTGCTTTGGCTTCTTGCCTATCTTCCTCAGTACGTAACAGCATTAAGAGTTCAGCGAACGTTGGGGGGTTCTGTTTTTTGTGTTCTAGGTGGAGGTCATTAAGCAGAACGTTGTCCCAACAGCCCCTGCAGAGCTGTCGAAGTAGGTGGCTGTCTACGTCCTGTACTGGGACGCCCCCTCTGCGCACAGCTTTACACAGTGCAACTTGAAGACGTTGCAGGTAGGAAGACGGTTTTTCTCCGGAGTCCTGGAGTGTGTTCATGAACCGTACAAACAGTTCCTCCCCATCTTCAACAGTGGAAAATGCAGAGTCTAAAATTTGCAGATAAGCCGTAGGGGATGCTTCAGGACCAAGATGTCTAACAAAATCGGAAGCTGGGACAAGAAGACTTTCAAGGATTTTCCTCGTTTTCTCAAGATCAGAAACAGATACATCTTTCATCATCAAATCAGCATGAGACCGCCAAGTGTCATAATCAACCTCACTGTATGGTCTAGGGATTTTCCCTGAGAAGGCTCTCAACTTCAAAGTGGGATGAGAGTGTGATGGTTTGTCTTCATTCCTCACAATGTGCTCAACAACTATCCTTTGTACCTCAGGTGGGTTGAGTTCACTGGGGCTCAGAGTCATAGGTGTCTTTGAGTTAAAAGAAGTAGATGTCCTCCGATTAACATCCAAGGGGTCAAGCTCCACGAGAGGGGCAACATCAACCAGCCGTTGTGACGGAACATCATGCGGGCTGTGCCCTACAGCCTGCTTAACTTCCTGTGGACGTTGGAGCGAAGTAGGATCCTCACTGGATCCAGCACCCTCAATAGACTCCTCTATTTGAGACATCACCTCCTTTAACACCTGCTCAAGGTCCTGTCCACTGAGTTTTGCTATTTCTTTGAGCTTCTCGAGGTAAATCTGTGTGACAGTGCTGCCTACTTGTTGTGCGTAGACACTTGCAAGGGTTTGGACATGGTAGGTGACATCAGGGCATTCTGGAAATGGGTGAATATAAGGCAAAAAAGGTTCTAATGCCTGTACAGCAGTGCCATGGTTATACTCTACTATCAGGTTTGTGTGAAACTCTGTGGTTGAGTCATCTATCTTTACAGTCCTATTAATTGAACCATACTTTTTCAAAAAGTCAAAAATGTTTTCATCTTGCTCTGATCCAATTTCAATTTCAATTTCAATTTCAATTTATTTATAGTATCAATTCACAACAAGAGTTATCTCAAGACACTTTACAGATAGAGTAGGTCTAGACCACACTCCAGAATTCACAAGGACCCAACAGTGTCCTCCAGAGCAAGCAACAGTGCGACAGTGGCGAGGAAAAACTTCCTTTTAGGCAGAAACCTCGGTCAGACCCAGGCTCTTGGTAGGCGGTGTCTGAAGGGCCGGTTGGGGTTAGAATGAAAAGTGGCAGTTACAATCCCAAAAAAATAGTAGTTGTTAGTAGTCCTTTGTAGTCGGCATAGCAGAGTGTAGCAGGAGGAACATGGCATCGTAGAGCGTGTAGCGGGACCATGGCGACAGCTGCAACCTCGATTCTGGAGCCTCCCTGATCCGAGGAAACATGCTGGGGGAAAAGAACATAAGGACTCCGGGGAATGACTCCCCAGAGCTAGGTTAGTAACAAGCATTTCTGGGACATGGATGCACATAATTGGAAAGATAGAAAAATAGAGGAGAGAGGAACTAGGTGTGTCACAGGAAGTCCCAGCTGTCTAAAACCACTATTACAGCATAACCAGGAGAGACAGTGTAAAGAGAGGAGCCTGGCCAGGCCACAACTCTCCCCAAACCCTCCCCTGGCTAGGGTAGGGGGAGAGGCACCCAGGGCCAAGGTCATGATCCTGTCAACCCACTCACTAGGACTTGATTTGGGACTTTGATGCTCAATTTATCAACAATATCCATTTTCTAGTGGTGTGTCAAATTATCATGCAATAACAAAAGTTTGTTTCAGGTAATTGTTTGGCAATGAACTAGGCTCCTGGCTGGCTCGCCAACTTATTGTAACCCTTTAGAGGGGGTGAACAGAAAGGGATTACTCTATATGATGGTTGTCTAGGGCCAGTGGGATCAGAAGTTCTATGTTCGCCTATGGAGCCCAGGATTAACCAAACAATACACCAGAAACGACTTAACAGCAGTTTACTTTCTTTGAGAAAACAAAGACGCTTCTCTTTTAATAAATGGATGAGAAGGATAAGCCAAAAATATAAAAATTACACACTATCAGATGACACAAATCTTACCCGGGTAAATAAAAAAATAAAATGTAACCAAAACCCCACAGCTGTGATTCAAAGTTCAGAGTTTCTGTTTTCAGTCACTTCAATTCAGTTCCAGTTCAATCCACTATGGAAGTGAAGAGTTTGTGGTGTGCGTGTGTGTGCATGTGAAATGAGGTGCTAAATTCTGCAGGCGCCGTATCTTTAGTTCTCCACTGGGCTGGGGCTCGCCATCCACGTCTCAATCCAGGCTCCAAATTCCCAATAGATCAAAGGTTCAAAGGGTCCAACAAAAAACCTGACCTACAGTGAGTAAGGTCAGAACATTCGTTTAGCTTCCAATCATGAACTGTAGAATATAATTCATGTTAAGGTGAACAATCATTGTATCATGACATTACAATATCGGTAACAACCATTCTCAAAATATTCTTAGAGGTAATTCTTGAAAAACCTTTCCAATATTATATCAAAGTATCGCTTCCACATAATAATTAGAACACAAAATAACATACTGTGTACCTTCTGCCATATGAAGGCATGCTTAGACACATCTCAAATCAAATATAACACTCAAAGATAATTCAAATATATCTTAATGTGATCAAAAATGCACAAATAAGAGTGCTAAATCGACACAGTTAAGTGTATAACAATTATGCAACATATTGCACAGCGCTGAATTAAGTTTGCAGTTTTTTAAAACATCAAGCTAATTGTTCTAGCACTTGGGAATTGTGTCTGACATTGTGCTAGTTAGCATCTCAGCTAGCGCTTCATGTGCGCTAGCATTGGCGGCTAGCGCTTAGCGGCTAACGCTAAGCATGGTAGAACAATCGCTTACCAATGCGTTTCTTCGTCAGAGAGGCGTCAGGTCTCTCCGACTGCACTCTCACAAGTCCAGGGCTCCCCACTGGATTGTCTCAAGACGGGTTTTTTAATCAATTTGAGCAACTTTTGTTGAACTATCTTCACGAGGTAGGTCTCGGTTGACACAGGGTTTTCTTTCCGTTCTCCCAGCAGCTCAAAAAAGGAAGTGAACTTTGCTCCCTGCAGGTCAACAGTCCGGGCTTCTTCCTGATTGGCTGACAGCACGTCTCTAACTCATCTCCTTCAAAATAAACTTCCTATTTACTTTCTCTTTATCTTAGTTTAATTGTTTGAGACAATTTAATGAATTGACTTCTTAATAAGGTTCGCTAGAATATATTTAATATAGATATAGATATAATATAGATTTTTGACCTTGGTTACATGTTGAAATGACAGAAACAAGGTGAAAACATCACAAAAACATCAGAAGAGGCCGAAACGCACATTTCCAGCATGGAGATGTGTGTTTAACAGCTTCTGTTAAGAAACTAATGTAATTGTGTTGAAATCACTGTAACAAGGTTAAAACATCACAAAAACCTCAGAAGAGGCCGAAAAGCTTGTTTCCAGCATGGAGATGTGTGTTTAACAGCTTCTATTAAGAAACTAATGTAAACCTGTTGAAATGACAGAAACAAGGTTAAAACATCACAGAAACATCAGAAGAGGCCGAAACGCACGTTTCTAGCATGGAGAAGTGTGTTTAACAGCTTCTATTAAGAAACTAATGTAATCCTGTTGAAATGACAGAAACAAGGTTAAAACATCACAAAAATATCAGAAGAGGCCAAAACGCACGTTTCCAGCATGGAAATGTGTGTTTAACAGCTTCTATTAAGAAACTAATGTAAACCTGTTGAAATGACAGAAACAAGGTTAAAACATCACAGAAACATCAGAAGAGGCCGAAACGCACGTTTTATGCATAGAGATGTGTGTTTAACAGCTTCTTTTAAGAAACTAATGTAATCCTGTTGAAATGACAGAAACAAGGTTAAAACATCACAGAAACATCAGAAGAGGCCGAAACGCACGTTTCTAGCATGGAGAAGTGTGTTTAACAGCTTCTGTTAAGGAACTAATGTAATCCTATTGAAATGACAGAAACAAGGTTAAAACATCACAGAAACATCAGAAGAGGCCGAAACGCACGTTTCTAGCATGGAGAAGTGTGTTTAACAGCTTCTGTTAAGAAGGTAGTAAATATTTGAACTGTTATCCATTGTATTTGATGGTGTTGGATATCGCAAAATTGAATATAATACCAAAATTAGACACAATTTTACAGTGTTTACCCCCACAATGCATTGCATGACGTCACACTGGGGAGATAACAGAGCAGCCTGCGTTTTATTTACCACTGGTCTGGCCTAATGTGGCTTCTAGTCTTTTAATATTAACAGTCTATGGTCTCAATCGAGTCCATGTGACTTTATTATATTTATAATAATATTGGAGGGAAAGTGAAACACAGCTTAGACGGGGATGTTGTTCGGCTTTTCACAAGTTTAGACCGCTAGCTAACGCTGTGCCGCCGGACGTTAGCACAACAGCGTTAGCCTAGCCTGCTAGGTAAATACTACGACTGCCTGTGGTGTTGCCTATATATGCGTCCATGTTGTCAACATCATACATGTGGCATTAGTGCACCTTTTGTACCATAATTGTATTGAATGAAATAGTAAGCTTCGCTCCTACGAGATGGGGGGGTTTGTTACGTTACACACAAAGCTAACTGGCTATAGTTAGCCTGTACGGATGCTAGCGGATATAGCTAACGTCGCGTAGCCAGCCAGCAACTTCGGCAGTAGAGTTTCGGTAAGCTAACACGACCGCGATGTCGCCCACAGTCAACCTGCAGTGATGTTTGAAATATAAACAATTACAATCCTGGTGCGTGCTGGTTGGGGAGAACCATGATCCTGCCTGAAATGTCACAAACGGATTTAGGCATCTTCAGATCAGCTGATCGCGGGGCTCGCTTCCTGACCGGAGGGGCTCGCTTCCCGACCGGAGGGGCTCGCTTCCCGACCGGCGGCAGGCTCGCTTCCCGACCGGAGGGGCTCGCTTCCCGACCGGAGGGGCTCGCTTCCCGACCGGAGGGGTTAGCTCCCTGACCGGAGGGGCTCGCTTCCCGACCGGAGGCGCTCGCTTCCCGACCGGCGGATCACTCGCCTACAGCACCCGCACTCCACCGCAGCTTCGCCACCACACACACACAAGCACCGGCCAAACAGCGACACGTTTTCACCGGAGGAAGAGGTAAACACTTAGAAATAACACTCGGGGATGCCTTCTATTACTATATCTAGATAAGTGTAGCAGTACTTATCTGAACTAACGACATGATCACTGTCACTAGATCGAAAGAAAACGTTGACGTTCACTCGGTGCTATTCACTGACAGTAAAAAGTAGTCATTGTATGCACTGCTGCGTTGCTAAAATAAAGGAGATAAATGAAGGAGACTTCCCCACAATCTTGACAATTCCTCATTTGCCCTCTCACGTCTGGCAGGTACGTAATTATTCGGCTGCTGGCCTTTCCTCCTCTTCCACATCCCAGTCAGTCACCGTAGTTCTAGTGCCAGGCTGAGACTAACTCCCCTACGTGACGTCATCGCCGAATTGACTTCATAAACCCGCGAACACCAAAAATGACCAAAAACTAACTTTTAACACTATTTGGAGACATTTTTAAAAATGATATACATATCTTGAGTGTTTTTTGTACCCAATAATCAACAGTGGTGGTTAACTTGCAACATGCCATTTTTAGGAGAAAACGTCTTTCAGTGATAAATTGCAAGCATTAAATCTTCATAAACACGCACATACAGCACATCATTAGAAAGCTTAAAGTCTCACGATTCCATCAAGCCCACACACAAAGCATAAGGTGACTCACAGCGGTTATAATCATCGTATGAAGTAAAGGAACACAGAAAGATTCTGTGCCGTTTCTGTCTAAAGTCCCTACCTTATTTCCTCGTGTCTTTCTTCACAGCGGTGAAAGATCGTCATAAACTTTTTTTTCCTACTTCGCCAACAGTTCAAAGAATAAGTGCATCCAATCCTTTTAATCCAAAACCAGCTGGTCCCCTCACAATCTTGTAGATTCTGGCCGAGTTTCCTCATAAACAAAGCTGAACAGTCTATCACTTTTGGATTTTGATCGCTGCTGGCGTCTCCCCTCAAGCTGCCACTTTGTATTTCTATATTTAGCCGTATAGCCTGACCCTTAAGGAATTGAGTGACAGTTGTTTTCAGCCAATCCGTTGACGGTAATTTGAGTTATCACAAAATGGAGCAAATGAACTCGCACGATTTACAGAGGGAGGGACTTGGGAAAGACAGACAGTAGTCCCTACCAGTTAGAAGTAATGTTATGAAACCAGCCTCCCTGTGTAGCCAATAAGAAGACGAGTTGATTGATACCTAACTTGACCAGAAAATGTTAACCCTGTGATGGCTCCAGCTGTGTCAAAGCAAAAAATATGGCCTTCTCATGGCATTTCACAATTTCATCAAATTATAATAACTTATTTCTATAAATTTATGCATGTAGTTATTTCAGGTATATGTGAGAGTGATGTAGATGTGTTTTTTAATTTGAGAAGTTTTGTATTTAGCACTTTTTGGGCTTTTTTTCTGAAAGGAAATAAGAAAAACGCACAGACATATCTGTAGAAATAAATTCATATAAAATCCATTTTATAAGTCATTTCTTTCTGGATTTTTTCTGTTTTAAGTTGAGACATGTGGCTAGGGTTCTATTTTTGTATATAGCCCATGTAATATGCTTACAGTAGTGTTTTTTAATCATTTTAAAGTTGATTTACTTGGACGGAAATAGAAATTCTCTATTATAACCTCTTTATATCTGTGTCAGTAAGGCCTAGTGTCACACTGACACTAGAAACAAAAAGTTGAGAGTGTTAACTTCCCAATGACCTCATGGTCATCCCAGAGGGCCAAAGTATATGGAAACTGCATCACTTTTTTTGGGGTAAAAATTTAGGCGAGAAAAGCATGTATTTTCAAGTGGTTCATATGAGGTTAACAGCTTCGATTAAGAAACTAATGTAATCCTGTTGAAATGACAGAAACAAGGTTAAAACATCACAGAAACATCAGAAGAGGCCGAAACGCACGTGTCTAGCATGGAGAAGTATGTTTAACAGCTTCTGTTAAGAAACTATTGTAATTGTGTTGAAATCACTGTAACAAGGTTAAAACATCACAAAAACCTCAGAAGACGCCGAAACGCACGTTTCTAGCATTGAGAAGTGTGTTTAACAATTTCTGTTAAGAAACTAATGTTATCCGGTTGAAATGACCGAAACAAGGTTAAAACATCACAAAAACATCAGAAGAGGCCGAAACGCACGTTTCCAGCATGGAGATGTGTGTTTAACAGCTTCTGTTAAGAAACTAATGTAAAACTGTTGAAATTACAGAAACAAGGTTAAAACATCACAAAAACATTAGAAGAGGCCGAAACACACGTTTTATGCATAGAGATGTGTGTTTAACAGCTTCTATTAAGAAACTAATGTAATCCTGTTGAAATGACAGAAACAAGGTTAAAACATCACAGAAACATCAGAAGAGGCCGAAACGCACGTTTCCAGCATGGAGATGTGTGTTTAACAGCTTCTTTTAAGAAACTAATGTAATCCTGTTGAAATGACAGAAACAAGGTTAAAACATCACAGAAACATCAGAAGAGGCCGAAACGCACGTTTCCAGCATGGAGATGTGTGTTTAACAGCTTCTGTTAAGAAACTAATGTAATCCTGTTGAAATGACAGAAACAATGTTAAAACATCACAGAAACATCAGAAGAGGCCGAAACGCACGTTTCCAGCATGGAGAAGCGTGTTTACAAGCTACTATTAAGAAACTAATGTAATTGTGTTGAAATCACTGTAACAAGGTTAAAACATCACAGAAACATCAGAAGAGGCCGAAACGCACGTTTCCAGCATGGAGAAGCGTGTTTACAAGCTACTATTAAGAAACTAATGTAATTGTGTTGAAATCACTGTAACAAGGTTAAAACATCACAAAAACCTCAGAAGAGGCCGAAACGCACGTTTCCAGCATGGAGATGTGTGTTTAACAGCTTTTGTTAAGAAACTAATGTAAAACTGTTGAAATGACAGAAACAAGGTTAAAACATCACAAAAACCTCAGAAGAGGCCAAAACGCACGTTTCCAGCATGGAGAAGCGTGTTTACAAGCTACTATTAAGAAACTAATGTAATCCTGTTGAAATGACAGAAACAAGGTTTAAACATCACTAAAACATCAGAAGAGGCCGAAACGCACGTTTCCAGCATGGAGATGTGTGTTTAACAATTTCTGTTAAGAAACTAATGTTATCCTGTTGAAATGACGGAAACAAGGTTAAAACATCACAGAAACGCACGTTTCCAGCATGGAGAAGTGTGTTTAACAGCTTCTATTAGGAAACTATTGTAAACCTGTTGAAATGACAGAAACAAGGTTAAAACATCACAGAAACATCAGAAGAGGCCGAAACGCACGTTTCCAGCATGGAGATGTGTGTTTAACAATTTCACTTAAGAAACTAATGTAAAACTGTTGAAATGACAGAAACAAGGTTAAAACATCACAAAAACATCACAAGAGGCAGAAACGCACGTTTCTAGCATGGAGAAGCGGGTTTAACAGCTTCTATTAAGAAACTAATGTAATCCTGTTGAAATTACAGAAACAAGGTTAAAACATCACAGAAACGCACGTTTCCAGCATGGAGAAGTGTGTTTAACAGCTTCTATTAGGAAACTATTGTAAACCTGTTGAAATGACAGAAACAAGGTTAAAACATCACAGAAACATCAGAAGAGGCCGAAACGCACGTTTCCAGCATGGAGATGTGTGTTTAACAGCTTCTTTTAAGAAACTAATGTAATCCTGTTGAAATGACAGAAACAATGTTAAAACATCACAAAAACCTCAGAAGTGGCCGAAACGCACTTTTCCAGCATGGAAATGTGTGTTTAACAGCTTCTGTTAAGAAACTAGTGTAATTGTGTTTAAATCACTGTAACAAGGTTAAAACATCACAAAAACCTCAGAAGAGGCCGAAACGCACGTTTCCAGCATGGAGATGTGTGTTTACAAGCTACTATTAAGAAACTAATGTAATCCTGTTGAAATGACAGAAACAAGGTTTAAACATCACAAAAACATCAGAAGAGGCCGAAACGCACGTTTCTAGCATGGAGAAGCGGGTTTAACAGCTTCTATTAAGAAACTAATGTAATCCTGTTGAAATGACAGAAACAAGGTTAAAACATCACAGAAACATCAGAAGAGGCCGAAACGCACATTTCTAGCATGGAGAAGTGTGTTTAACAGCTTCTGTTAAGAAACTAATGTAATTGTGTTGAAATCACTGTAACAAGGTTAAAACATCACAAAACCTCAGAAGAGGCCGAAACGCACGTTTCTAGCTTTGAGAAGTGTGTTTAACAATTTCTGTTAAGAAACTAATGTTATCCTGTTGAAATGACCGAAACAAGGTTAAAACATCACAAAAACATCAGAAGAGGCCGAAACGCACGTTTCCAGCTTGGAGATGTGTGTTTAACAGCCTGAATATATTTCAATATAGCTTTACTTTTAAGCCCTTAATTTTAGAATCCTTCATCAGAATGCTCTGATATTACCTGAGAGACACACTGGATATGTGATGTCTCCCCCAGACTTGGAATGAAGCTGGCATACCATCAGGATGCCTTTTTGGAGTAGCCTGAAAAAGAGTAAAATATGCCTTTAAAAGCCTGAAAAAGATTTAAAATACAGCATTAATTAGACATTCAAGGCTTCAATTTTAAAATCCTACATCAGAATGGTCCTTAATTACCTGAGTGACCCAATGGATATGTAGTGTCTAACCCAGAGTTTGAATGAACCTGGCTTAACAGTAGGAATCCATTTTAGAGTGGCCTGAAGGAGAGTTAAATATGCCTTTAACAGCCTGAATATATGTCAATATAGATTTACTTTTAAGCCCTTAATTTTAGAGTCCTTCATCAGAATGTTCTGATATTACCTGAGGGACACACTGGATATGTGATGTCTCCCCCAGTCTTGGAATGAAGCTGGCATAACATCAGGATTCCTTTTTAGATTTATCTTAAAAAGAGTAAAATATGCCTTTAACAGCCTGAAAAAGATTTAAAATACAACATTACTTAGACATTCAAGGCTTTAATTTTAAAATCCTACATCAGAATGGTCCTTAATTACCTGAGTGACCCAATGGATATGTAGTGTCTAACCGAGAGCTTGAATGAACCTGGCTTAGGAGTAGGAATCCATTTTTTGAGTGGCCTGAAGGACAGTTAAATATGCCTTTAACAGCCTGAATATATGTCAATATAGCTTTAGTTTTAAGCCCTCAATTAATTAATGCTGTATTTTAAATCTTCATCCTTCATCAGAATGCTCTGATATTACCTGAGAGACACACTGGATATGTGATGTCTCCCCCAGTCTTGGAATGAATCTTGCATAACATCAGGATTTCTTTTTAGAGTAGCCTGAAAAAGAGTAAAATATGACTTTAACAGCCTGAAAAAGTTTTAAAATACAGCATTAATTAATTAAGGGCTTAAAAGTAAAGCTATATTGACATATATTCAGGCTGTTAAAGGCATATATAATTCTCCTTCAGGCCACTCTAAAATGGATTCCTACTGTTAAGCCAGGTTCATTCAAACTCTGGGTTAGACACTACATATCCATTGGTTCACTCAGGTAATTAAGGACCATTCTGATGTAGGATTTTAAAATTGAAGCCTTGAATGTCTAATTAATGCTGTATTTTAAATCTTTTTCAGGCTTTTAAAGGCATATTTTACTCTTTTTCAGGCTACTCTAAAAAGGAATCCTGATGAGTATTGATAAGTGGGGACTATTGCGCGTGCACGTGAAAAAAAAGGGGAGGGGTCAAAAATCCCCCTAGAAGTGGGGACTATTGTGATTCATTAGGGAGGGGTTGAAATCCCCCTGAGTGAAGCTGCGCACGCAGATGATCAAATCTAAGTGGAATTTATATAAAAGAAGATGTTTTTAAAAGTTTCAGTGCTATAGTTGTGTGATTAAACAGCTATGCAGGTTGGGGGGGTGTAAGTAAAAACAACTATAGCAGTTGTGCAGGGGTTGTGCTCAAGGGATGTGTGTGTGTATCCATCACCCGCCCAAGGCATACAAGATGTTGAGATGAAGACACCCTGTCTATGTTGTATAGGCAGAGATCCCCCCTGGGCGTCTGCAGTGTCAGTCCTGATATTGAATCCTTTGATGTAAATAAACTTTGTGTGTGTGTATGTCCCATCACCCGCCCAAGGCATACAAGATGTTGAGATGAAGACACCCTGTTTATGTTGTATAGGCAGAGACCCCCCTGGGCGTCTGCAGTGTCGGTCCTGATATTGAATCCTTTGATGTAAATAAACTTTTGTGTGTGTGTATGTCCCATCACCCGCCCAAGGCATACAAGATGTTGAGATGAAGACACCCTGTCTATGTTGTATAGTCAGAGACCCCCCCTGGGCGTCTGCAGTGTCAGTCCTGATATTGAATCCTTTGATGTAAATAAACTTTGTGTGTGTATGTATGTCCCATCACCCGCCCAAGGCATACAAGATGTTGCGATGAAGACACCCTGTCTATGTTTGTATAGTCACAGACCCCCCCTGGGCGTCTGCAGTGTCGGTCCTGATATTGAATCCTTTGATGTAAATAAACTTTGTGTGTATGTATGTCCCATCACCCGCCCAAGGCAAACAAGATGTTGAGATGAAGACACCCTGTCTATGTTGTATAGTCAGAGACCCCCCCTGGGCGTCTGCAGTGTCGGTCCTGATATTGAATCCTTTGATGTAAATAAACGTTGTGTGTATGTATGTCCCATCACCCGCCCAAGGCATACAAGATGTTGAGATGAAGACACCCTGTCTATGTTGTATAGTCAGAGACCCCCCCTGGGCGTCTGCAGTGTCGGTCCTGATATTGAATCCTTTGATGTAAATAAACTTTGTGTGTGTGTGTGTGTGTGTAAGTAAAACAACCATACCGGTTGGGGCAGGTGTTGGCCAATGGCGATCCGCTAGAACCGTGACAAGATATTAAGGGGAGGTCTTAGCCTTCAATAACGCCGTGTCCAGTCCTGTAGCATCACACCTGGTCGTCTCGGCTTTTCTGCTGGCTAACCGGTATATTCCGAACCACGTGTTTCCTCTTCTTATTAATTCATTGATTTGGGTTGCAGGCCGGAGAATTAGCACGAAAGTGAAGACATATTTCTGTTCTTTTTAAAAATGGTTACTCCTTCAGTAAATTATACATGTAAACATATGGGCAGTCTTCTTCAGCAGGTAAAGAGACGGGAACGTACGCAGACCTTGAGAATGCATCTAAAGACGTGACCCAGTGCAAATTGCCCCGTGTAAACTGATTAAGAAGGCGAAGGCAGAGCGGAGTTCTGGTGAGTTGAGAGGAACGGTTAAAAATGCTTACAGTAATTAAACATGAGTCAAATGTTTCTGTGATAAAATAAAAATATTGAGCTGTATATGGTCCTACCTACAGGTCCCAGTAAACAGAGATTTAACAAACTCATGGTATTACCAACCACTGTCGTCACAACTAGCGGCCTATCGGCACCAGTATTGAAGCAGCCAACCGTTATACACCTCCTGAGGTAACAGTTGGGGAAAATATGTGTGTGTGTGTGTGTGTGTGTGTTTTAAACTTTAAGGCTATGTGATTATGTCATTCTCATCTGATTGTAGGATAATGGACCCAGTCCGCTGAAAAGCCCTGCAGAGGGGCTACATCCAGCAGAGACAGGGCTGGATCATTTGCGAAAAGCGGCCCACGACTTACAGAGGTCAGGAGTGTTAAACCTGCATGGACCAGAGGATACACACATCACTGCAGGAGTGAGGGAGCTACAGGAGACAGGGGAAGAGGTAGGCTTTGGGGTTTTTTCCTTTGGGTGCAGAGGACCGCAGAGGCCTCTGTTTGAATGAGGGAATTCTATTTGGGGAAGTTTTTCTTTAAATAAGGTGTGTGTGTGTGTGTGTGTGTGTGTGTGTGTGTGTGTGTGTGTGTGTGTGTGTGTGTGTGTGTGTCTCTCTCTCGTCTGATTGTAGGACAATGCACATAGGCTGGTGGAAAGCCATGCAGAGGGGCTACATCCAGCAGAGACAGATTTTTACCTGCTGAGCCAAGCTCTCCTGAATTACGAGGGTCTGGGGTGTTAAACGAACACCGGCCAGAGGACACCCATAGCACTCCAGGAGTGCCGGTGCTACAGGGGATAGGAGGAGAGGTAAGCATGGGGACTTCTTTCCTTTGGCTGCAGAGGACAGCATTGCGGTGTTTTTTTCTTCTCTCGGCCTGTAGAGGGCAGCATAGCAGGTTTTTCATATGTGTATTATAGTCAAGGAAAATTTAAATTTATCTTATTTATTATTATTTTGTCAGTATTGTTATTATTTATTTTTTTTTTTAAATAAGGTGTGTGTGTGTGTGTGTGATTATCACGTTCTCTCGTTTCACACCCTAGGAGGGGACTGGAGCTCCAGAAGTAAATGAAGTTGATGAGCGCCGAGTGTCAACATTGCCAGAGGGACCATTGTTGTCACTACAGGTCGATGGACTCAACAAACTTGGTGCGTCTGCTAATTTAAGCGTTATACCATTGCATGAAGCATATATGAATTTATCAAGTGGTAGCAGTGATACTAATCAATTAACGACCCCCGCAGATTCTATAATCAAAGTTCTAATTGCTAAAATAGACAATCTCCGTGGTGATGTAAAAGACCAAATCAAAGGCATCTTAGACAAGAATGCAGCATTAGAGGCAGAGGTAAAAGCCCTTAGGCAACAAAATTGGCGTCAGTTCAAACTCCTGTACAAGCAGCGACGATCAGAAAAACGCAAACACCAAGGCTAAACTAGATTAACCAGAAAAAAATGGACCCCCCCAAAAAAAATCAAAACATCTAGTGAATCCAGACAGCGATGATGAGTTACTATCATTATTCGAAAACAATCTTAAAAAAATGACTACGAGCTTAAAAAAATTATTGAAAGGTGCTACAAAATTGCAGGCATTGAATATTAGTCAGACAGTGAAAGTGATTATGAAGAATTTATGGAAAAGTGTGACAAACAACTGGCAGAATATGAAAAAAGGACACATCCCCATTGTTAAATTCAAACAGTCCGGCATCCAGCGTCTATGAGGACTCGCAGGCGTCAGAACAGCTATGCATACCTGAGCAAAACCCCCCAAGGCCATGCTTAAATTCACACAGTCTGGCATCCATCAGCACGGCATCGTTACAACAGGCACCCACGATGCAAGCAGAGACATCTGATGGGCAGAGGCCAATCACCCAGGGGCCTAACCCCATAAGACAATTTTTAAATCCAGACAGCGTACCGTCTACCAGCACCGCAGCGTTACAACAGGCACCCGCGGGTCAGGCAGGGGGTGGTAGGGTAACAAATGCTATAAATGTCAGAGAAATTCCGAAGTTTAATGCCGCTGAATTCCGGCAGCATATCTCCATGAGTGGCATAGACATGAGTGACATTAACAGCGTCCCGTCACAAGTTCATAGCACACTAACAGGATTAATTGGCACAGCGCTACAATCCGCAAGTCAAGATATCGTGTTGAATGTGGTGTTAAGGGGTCCGTCGTTAGCTGATGATATTCAAACAGTGTTACATGCAAGAGATGACTACAATCCCGACTCTTTTCTGGAGCAAATTGCACAAGCTCTACAGAGTAATGATACTTCATTCACAGATGACTCGTTAGAGTTTGTTGTTACAGTGGCACGCAACATGTCAGACGGGGCGAGGCGTAAACTGGCGTCTGTGGGTTTTGATGAAATTATAGACCGGAAGATTAATTCGCTATTCAATCCTATGAACACGGCGGATGGTCTTTGTTTTGACATATGTCTTGCGCACTACGCTAACGAGGGGATGTCTCATTCTGACAAGAAAGACTATGCAAAGCGTCTATATAGAGAGCTAGGCTTTGAACATTCACACTATGTAGCATTTTCTGACATTGACAGGGTACAGAAGCATCTGAAAATTAAGATTATAATATTTCACCATACTGCCGGCTGTAAAAAACCACAGCTTTTTAAAACTCATGACAAACCAGAAGGGCATACAGCCTGGCTATATCTGCATAATGATCACTACTACCTAATCACAAACAAAACCGCATTTTTCGGAGCTGACTACGTGTGTGATGCCTGTTACCAGCCGTACTCAAACTATCTTACACATGCTTGTAGTATGGGTTGTAATGTGTGTCATACAGCATGTTTTCACAAACCCGGGAATACCGTACGATGTGGTGATTGTAAACGCATTTGCAAATCTCTACATTGTTTTGCTCAACATAAGCTAATGCATGCAAAACATCGCTTTATCCCTTGTGACCGGTTAAAATACTGCGATGAGTGCGGAAAGACCTACCACGTATGGAAAAACGGAAAAAAACATGTTTGTAAAGCGCTAAAATGCACACACTGCGGGGAAGACATGATAGGTTAAAAACACGAATGTTAAATCCAGCCGCTCAAGAAAAAACCAGCAGAAGACAAATACATATACTACGACTTTGAAACGCGTTTCCAGAATGACAGACACGTGGCCAACTTCGTCTGTAGCATTGATATGAGCGGCTCCAAGTTCTGTTTCTCAGGCCTGGACTGTGTGTCATCATTTGTTAAGCATTACAGAAAACCACGATATAAAAATGCAACCTTTATAGCGTATAATGCCTCAGGGTTCGATAGTTACATATTGTTGGCATATTTTGTAACGCAGAATATCTGTCCGACACTCATAACAAGAGGGTCCCGCATTATTTCAATGTTTGACGACAATTTCAAACAGCGTTGGATTGATTCATTTAGCTTCCTCCCGATGGCGCTAGCTAAAACACCTGCTGCTATGGGGTTCACTGATGTATTAAAAGGCCACTTTCCCCACGCCTTTAATACCGTGGAGAATGAAAACTACATTGGACCCCACCCCGCACCTTCCTACTATGGGTTTGAAGCTATGTCCGAGGCTTCAAAGGAAGAGTTTATGGCATGGTATCAATCTGTTAAAGACACCACTTTTGACCTGAACAATGAGCTTGCTCGCTACTGTGCTAATGACGTGGCCGTTTTGGCTAAGGCGTGCAAAATTTACAGCATCCTCAACACTAGATCCGTTTGTGTTTACAACACTAGCGTCCAGTTGCATGGGTGTTTATAAAACACTTTTTATTCCCAGAGACAGTGTGGCCCTAACCTACGAAGGCGCCTACATAAATCCAAATAAGACACACTCTGACGTGTCAATGCAATGGTTGGAGTATGTTGCGCATAGGGAAAACATTTTCCTTCAACACGCCCTCAATACGGGTGAAAAAACCTTCGGGCCGTACTCTATCGATGGATACTGTGAATCCACCCACACGGGGTACGAGTTTGCTGGATGCTACTTCCACGGCTGTGTAAAGTGTCATTCTCAGGCAGAAATCAATCCTACTCTGAAACTACCCTATGGGCAGCTGTACACTGAATTCAACGCCAGATTGTCCGCGTTAGAGTCAATACATGGCCTAAAAGTCGTTGTAATGTGGGAATGTGAGTGGGTCAGGGAGGTGGGGTCTAATCCGTGCGTCAAAGCGTACATGTCCACCTACGTCAAAACGACACGGCTAAACCCACGCGATGCCCTATTTGGTGGGCGAACAAATGCATTAAAGCTGTATCACCGGGCTGCGGATGGTGAAATGATCAGATATTATGACTTTACAAGTCTCTACCCTACTGTGCAGGCAAAGAGAGATTATCCCATTGGACATCCTCAAATAATCTATAGGGATTTTGATGATATCTCGCAATATTTCGGCCTAGTGAAGTGTACGGTAGATCCTCCCAGAGGACTGTATCATCCGGTGCTACCCCATCGTTGCCATGATAAGCTTATGTTCCCTCTGTGTGCTACCTGTGCCAATGAGGAGAATCAGACGACACAATGTGGTCACAGCGACAGTGAGAGACAGCTGGCGGGGGCATGGGTCTCATTCGAGTTGCAGAAAGCGTTGGAAAAAGGCTATAAAATAGCTAAAATCAATGAGATCTGGCACTTCCCGGAAAAATCTTTTTAAAGAGTATGTCAAAACATTCCTTAAACTGAAACAGCTCAATGCAGCTCAGATGTGCGGCCACCCTGATGAAGACTTTATAACCGAGTTTGTTTCTGGAGGTCCCAAATGCTACGCGTATCGAACAGCACAGGGCAACACCCAAGTGAAATGCAAAGGGGTTACCCTCAATGCAAAAAATGCCAGCGTGGTCACTCATGAGTCATTAATAGGGTTGGTAAAATCATTTGTGGCCAATCAGCATAGTGACAAGCAAAAACGTTTCATCTCAAAAACGCTTCAATGCACAGGTGAAAAAAAGTACAAGTTGTGTACAACAAACGTCGGGCTCTTCATGACTATTCCACACTCCCTTATGGCTATTAACAATCCTTATCAAGCCGAATTCGACGGTAGACTGCAACATCCATTCAGCGCTGTTATTAGCGGCCCATCTAACTGTGGTAAAACGTGCTTTGTTAGAGACTTGATCCGAAATGCAGCGGCTGTTATTTCACACAAGATTGACAATATTGTATATATATACTCATGCTGGCAGCCTTTATACGATGAACTACTTACATTTGTAAATATAAATTTTGTCAATAGCATACCTGAATCATTTTGTGACGATGCATTGCTCCCCATCCATAAAAATAACTTACTGATTATTGATGATTTAATGAATGACGCCAGCAGTAATACTGAAGTTCAAAACGTTTTTACAAAATATGTACATCTCAGCTGTCTCAGAATCTGTTTATTCAAGGCAAAACCAGTCGCACGATAAGCTTGAATACTAATTACATTATACTATTTAAAAATCCCCGAGACAAAAATCAAATAAACTTATTGGGTAGACAGATGTACCCCGGTAATAGTAAATATTTCATGGAGGCTTTTAATGACGCAACAAGTTCAACATACAGCTATCTCCTGATAGATTATAAAGCCAAGACGCCGGACATGTTCAGACTCAGAACACACTCAGGTTGGATCTCATCACAACAGGTTGTATACGTTTCGTATACGTTGTATACGAAACACCAGGTATTATAATGTCCTCACGCATGCAGAGAAACCTCACACAGCTGGAACTCCTCCACAAGGCCGCTCCTAGAGTTAGAGGCGCTATTATCAAGAATGCCAACTCAGACTTTATTGACGCCCTGTGTGAAATAGCTCTTAATATTTTAAGAGGTAACATCCCCTTGTCTACCAAACAGTACAAGTTGTTAAAGAAGAAGAAAAGAGTTATCCGAATAGTGGCAGATAAAAAAGTTAACCATTCTAAAAAGAGGAAATACATCAATCAGACAGGAGGTTTTCTTCTGCCTCTGTTAGGGGCTGCAATATCCTTCATTACCAGTCTCATCACCCGAACCTGAGATGGAACATACACAGAAAATGTTTTTAGTGCCTCAGCAACAGCTACTCTCACTGCAACAACAGCAAGCAGCAAACGCATCTTTGAGACAGTCTGCCCAAAATGAATTGGATCAGGCAATGGGTAAAATTCTGAAACAGTCGGACATTGATATATATGTGAAAGCTAAAAGATACGCCAGCATTCTGCAGAGATACCTGGCTATGGTAAAACAGGGTGAACAAGAAAAAGCTGTAATCACACTATCCCTGCCCGAGGATAATTCAAAGGAAGATCCAAAAGACAATATTGTAGAAGACAATGTCAT
Organism: Etheostoma perlongum; assembly: GCA_026937815.1. Taxonomy (NCBI): domain Eukaryota; kingdom Metazoa; phylum Chordata; class Actinopteri; order Perciformes; family Percidae; genus Etheostoma; species Etheostoma perlongum. The sequence continues at coordinate 6,986,639 of CM049387.1, forward strand.
AGCAGAAGTTTTAAAACACCTGCCGAAACGGAATAAGAGAAATGCTGAATTTATTATGGCCTCACTAGCTCGTAATAACGAACACATATCGTGGACAAAGCAAGGTGAAATCGTTGTGAACAATAAGAATGTCCCAGGGAGCCATTTTATGCGATCTGGTGAAAAGTGTGACGACATATAACAACATCTCAGACCAATCAAGACCTACGGGGTGGAATCTATTTTTAAAAACCCTTGCAAACTTGAATGTACCATTATCTGTAATTCCAAACACATCCGTGCGCTCTATTGCTGCATTTAAAACAGCTCCATCACCAGGAGATATTAGCCCCTTTAGGACTCCAACGTCCAATAGAAATCGCACAGTGAGTGATTCAAATAGCGGTCTTACTCACAACCCCTCGCGTTATTCACCACCCCCTAGTGTGACACGTTGGGCTAGTTTCTGATTATGTTTTTATCACAGTGTACAAAATTATGAATGCAATTTTCTGTGTTTTATTTCATTTTTTTTTTTTATATTTTCTATTCTACCTGTTGAATGTATTAATATCCCATGAAAATGTGTCTGACTGTAAGGGAATATTGTTTTCTTTTATGCGACACAATTGAATGTAAAAAAAAACAAAACAGTGACAATGTAATATTAATACCAATTTTCTATTTTACACTATTTTCTATTTCATTTTATTTAAAATTTTCTATTCTACCTGATGAATGTAGCAATGTCACATGAAAATGCGTCTATCTGTAAGGGAATATTGTTTTCTTTTATGCGAATCCATATAAGTGCAATTGAATGTAAAACAGTGGCAATGTATTTTTTTAATACCAATTTTTGTCTATTTTGTGCTGTCCTGTTTTTATGTAATTCTCATTAAAACTATTCGATTAGAAATAAGCAGACCTGCAGGCTTTTTTTATTGACATATTCTTTTATTAATTCAAGGGGGTCATTACACAAGAATCTCATCTGTAGAAAGCACACGCATACTGAACACACTTAAACTTCTGAACGTGTGGCACAACACAGGGTGCAGCTTGTTGACAAAATTACACACCATGCATCGTTACATACCAGATTAGGGCCATACATGCTCAACACTTTGTTAAAAGTCTTGTTTTTCTGAATTTTGCATAAGAAGAATACACAGTGTTGTCCGCATACTGTAGAAAAGTTATTTTGCACCTGGATGTCAGAATGATAAATCTCCAGGCAGTTTTTAAGAGGAACTGATTTATCGGTGGCAGAAAACTGGTAGGTGAATTGCCAAAACTGTCAAAGAAATAGCCACGCTTGTCTTCAGTGATGTATATGGCCAACCAGTGCTCCCCCAGCATATCACTAGCATGTGTATTAACCACAACCATCGCGGGTAGCTTACATATAACAGCTTTTGGTAGCTGGTCACACGCCACCACACCTAGAAAATTTGTGTGTCTATCCACTCTCTTTACAAGCACGCTTGTGAGTTCCACCGTATTCATAACTAATAATGATCGAGGAGCACCTGTCTACGTTTAGATATTTCGACTATAGAATCAAAAACAGAGTAACAGATTAGTGTTACTGTACGTGGAAGGGGGGTCCTGAAATGGGCTTCCAAGCGTACATTCCCGGTCTTAATCAGTGACAGGTTTCCTGAGCACCCCCCATCGGGCTCCAAATTGAAACAAAATAGTGTGTATCCCTCTCCAAAATTGGATCGTGATATTGCCATACTGCGGTCCTTTAAATGACGGCCTGTTGATTCAATCAGCTGATAATATTCCCTTGCGTATTGCTTTCTTTGAAAGTGAGGCTGGAAGGGACGGGCGGGGTGCGACTGACGATCGGCATGCAAAGTAATAAACTCTGTAGTAAAATGTTCAAAATTAAATGGGTTACGTGCGTAAGATCCCGTGTAGGCCTCATTATCTACAAATGCTAAAACAACAAATTTAGGTATCTGTCCCATGAATAAATTTTCCTGATTGCACACCCGGGTCCCAGCTGGTATGGAAAATGTTTTTAACACGACACGATCAATGGCATATTTGGCGTTTGCATGTTGTAAGGCCCTGCTATGGGCCAGGCGTATTGTGGGGGCCACAGTCACCTTCTTTACAAAAAGACTCGCCGACATTATTTTCACAGTGAATAGGACATTTCCGGGGGTCATTAACACAAAGTCATCTTTTGCGCGGATAAATTTCAGAGAAAGGTCAACGCCATTTAGCATAAGTTTTTCCTGAAAAAACAAATCTGCGTGTATGGGGGCTATTAGCTCTACAATGCGGCTCTCAGATGTGTATGCACCCCTCTCCTTCAACCCTAGATTGTCGCCGGTGATAGAAGTATCATCCATCTCGCCGCTGGTGTCTTTACAAAACAAGCCCGCGCTAAACTGTGTGTCTAGGGTGTCCTTTCCATAGTTTAGCAGACATTCAATCATTCCACGATATTTTTTATGTATTTGAAGACTGTGTGATCAATCTATCACCCAATGTTATGTCTACTTGGGAGAAGAGCGTACACCCGGGATAGTTTATAAACCCCACATCGGCTCCATTGGCTAGCCCAGCACCATCAGGGTTTGTGATCCTTACGCGTATATACAGATATGAGTCATTTAGGTCGATATAATCTTCACCTGAAGCAGATATGAAAAACTCTATAGGCCCCGTATCTGTCAGAGCCGACACAGGAGGTATTTCTGTATAACATGATTTTTCAATAGACGTCTGTGTGTTTGGCACAGTGAATAGATCCAGCTCAGTCTTTACGCATTCATCAGACTGATTATGGATGAATGCCATGATTTAATATCCCTTGAAGAAAAAAATAAAATAAGTAAATGTGTATTCCAGTCTAGAAAATGTCTTTCGGGAAGCTCCGAGTGCGTCTGTCTGGAGTTCTGCGTCTTCTGACCGCTGGCTTCCTTTTGACTGCTCTAGCATTTTTGCCAGGGTTTTTACGTCTTTTAGATGCTGTTCGGCGCCCCACATCCTGAGGGTGGGTTTTTTTTAGGTCTAAGTGTATATACTACAAGCCCGTTTCCCTGTTGCCTTCCAGCTACAGAGTTTCTTACATTTGTTACAACATCACCAATAATCCCAGTGGCCGCTGTTTTCAGGTGTGGTTTTGCCAAATTAAACCCCTTTTTTAAAAGCGGAACGGCCATACGAAATAAATTCCTAAATATGCCACCCAGGCCGTTGCCATATTGTGTACTCAACCCAATAAATCCTGGTAATTCTCCTCCGGCCTGATTCAAATAATAGGTTGTATAGCGCCCGTCATCGCCGTTGTAAGCTTTACGCATCATTTTATTGCTGTTTCACCGGTCTAAAATGCAGTTTGACTATAACTTTACCGTATGAGAACGGTATGAGTTCACTCTGGTCGTCGCGCAGTTCAATTTGTATATCACTTATGGTTGAGCGTGACAGAGATGTGTAGTGGGCATACGTCTGGCCTCGTCAGAAATATTTATGCATCTGAGAAAGGGGTACGTTGCTATCTCCCACCAGCTGATAATCTATGATTTCACTATAAATAAATATGTTATATTGGCCCGCATGTATATCGGCGGGGTGAGGGGCTGCACAAAGCTTTTTCTTTAAAAGGTCGGGCTGTATTAGAAAGGGCCTGCCAGGCACAAAACCAAGCATTTCTGCTAATCGGCCTTTAAACAACACACGCCATCCGCCCCCTCCAGAGAAGTATACTTTATTCGTAATGGCGTTATAATGTAGGCTGACGTCTATGGATGAGTTAATTATACATTTTGCGTTATACTCTTTAATAACGCTCTGTACGGAGTCATACCATCCCACCGAAAGTTTAACATAGTATATCTCAGCAGTTTTTAGGTCAAAAACTTCCACTTCGGATTCCTCTGTTGAAAAACTGTTCCAGACACGTGGGTATTGAATTTCAATAAGGCCGACTTCATAGGGCTGCTGCAAAATGATCGGCTTAGCAAGCTTAGTTCTGAATTGACATATCTTATTATTTGGGTATACTGACGATGAAGAATTACTGGGTAGGGTGACAAAAAATCCATTCTTATTCATCTTCTCCGATGCTTTTCACAGCCAGTGTCTAAATGAATAGGCTACGCATTTTACATCCTATTTATTTGACGTCCACGATGTCTTTTTCAGAAACCCATGAATTGAATTTCTTAGGCCAACCCAGCCACTTCACAAGGACGTAACGCTTATGCCCCACCCTCTTTCTTGTCACAACTTTCTCTATTTTAAATTTTTTATTCTCATCAATAATCACTATTTGTAACTCTGCCTCGTAAAAGGTGCCTGTCAGCATGTCCCCACTAATATCTTTTAGTTTATAGACCGGCGGTGTACGACTTATAAGTTTCGCTATTGTAAAAAACTCATCTGTATAAGTTTGCTCATACCCCTTTCTAAATAAACTGCGGTGTTTTGATATTCTAACCGTATTTCCGACTTGAAATTTAAAGGGCACCGGGGCATGTGGTTTCAGTTTGTACAGATTGATGAAGACAACTTTCTCATTGTCTTTATTCACTGTGAACGGGGCCATTTTTATTGACCTATGGTATGAAGAATTGTAAGCGGTAACCAGATCGGGGATTGTATCAACATATCTTCGTGAGTTGACGGATGTTAAAAATCGCCACATACGTGTTTTGAATGTCCTATTGAACCTCTCCACCACGCTTGCTTTTGTCTCATTGGATGTCGAGAAATGATGAATTTTATATAATGTTTCAGTAAATTATGAAAAGCAGTATTATAAAACTCCTTTCCCTCGTCTGTTTGAACTTTCTGTGGTATCCGTCCATCACGTAGTATTTCTTTAAACGCATTTGTAACAACTGCCCCTGATTTGTTTTTAAGACACCTCACCCAGCAGTATTTAGAAAACACATCAATACAGGTCAGCAGATAACGCATATCATCATTTTCTGACGAATATTCACTCATATCTACCAGATCAATCTGAAATTGTTTGTCAATGCCGTTAACCAGTACTCTATTTCTTGGGAAATTTCTCAACGCAGGTTTATGCAAGGTATAGGTGTCCTGACGCTGTAAAAACTTTTGAACCGCTGGTATTGTTGGAATCGCTCCTGTACACTCTTTGACCGCTTGACAAAGCTTCCCCACCCCTCCTAATCCTCCAGGGTGTAAAGGATCATAGTATATCTTTTCCATAACACCATCCATGATTCGTTTAGATACAACTGACCACATTAGCTTTGTGTCATACATTTTTATTTTCAACACAACAGGTTATGACGACATGGTTACACATTCGATCTGAACAGCGTTTTTGATAGCTCATTCACATTCTCCAGTAATCACCGATTTCACGAATTTGTGCTACTTTAACAACATCATCACCCACCATCGCATCATACATTTCACGGATTTTGACTGTAACATCTTCAGCTGATTTTAACTGATACAACACAGTTTCAGCCACTGCACGGATTCTGAAGTCGTCAGCACTGATACTTTTCAAGGTCAGAAAGCGCCTCGCAGCATCCACAAATTTATTGGTCAATAGTCATTTCATAAGCAGGTCAAAGTGCTTTGCGTAGAACCACTCAGGTATACTGGTTAAGCACTCGTGATGTTTCTGGCTCGGGTGGTTGATCTGGCAGCCGTAGCCCACCTCCTCCCAGTACTGATACAGCACTATCCCCAACAGGTGTAGAGATGCCGTCTTAATACCGTCCATGAGCAGAGTTGAAATCACTCCATCGGTCTGGTCACACCACAATTGCACTCAATATAGCCGCCGTCCAGCTGTGCGCCATAAGAGGCTATGGGTGATATGTCTGGACATATGTCGCCCCACACCAGATGCGTGGCGTCAGAAGGTAGGGGGGGACGCCGGAATCAAAAGAGATGGGGGTAGAGGAGGTGTCAAAGGCGATGGGGGTGCCAGGAAATGTTCAGGCGTTGAAAATGATGATGATGATAATGATGACGGTGAAGATCCGGTGACCGTCAGAGGGGTGAAAGAATTCTGCGTTCCGGGAGGCGTACTAGGGATAGGGTAACACCACTCCAGCCCTTCTGGAAGAATAAACACCAGTCACTCATTACACATGTAGTAAAGAAAAACTATTTTTGACAATTATTTGACACATAACTATACCCACCATCTTCCTAGTCTCTGTGGTTGACAATTTCAGGTCTATAAAGCGGTTGGGGTAAGGACCGGTTCTGATGACAGCTGTCGTCAAATATAAGTCTTTTCTTAATCTTCTCATAGGACGTCCTTATACTATCTCTTCTGATGACATAGTCAATGGTATGAAAGTGTTTCTTCAATAGCTCCCAATCACACCACTGTATACAGAAGATGTTTTTAAACCGCTCTTCATTTTCCTGGCTAGAGACTGGATATGGCTTTAAGCTCCACTCCGTACGTCCTCTGGTAGCCACAAATTTCTCTTTTTCCTCGCACACTCTGAGAAAAATAAATTCCTCAGGAGATCTATTGAATCTATCTGCTTCCACCCGATAGATTTTCCCTTCTTTGTAGCTATCCCACTGTGTTACATAGATAATCTCAGAAAAGCCTTTAACATCAAGATCCTGACAGACTACAGATCTAAAAACACGGCAATCTTTTAAACTCAGCGTTGTTGGAGCTAAATCCTGCTCCATTCTCAGGGTTCATTCAATTAGTAGTCAAAATCTCAGATGTTGAAATGTGAATCCATTTTATTACATAGGATATCCTAGAGACAAAGTTACCTGGATCAAGCTCTCGCAGCTCTCCCCCTTCCTTTGTCTGACTCTCTGGCTCTCCGACCCCCAGTATTATCTCACAAAGGGTGGGGTCTTGTGCTTATTCCTTATCTTTTAGTTGGGATGTGACTGAGGGTTTATGACCCTCAGAGACTTGAAAGCAACAGAGCAGTAGGGCCATAAAGGGTGACTGAAACCAGAGACAGGGTGTCTCTAACATCATCAATTCAGCTTATGACACATTTGTAGAGCTGGGTTATAACAAAATGTACCAGAACATCTTATATTATAAAACAAAAGTATTGCTAAACAACTTAATGCAACAAACAACAAACTACAAACTTATAACAACAAACTTAATGCATGACCCACATGTCTTCATTTATGTTGAAATAATGCTTTTACCTTTTAGCTTGAATGTATAATGCAAATCACCCACAATGTTTAAGCACATATAAAATTTTAAATTCAAGAGCGTGTACTCTGTTTTAGCCTCAGACTTTAGCGCTGGGTTGGCACTAGCACACACCGCTAAAGTAACCGTTAGCATAGCCAATAGAATACACAAATCCATTGTCCCCTATAACATCAACATTAGCCGTGCTACATTCACCTATGCTTTTAGTTAAAATCTCAGGACGAGTTCTCTTCTTCTGCGGCGCATAACTCAATTCAAATGTAGTGGAAGGACCACGCATTTCAAATGTTGTGCTAGGACCGCAAATACCTTCTCAATGATTAAGCTCTCTCGGGCATCAAATCCATGAGCATCCATGTCTAGGCAGCACAATTCCAGAGCTCAACGTACCTTACGCAGCAGTGCAACTGAAGGAATGAGGTGCAGAGTCTCGCCTCGTTCTTGTTACTTATAGGCTAAGACCTACCCCTTAATGACGTGTCACGGTTCTAAATGCTAGCCATTGGCCCACTAAGGCCCATCTTTCATTCAACGTCATTACGCATCACAAAATTGAGTGTATCCCTCCCCTTTTTTAGGGGGGAATTTCAACCCCTCCCTAATGAATCACATGAGCAGCGCAAAGGTCCCCACTTCTAGGGGATTTCAACCCCTCCCTAATAGATCACATACATGAGTGTCACATGCACGCGCAAAGGTCCCCAATTCTAGGGGGATTTTTGACCCCCTCCCCTTTTTTTTCACGTGCACGCGCAATATCGCCCATTTATCACTACTCTGATGTTATGCCAGCTTATATTCCAAGACTGGGGGAGACATCACATATCCAGTGTGTCCCTCAGGTAATATCAGAGCATTCTGATGAAGGATTCTAAAATTAAGGGCTTAAAAGTAAAGCTATATTGAGATATATTCAGGCTGTTAAAGGCATATTTAACTCTCCTTCAGGCCACTCTAAAATGGATTCCTACTGTTAAGCCAGGTTCCTTCAAACTCTGGGTTAGACGATACATATCCATTGGGTCACTCAGGTAATTTAGGACCATTCTGATGTAGGATTTTAAAATTGAAGCCTTGAATGTCTAATTAATGCTGTATTTTAAATATTTTTCAGGCTATTAAAGGCATATTTTACTCTTTTTCAGGCAACTCTAAAAACAAATCCTGATGTTATGCCAGCCTCATTCTAAGACCGGGGGAGACATCACATATCCAGTGTGTCCCTCAGGTAATATCAGAGCTTTCTGATGTACAACCTTTAAATTAAGGGTTTTAAAGTAAACCTATATTGACATATATTCAGGCTGTTAAAGGCATATTTAACTCTCCTTCAGGCCACTCTAAAATGGATTCCTACTGTTAAGCCAGGTTCATTCAAACTCTGGGTTAGACACTACATATGATCCATTGGGTCACTCAGGTAATTTAGGACCATTCTGATGTAGGATTTTAAAATTGAAGCCTTGAATGTCTAATTAATGCTGTATTTTAAATCTTTTTCAGGCTTTTAAAAGGCATATTTTACTCTTTTTCAGGCTACTCTAAAAAGTAATCCTGATGTTATGCCAGCTTCATTCCAAAACTGGGGGAGACATCACATATCCAGGGTGTCTCTCAGGTAATATCAGAGCATTCTGATGTACGACCTTAAAATTAATGGCTTAAAAGTAAAGCTATATTGACATGTATTCAGGCTGTTAAAGGCATATTTAACTCTCCTTCAAGCCACTATAAAATGGATTCCTACTGTTAAGCCAGGTTCCTTCCAACTCTGGGTTAGACACTATTGATCCATTGGGTCTCTCAGGTAATTTAGGACCATTCTGATATAGGATTTTAAAATTGAAGCCTTGAATGTCTAATTAATGCTGTATTTTAATTCTTTTTCAGGCTGTTAAAGGCATATTTTACTCTTTTCAGGCAACTCTAAAAACAAATCCTGATGTTATGCCAGCTTCATTCAAAGACTGGCGGAGACATCACATATCCAGTGTGTCCCTCAGGTAATATCAGAGCATTCTGATGTACGACCTTAAAATGAATGGCTTAAAAGTAAAGCTATATTGACATGTATTCAGGCTGTTAAAGGCATATTTAACTCTCCTTCAAGCCACTATAAAATGGATTCCTACTGTTAAGCCAGGTTCCTTCCAACTCTGGGTTAGACACTATTGATCCATTGGGTCTCTCAGGTAATTTAGGACCATTCTGATATAGGATTTTAAAATTGAAGCCTTGAATGTCTAATTAATGCTGTATTTTAATTCTTTTTCAGGCTGTTAAAGGCATATTTTACTCTTTTTCAGGCAACTCTAAAAACAAATCCTGATGTTATGCCAGCTTCATTCAAAGACTGGCGGAGACATCACATATCCAGTGTGTCCCTCAGGTAATATCAGAGCATTCTGATGTACGACCTTAAAATGAATGGCTTAAAAGTAAAGCTATATTGACATGTATTCAGGCTGTTAAAGGCATATTTAACTCTCCTTCAGGCCACTCTAAAATGCATTCCTACTGTTAAGCCAGGTTCATTCAAACTCTGGGTTAGACGATACATATCCATTGGGTCACTCAGGTAATTTAGGACCATTCTGATGTAGGATTTTAAAATTCAAGCCTTGAATGTCTTATTAATGCTGTATTTTAAATCTTTTTCAGGCTGTTAAAGTCATATTTTACTCTTTTTCAGGCTACTCTAAAAAGGAATCCTGATGTTATGCCATTTTCAATCCAAGACTGGCGGAGACATCACATATCCAGTGTGTCTCTAAGGTAATATCAGAGCATTCTGATGAAGGACTCTAAAATTAAGGGCTTAAAAGTAAAGCTATATTGATATATATTCAGGCTGTTAAAGGCATATTTAACTCTCCTTCAGACCACTCTAAAATGCATTCCTACTGTTAAGCCAGGTTCATTCAAACTCTGGGTTAGACAATACATATGATCCATTGGGTCACTCAGGTAATTAAGGACCATTCTGATGTAGGATTTTAAAATTGAAGCCTTGAATGTCTAATTAATGCTGTATTTTAAATATTTTTCAGGCTGTTAAAGGCATATTTTACTCTTTTTCAGGCTATTTAAAAAGGAATCCTGATGTTACGCCAGCTCCATTCCAAGACTGGGGGAGACATCACATATCCAGTGTGTCCCACAGGTAATATCAGAGCATTCTGATGTACGACCTTAAAATTAAGGGCTTAAAAGTAAAGCTATATTGACATATATTCAGGCTGTTAAAGGCATATTTAACTCTCCTTCAGGCCACTTTAAAATGGATTCCTACTGTTAAGCTGGGTTCATTCAAACTCTGGGTTAGACACTACATATCCATTGGGTCACTCAGGTAATTAAGGACAATTCTGATGTAGGATTTTAAAATTGAAGCCTTGAATGTCTAATTAATGCTGTATATTAATTCTTTTTCAGGCTGTTAAAGTCATATTTTACTGTTTTTCAGGCAACTCTAAAAACAAATCCTGATGTTATGCCAGCTTCATTCTAAGACCGGGGGAGACATCACATATCCAGTGTGTCCCTCAGGTAATATCAGAGCTTTCTGATGTACAACCTTTAAATTAAGGGCTTTAAAGTAAACCTATATTGACATATATTCAGGCTGTTAAAGGCATATTTAACTCTCCTTCAGGCCACTTTAAAATGCGAAACAAGGTTATAACATCACAAAAACATCAGAATAGGCCGAAATGCACGTTTCCAGCATGGAAATGTGTGTTTAACAGCTTCTGCTAAGAAACTAATGTAAAACTGTTGAAATGACAGAAACAAGGTTAAAACATCACAAAAACCTCAGAAGAGGCCGAAACGCACGTTTCCAGCATGGAAAAGCGTGTTTAACAGCTTCTGTTACGAAACTAATCCTGTTGAAATGACAGAAACAAGGTTATAACATCACAAAAACATCAGAAGAGGCCAAAACGCACGTTTCTAGCATGGAGAAGGGTGTTTAACAGCTTCTATTAAGAAACTAATGTAATCCTGTTGAAATGACAGAAACAAGGTTATAACAGCACAAAAACATCAGAAGAGGCCGAAACGCATGTTTTATGCATAGATATATGTGTTTAACAGCTTCTGTTAAGAAACTAATGTAATCCTGTTGAAATGACAGAAACAAGGTTATAACATCACAGAAACATCAGAAGAGGCCGAAACGCACGTTTCTAGCATGGAGAAGGGTGTTTAACAGCTTCTATTAAGAAACTAATGTAATCCTGTTGAAATGACAGAAACAAGGTTAAAACTTCACAAAAACCTCAGAAGAGGCGAAACGCATGGTTTTATGCATAGATATGTGTGTTTAACAGCTTCTGTTAAGAAACTAATGTAAAACTGTTGAAATGACAGAAACAAGGTTAAAACATCACAAAAACATCAGAATAGGCCGAAATGCACGTTTCCAGGATGGAAATGTGTGTTTAACAACTTCTGTTAAGAAACTAATGTAATTGTGTTGAAATCACTGTAACAAGGTTATAACATCACAGAAACATCAGAAGAGGCCGAAACGCACGTTTTATGCATAGATATATGTGTTTAACAGCTTCTGATAAGAAACTAATGTAATCCTGTTGAACTGACAGAAACAAGGTTATAACATCACAAAAACATCAGAAGAGGCCGAAAACGCATGTTTTATGCATAGATATGTGTGTTTAACAGCTTTTGTTAAGAAACTAATGTAAAACTGTTGAAATGACAGAAACAAGGTTAAAACATCACAAAAACCTCAGAAGAGGCCGAAACGCACGCTTCTAGCATGGAAAAGCGTGTTTAACAGCTTTTGTTACGAAACTAATGTAATCCTGTTGAAATGACAGAAACAAGGTTATAACATCACAAAAACATCAGAAGAGGCCATAATGCACGTTTCTAGCATGGAGAAGGGTGTTTAACAGCTTCTATTAAGAAACTAATGTAATCCTGTTGAAATGACAGAAACAAGGTTATAACATCACAAAAACATCAGAATAGGCCGAAATGCACGTTTCCAGCATGGAAATGTGTGTTAACAGCTTTTGTTAAGAAACTAATGTAATTGTGTTGAAATCACTGTAACAAGGTTAAAACATCACAAAAACCTCAGAAGAGGCAGAAACGCACGTTTCCAGCATGGAAAAGCGTGTTTAACAGCTTCTGTTAAGAAACTAATGTAATCCTGTTGAAATGACAGAAACAAGGTTAAAACTTCACAAAAACCTCAGAAGAGGCCAAAACGCACGTTTTATGCATAGATATGTGTGTTTAACAGCTTCTGTTAAGAAACTAATGTAAAACTGTTGAAATGACAGAAACAAGGTTAAAACATCACAAAAACATCAGAATAGGCCGAAATGCACGTTTCCAGGATGGAAATGTGTGTTTAACAGCTTCTGTTAAGAAACTAATGTAATTGTGTTGAAATCACTGTAACAAGGTTATAACATCACAGAAACATCAGAAGAGGCCGAAACGCACGTTTTATGCATAGATATATGTGTTTAACAGCTTCTGTTAAGAAACTAATGTAATCCTGTTGAACTGACAGAAACAAGGTTATAACATCACAAAAACATCAGAAGAGGCGAAACGCATGTTTTCCAGCATAGATATGTGTGTTTAACAGCTTTTGTTAAGAAACTAATGTAAAACTGTTGAAATGACAGAAACAAGGTTAAAACATCACAAAAACCTCAGAAGAGGCCGAAACGCACGTTTCCAGCATGGAAAAGCGTGTTTAACAGCTTCTGTTAAGAAACTAATGTAATCCTGTTGAAATGACAGAAACAAGGTTATAACATCACAAAAACATCAGAAGAGGCCGAAATGCACGTTTCTAGCATGGAGAAGGGTGTTTAACAGCTTCTATTAAGAAACTAATGTAATCCTGTTGAAATGACAGAAACAAGGTTATAACATCACAAAAACATCAGAATAGGCCGAAATGCACGTTTCCAGCATGGAAATGTGTGTTTAACAGCTTCTGTTAAGAAACTAATGTAATTCCTGTTGAAATCACTGTAACAAGGTTAAAACATCACAAAAACCTCAGAAGAGGCCGAAACGCACGTTTCCAGCATGGAAAAGCGTGTTTAACAGCTTCTGTTAAGAAACTAATGTAATCCTGTTGAAATGACAGAAACAAGGTTATAACAGCACAAAAACATCAGAAGAGGCCGAAACGCACGTTTCTAGCATGGAGAAGGGTGTTTAACAGCATCTATTAAGAAACTAATGTAATCCTGTTGAAATGACAGAAACAAGGTTAAAACATCACAAAAACCTCAGAAGAGGACGAAACGCACGTTTCCAGCATGGAAAAGCGTGTTTAACAGCTTCTGTTAAGAAACTAATGTAATTGTGTTGAAATGACAGAAACAAGGTTAAAACATCACAAAAACCTCAGAAGAGGCGAAAATACGTTTCCAGCATGGAAAAAGCGTGTTTAACAGCTTCTGTTAAGAAACTAATGTAATCCTGTTGAAATGACAGAAACAAGGTTATAACAGCACAAAAACATCAGAATAGGCCGAAATGCGTTCCAGCATGGAAAGTGTGTTTAACAGCATCTATTAAGAAACTAATGTAATCCTGTTGAAATGACAGAAACAAGGTTAAAACATCACAAAAACCTCAGAAAGAGGAAAGCGCACGCGTTTCCAGCATGGAAAAGCGTGTTTAACAGCTTCTGTTAAGAAACTAATGTAATTGTGTTGAAATGACAGAAACAAGGTTAAAACATCACAAAAACCTCAGAAGAGGCCGAAACGCACGTTTCCAGCATGGAAAAGCGTGTTTAACAGCTTCTGTTAAGAAACTAATGTAATCCTGTTGAAATGACAGAAACAAGGTTATAACATCACAAAAACATCAGAAGAGGCCATAATGCACGTTTCTAGCATGGAGAAGGGTGTTTAACAGCTTCTATTAAGAAACTAATGTAATCCTGTTGAAATGACAGAAACAAGGTTAAAACATCACAAAAACCTCAGAAGAGGCCGAAACGCACGTTTTATGCATAGATATGTGTGTTTAGCTTCTGTTAAGAAACTAATGTCAAACTGTTGAAATGACAGAAACAAGGTTATAACATCACAGAAACATCAGAAGACCCCGAAACGCACGTTTCTAGCATGGAGAAGGGTGTTTAACAGCTTCTATTAAGAAACTAATGTAATCCTGTTGAAATGACAGAAACAAGGTTATAACATCACAGAAACAAGGCGAAACATGGAAAGGGTGTTTAACAGCTTCTATTAAGAAACTAATGTAATCCTGTTGAAATGACAGAAACAAGGTAAAAACATCACAAAAACCTCAGAAGAGGCCGAAATGCACGTTTCCAGCATGGAAATGTGTGTTTAACAGCTTCTGTTAAGAAACTAATGTAATCCTGTTGAAATGACAGAAACAAGGTTATAACATCACAAAAACATCAGAAGAGGCCAAAATGCACGCGTTTCCAGCATGGAAGGGGTGTTTAACAGCTTCTGTTAAGAAACTAATGTAATCCTGTTGAAATGACAGAAACAAGGTTATAACATCACAGAAACATCAGAAGAGGCCGAAACGCACGTTTTATGCATAGATATGTGTGTTTAACAGCTTCTGTTAAGAAACTAATGTAAAACTGTTGAAATGACAGAAACAAGGTTAAAACATCACAAAACATCAGAAAGGCCAAAATGCATAGCATGGAGAAAGCGTGTTTAACAATTAAGAAACTAATGTAAAACTGTTGAAATGACAGAAACAAGGTTAAAACATCACAAAAACCTCAGAAGAGGGAAATGCATGTTTTATGCATAGATATGTGTGTTTAACAGCTTCTGTTAAGAAACTAATGTAAAACTGTTGAAATGACAGAAACAAGGTTATAACATCACAAAACATCAGAAGAGGCCGAAACGCACGTTTCCAGCATGGAGGAAGGGTGTTTAACAGCTTCTATTAAGAAACTAATGTAATCCTGTTGAAATGACAGAAACAAGGTTAAAACATCACAAAAACATCAGAAGAGGCCGAAAAATGCACGTTTCCAGCATGGAAAAGTGTGTTTAACAGCTTCTGTTAAGAAACTAATGTAATCCTGTTGAAATGACAGAAACAAGGTTAAACATCACAAAACATCAGAATAGTTTCTAGCAAAGGGTGTTTAACAGCTTCTTTCTAATGTAATCCATGGAAAAAGGTGTTTAATGAAATGTGTGCTTCTGTTAAGAAACTAATGTAATCCTGTTGAAATGACTGAAACAAGGTTATAACATCACAAAACATCAGAAGAGGCCGAAACACGCGTTTTATGCATAGATATATGTGTTTAACAGCTTCTGTTAAGAAACTAATGTAATCCTGTTGAACTGACAGAAACAAGGTTATAACATCACAAAAACATCAGAATAGGCCGAAATGGACGTTTCCAGCATGGAAATGTGTGTTTAACAGCTTCTATTAAGAAACTAATGTAAAACTGTTGAAATGACAGAAACAAGGTTAAAACATCACAAAAACCTCAGAAGAGGCCGAAACGCACGTTTCCAGCATGGAAAATGTGTTTAACAGCTTCTGTTAAGAAACTAATGTAATCCTGTTGAAATGACAGAAACAAGGTTATAACATCACAAAAACATCAGAAGAGGCCAAAACGCACGTTTCCAGCATGGAGAAGGGTGTTTAACAGCTTCTATTAAGAAACTAATGTAATCCTGTTGAAATGACAGAAACAAGGTTATAACATCACAAAAACTTCAGTTAAAACGCACGCGTTTCCAGCACGTGTTTAACAGCTTCTATTAAGAAACTAATGTAATCCTGTTGAAATCACTGTAACAAGGTTAAAACATCACAAAAACCTCAGAAGAGGCCGAAACGCACGTTTCCAGCATGGAAAAGCGTGTTTAACAGCTTCTGTTAAGAAACTAATGTAATCCTGTTGAAATGACAGAAACAAGGTTTAAACATCACAAAAACCTCAGAAGCGGCCGAAACGCACGTTTTATGCATAGATATATGTGTGTTTAACAGCTTCTGTTAAGAAACTAATGTCAAACTGATGAAATGACAGAAACAAGGTTAAAACATCACAAAAACATCAGAATAGGCCGAAATGCACGTTTCTAGCATGGAGAAGCGTGTTTAACAGCTTCTATTAAGAAACTAATGTAAAACTGTTGAAATGACAGAAACAAGGTTAAAACATCACAAAAACATCAGAAGAGGCCGAAACGCACGTTTCCAGCATGGAAAAGTGTGTTTAACAGCTTCTGTTAAGAAACTAATGTAATCCTGTTGAAATGACAGAAACAAGGTTAAAACATCACAAAAACATCAGAATAGGCCGAAATGCACGTTTCCAGCATGGAAATGTGTGTTTAACAGCTTCTGTTAAGAAACTAATGTAATTGTGTTGAAATCACTGTAACAAGGTTAAAACATCACAAAAACCTGTTGAAGCATGAAGTGTTTAACAGCTTCTGTTAAGAAACTAATGTAATCCTGTTGAAATGACAGAAACAAGGTTATAACATCACAAAAACATCAGAAGAGGCCGAAACGCACGTTTCCAGCATGGAAAAGCGTGTTTAACAGCTTCTGTTAAGAAACTAATGTAATCCTGTTGAAATGACAGAAACAAGGTTAAAACATCACAAAAACATCAGAATAGGCCGAAATGCACGTTTCCAGGATGGAAATGTGTGTTTAACAGCTTCTGTTAAGAAACTAATGTAATCCTGTTGAAATCACTGAAACAAGGTTATAACATCACAAAAACATCAGAAGAGGCCGAAAACGCACGTTTAGCATGGAGAATATGTGTTTAACAGCTTCTGTTAAGAAACTAATGTAATCCTGTTGAACTGACAGAAACAAGGTTATAACATCACAAAAACATCAGAATAGGCCGAAATGCACGTTTCCAGCATGGAAATGTGTGTTTAACAGCTTCTGTTAAGAAACTAATGTAAAACTGTTGAAATGACAGAAACAAGGTTAAAACATCACAAAAACCTCAGAAGAGGCCGAAACGCACGTTTCCAGCATGGAAAAGCGTGTTTAACAGCTTCTGTTAAGAAACTAATGTAATCCTGTTGAAATGACAGAAACAAGGTTATAACATCACAAAAACATCAGAAGAGGCCAAAACGCACGTTTCCAGCATGGAGAAGGGTGTTTAACAGCTTCTATTAAGAAACTAATGTAATCCTGTTGAAATGACAGAAACAAGGTTAAAACATCACAAAAACCTCAGAAGAGGCCAAAACGCACGTTTTAAGCATAGAAATGTGTGTTTAACAGCTTCTGTTAAGAAACTAATGTAATCCTGTTGAAATGACAGAAACAAGGTTATAACATCACAAAACATCAGAAGAGGCCGAAATTAAACGTTTCAGCATGGAGAAGGGTGTTTAACAGCTTCTATTAAGAAACTAATGTAATCCTGTTGAAATGACAGAAACAAGGTTAAAACATCACAAAAACCTCAGAAGAGGCCGAAACGCACGTTTCCAGCATGGAAAAGCGTGTTTAACAGCTTCTGTTAAGAAACTAATGTAAAACTGTTGAAATGACAGAAACAAGGTTAAAACATCACAAAAACATCAGAATAGGCCGAAATGCACGTTTCCAGCATGGAAAAGCGTGTTTAACAGCTTCTGTTAAGAAACTAATGTAATCCTGTTGAAATGACAGAAACAAGGTTATAACATCACAAAAACATCAGAAGAGGCGAAACGCACGTTTCTAGCATGGAGAAGGGTGTTTAACAGCTTCTATTAAGAAACTAATGTAATCCTGTTGAAATGACAGAAACAAGGTTTAAACATCACAAAACATCAGAAGAGGCCGAAAATGCACGTTTCCAGCATGGAAAAGTGTGTTTAACAGCTTCTGTTAAGAAACTAATGTAATCCTGTTGAAATGACAGAAACAAGGTTAAAACATCACAAAACATCAGAATAGGCCGAAATGCACGTTTCCAGCATGGAAATGTGTGTTTAACAGCTTCTGTTAAGAAACTAATGTAATTGTGTTGAAATCACTGTAACAAGGTAAAAACTTCTGTAAAAACCTCACAGCATGGAAAACTATTAAGAAACTAATGTAAAACTGTTGAAATGACAGAAACAAGGTTATAACATCACAAAAACATCAGAAGAATAGGCGAAATGCACGTTCCAGCATGGAAATGTGTGTTTAACAGCTTCTGTTAAGAAACTAATGTAATCCTGTTGAAATGACAGAAACAAGGTTATAACATCACAAAACATCAGAAGAGGCCAAAACGCACGTTTCTAGCATGGAGAAGCGTGTTTAACAGCTTCTATTAAGAAACTAATGTAATCCTGTTGAAATGACAGAAACAAGGTTATAACATCACAAAAACATCAGAATAGGCCAAAATGCACGTTTCCAGCATGGAAATGTGTGTTTAACAGCTTCTGTTAAGAAACTAATGTAATTGTGTTGAAATCACTGTAACAAGGTTAAAACATCACAAAAACCTCAGAAGAGGCCGAAACGCACGTTTTATGCATAGATATATGTGTGTTTAACAGCTTCTGTTAAGAAACTAATGTAAAACTGTTGAAATGACAGAAACAAGGTTAAAACATCACAAAAACATCAGAATAGGCCGAAATGCACGTTTATAGCATGGAGAAGCGTGTTTAACAGCTTCTATTAAGAAACTAATGTAAAACTGTTGAAATGACAGAAACAAGGTTAAAACATCACAAAAACATCAGAAGAGGCCGAAACGCACGTTTCCAGCATGGAAATGTGTGTTTAACAGCTTCTGTTAAGAAACTAATGTAATCCTGTTGAAATGACTGAAACAAGGTTAAAACATCACAAAAACCTCAGAAGAGGCCGAAACGCACGTTTCCAGCATGGAAAAGCGTGTTTAACAGCTTCTGTTAAGAAACTAATGTAATCCTGTTGAAATGACAGAAACAAGGTTATAACATCACAAAAACATCAGAAGAGGCCGAAACGCACGTTTCTAGCATGGAGAAGGGTGTTTAACAGCTTCTATTAAGAAACTAATGTAATCCTGTTGAAATGACAGAAACAAGGTTAAAACATCACAAAAACCTCAGAAGAGGCCGAAACGCACGTTTTATGCATAGATATATGTGTGTTTAACAGCTTCTGTTAAGAAACTAATGTCAAACTGTTGAAATGACAGAAACAAGGTTATAACATCACAGAAACATCAGAAGAGGCCGAAACGCACGTTTCTAGCATGGAGAAGGGTGTTTAACAGCTTCTGTTAAGAAACTAATGTAATCCTGTTGAAATGACAGAAACAAGGTTATAACATCACAAAAACATCAGAAGAGGCCGAAACGCACGTTTCCAGCATGGAGAAGGGTGTTTAACAGCTTCTATTAAGAAACTAATGTAATCCTGTTGAAATGACAGAAACAAGGTTAAAACATCACAAAAACCTCAGAAGAGGCCAAAACGCACGTTTTATGCATAGATATGTGTGTTTAACAGCTTCTGTTAAGAAACTAATGTAAATCCTGTTGAAATGACAGAAACAAGGTTAAAACATCACAAAAACATCAGAATAGGCCGAAATGCACGTTTCCAGGATGGAAATGTGTGTTTAACAGCTTCTGTTAAGAAACTAATGTAATTGTGTTGAAATCACTGTAACAAGGTTAAAACATCACAAAAACATCAGAAGAACGTTTTATGCATGGATAATGTGTTTAACAGCTTTGTTAAGAAACTAATGTAAAATCCTGTTGAAGGTTGACAGAAACAAGGTTATAACATCAAAAACATCAGAAGAGGCCGAAACATGTTTTATGCATAGATATGTGTGTTTAACAGCTTCTGTTAAGAAACTAATGTAAAACTGTTGAAATGACAGAAACAAGGTTAAAACATCACAAAAACCTCAGAAGAGGCCGAAATGCACGTTTCCAGCATGGGAAGCGTGTTTAACAGCTTCTGTTAAGAAACTAATGTAATCCTGTTGAAATGACAGAAACAAGGTTATAACATCACAAAAACATCAGAAGAGGCCAAATGCACGTTTCTAGCATGGAGAAGGGTGTTTAACAGCTTCTATTAAGAAACTAATGTAATCCTGTTGAAATGACAGAAACAAGGTTATAACATCACAAAAACATCAGAATAGGCCGAAATGCACGTTTCCAGCATGGAAATGTGTGTTTAACAGCTTCTGTTAAGAAACTAATGTAATTGTGTTGAAATCACTGTAACAAGGTTAAAACATCACAAAAACCTCAGAAGAGGCCGAAACGCACGTTTCCAGCATGGAAAAGCGTGTTTAACAGCTTCTGTTAAGAAACTAATGTAATCCTGTTGAAATGACAGAAACAAGGTTATAACATCACAAAAACATCAGAAGAGGCGAAACGCACGTTTCTAGCATGGAGGAAGGGTGTTTAACAGCTTCTATTAAGAAACTAATGTAATCCTGTTGAAATGACAGAAACAAGGTTAAAACATCACAAAAACCTCAGAAGAGGCGAACGCACGTTTCCAGCATGGAAAAGTGTGTTTAACAGCTTCTGTTAAGAAACTAATGTAATCCTGTTGAAATGACAGAAACAAGGTTAAAACATCACAAAAACCTCAGAAGAGGCCGAAACGCACGTTTCCAGCATGGAAAAGCGTGTTTAACAGCTTCTGTTAAGAAACTAATGTAATCCTGTTGAAATGACAGAAACAAGGTTATAACAGCACAAAAACATCAGAAGAGGCCGAAACGCACGTTTCTAGCATGGAGAAGGGTGTTTAACAGCTTCTATTAAGAAACTAATGTAATCCTGTTGAAATGACAGAAACAAGGTTAAAACATCACAAAAACATCAGAAGAGGCCGAAACGCACGTTTCCAGCATGGAAAAGCGTGTTTAACAGCTTCTGTTAAGAAACTAATGTAATTGTGTTGAAATGACAGAAACAAGGTTAAAACATCACAAAAACCTCAGAAGAGGCCGAAACGAACGTTTCCAGCATGGAAAAGCGTGTTTAACAGCTTTGTTAAGAAACTAATGTAATCCTGTTGAAATGACAGAAACAAGGTTATAACATCAAAAACATCAGAAGAGGCCATAATGCACGTTTCTAGCATGGAGAAGGGTGTTTAACAGCTTCTATTAAGAAACTAATGTAATCCTGTTGAAATGACAGAAACAAGGTTAAAACATCACAAAAACCTCAGAAGAGGCCGAAACGCACGTTTTATGCATAGATATGTGTGTTTAGCTTCTGTTAAGAAACTAATGTCAAACTGTTTGACAGAAACAAGGTTATAACATCACAGAAACATGGAAAACGTTTTAGCATGGAGAAGGGTGTTTAACAGCTTCTATTAAGAAACTAATGTAATCCTGTTGAAATGACAGAAACAAGGTTATAACATCACAGAAACATCAGAAGAGGCCGAAACGCACGTTTCTAGCATGGAGAAGGGTGTTTAACAGCTTCTATTAAGAAACTAATGTAATCCTGTTGAAATGACAGAAACAAGGTAAAAACATCACAAAAACCTCAGAAGAGGCCGAAATGCACGTTTCCAGCATGGAAATGTGTGTTTAACAGCTTCTGTTAAGAAACTAATGTAATCCTGTTGAAATGACAGAAACAAGGTTATAACATCACAAAAACATCAGAAGAGGCCGAAACGCACGTTTCTAGCATGGAGAGGGGTGTTTAA
>CM049387.1:7009000-7107679 GCA_026937815.1 Etheostoma perlongum
ACATTTCCATGCTGGAAACGTGCGTTTTGGCCTCTTCTGATGTTTTTGTGATGTTTTAACCTTGTTTCTGTCATTTCAACAGGATTACATT
This sequence comes from Etheostoma perlongum, assembly GCA_026937815.1. Taxonomy (NCBI): domain Eukaryota; kingdom Metazoa; phylum Chordata; class Actinopteri; order Perciformes; family Percidae; genus Etheostoma; species Etheostoma perlongum. The sequence goes on from CM049387.1 coordinate 7,009,092, forward strand.
AGTTTCTTAACAGAAGCTGTTAAACACACATTTCCATGCTGGAAACGTGCGTTTCGGCCTCTTCTGATGTTTTTGTGATGTTTTAACCTTGTTTCTGTCATTTCAACAGGATTACATTAGTTTCTTAATAGAAGCTGTTAAACACACTTCTCCATGCTGGAAACGTGCGTTTTGGCCTCTTCTGATGTTTTTGTGATGTTTTAACCTTGTTTCTGTCATTTCAACAGGATTACATTAGTTTCTTAACAGAAGCTGTTAAACACACATTTCCATGCTGGAAACGTGCGTTTCGGCCTCTTCTGATGTTTTAACCTTGTTTCTGTCATTTCAACAGGATTACATTAGTTTCTTAACAGAAGCTGTTAAACACACATTCCATGCTGGAAACGTGCGTTTCGGCCTCTTCTGATGTTTTTGTGATGTTTTAACCTTGTTTCTGTCATTTCAACAGGATTACATTAGTTTCTTAACAGAAGCTGTTAAACACACACTCTGATGTTTTTTGTGATGTTTTAAACTTGTTTCTGTCATTTCAACAGGATTACATTAGTTTCTTAATAGAAGCTGTTAAACACACTTTCCATGCTGTGATTAGTTTCTGATGTTTTTGTGATGTTTTACCCTTTTTCTGTCATTTCAACAGGATTACATTAGTTTCTTAACAGAAGCTGTTAAACACACTTCTCCATGCTGGAAACGTGCGTTTTGGCCTCTTCTGATGTTTTTTGTGATGTTTTAACCTTGTTTCTGTCATTTCAACAGGATTACATTAGTTTCTTAACAGAAGCTGTTAAACACACTCTCCATGCTGGAAGCGTGCGTTTTCGGCCTCTTCTGATGTTTTGTGATGTTTTAACCTTGTTTCTGTCATTTCAACAGGATTACATTAGTTTCTTAACAGAAGCTGTTAAACACACTTCTCCATGCTGGAAACGTGCGTTTTGGCCTCTTCTGATGTTTTTTTGTGATGTTTTAACCTTGTTTCTGTCATTTCAACAGGATTACATTAGTTTCTTAACAGAAGCTGTTAAACACACATCTCCATGCTGGAAAACGTGCATTTCGGCCTCTTCTGATGTTTTTGTGATGTTTTAACCTTGTTTCTGTCATTTCAACAGGATTACATTAGTTTCTTAACAGAAGCTGTTAAACACACATTTCCATGCTGGAAACGTGCGTTTCGGCCTCTTCTGATGTTTTTGTGATGTTTTAACCTTGTTTCTGTCATTTCAACAGGATTACATTAGTTTCTTAACAGAAGCTGTTAAACACACATCTCCATGCTGGAAACGTGCATTTTGGCCTCTTCTGATGTTTTTGTGATGTTTTAACCTTGTTTCTGTCATTTCAACAGGATTACATTAGTTTCTTAACAGAAGCTGTTAAACACACTTCTCCATGCTGAAACGTGCGTTTCGGCCTCTTCTGATGTTTTTGTGATGTTTTAACCTTGTTTCTGTCATTTCAACAGGATTACATTAGTTTCTTAACAGAAGCTGTTAAACACACATTTCCATGCTGGAAACGTGCATTTCGGCCTCTTCTGATGTTTTTTGTGATGTTTTAACCTTGTTTCTGTCATTTCAACAGGATTACATTAGTTTCTTAACAGAAGCTGTTAAACACACTTCTCCATGCTGGAAACGTGCGTTTCGGCCTCTTCTGATGTTTTTGTGATGTTTTAACCTTGTTTCTGTCATTTCAACAGGATTACATTAGTTTCTTAACAGAAGCTGTTAAACACACATTTCCATGCTGGAAACGTGCATTTCGGCCTCTTCTGATGTTTTTGTGATGTTTTAACCTTGTTTCTGTCATTTCAACAGGATTACATTAGTTTCTTAACAGAAGCTGTTAAACACACATCTCCATGCTGGAAACGTGCGTTTCGGCCTCTTCTGATGTTTTTGTGATGTTTTAACCTTGTTTCTGTCATTTCAACAGGATTACATTAGTTTCTTAACAGAAGCTGTTAAACACACTTCTCCATGCTGGAAACGTGCGTTTTGGCCTCTTCTGATGTTTTTGTGATGTTTTAACCTTGTTTCTGTCATTTCAACAGGATTACATTAGTTTCTTAACAGAAGCTGTTAAACACACATTTCCATGCTGGAAACTGCGTTTCGGCCTCTTCTGATGTTTTGTGATGTTTTAACCTTGTTTCTGTCATTTCAACAGGATTACATTAGTTTCTTAACAGAAGCTGTTAAACACGCTTTTCCATGCTGGAAACGTGCGTTTCGGCCTCTTCTGATGTTTTTGTGATGTTTTAACCTTGTTTCTGTCATTTCAACAGGATTACATTAGTTTCTTAACAGAAGCTGTTAAACACACATTTCCATGCTGGAAACGTGCATTTCGGCCTCTTCTGATGTTTTTGTGATGTTTTAACCTTGTTTCTGTCATTTCAACAGGATTACATTAGTTTCTTAATAGAAGCTGTTAAACACACATTTCCATGCTGGAAACGTGCGTTTCGGCCTCTTCTGATGTTTTTGTGATGTTTTAACCTTGTTTCTGTCATTTCAACAGGATTACATTAGTTTCTTAACAGAAGCTGTTAAACACACATTCCATGCTGGAAACGTGCGTTTCGGCCTCTTCTGATGTTTTTGTGATGTTTTAACCTTGTTTCTGTCATTTCAACAGGATTACATTAGTTTCTTAACAGAAGCTGTTAAACACACACATTTCCATGCTGGAAACGTGCATTTCGGCCTCTTCTGATGTTTTTGTGATGTTTTAACCTTGTTTCTGTCATTTCAACAGGATTTTTCTTAATAGTTTCTTAAACACACATCTCCATTAAAACGTGCGTTTCCATGTTTTTTGTGAAAACCTTGTTTCTGTCATTTCAACAGGATTTACATTAGTTTCTTAACAGAAGCCACACTTCTTGCTGATGTTTTTCTTCTGATGTTTTAACCTTTTTTCTGTCATTTCAACAGTATTACATTAGTTTCTTAACAGAAGCTGTTAAACACACTTTTCCATGCTGGAAACGTGCATTTTGGCCTATTCTGATGTTTTTGTGATGTTATAACCTTGTTTCTGTCATTTCAACAGGATTACATTAGTTTCTTAACAGAAGCTGTTAAACACACTCCATGCTGGAAACGTGCGTTTCGGCCTCTTCTGATGTTTTTGTGATGTTTTAACCTTGTTTCTGTCATTTCAACAGGATTACATTAGTTTCTTAACAGAAGCTGTTAAACACACTTCTCCATGCTGGAAACGTGCGTTTCGGCCTCTTCTGATGTTTTTGTGATGTTTTAACCTTGTTTCTGTCATTTCAACAGGATTACATTAGTTTCTTAACAGAAGCTGTTAAACACACATTTCCATGCTGGAAACGTGCATTTCGGCCTCTTCTGATGTTTTTGTGATGTTTTAACCTTGTTTCTGTCATTTCAACAGGATTACATTAGTTTCTTAACAGAAGCTGTTAAACACACTTTTCCATGCTGGAAACGTGCGTTTCGGCCTCTTCTGATGTTTTTGTGATGTTTTTAACCTTGTTTCTGTCATTTCAACAGGATTACATTAGTTTCTTAACAGAAGCTGTTAAACACACATTTCCATGCTGGAAACGCGTGCATTTCGGCCTCTTCTGATGTTTTTGTGATGTTATAACCTTGTTTCTGTCATTTCAACAGGATTACATTAGTTTCTTAACAGAAGCTGTTAAACACACATTTCCATGCTGGAAACGTGCGTTTCGGCCTCTTCTGATGTTTTAACCTTGTTTCTGTCATTTCAACAGTTTTACATTAGTTTCTTAACAGAAGCTGTTAAACACACATTCTATGCTAAAACGTGCGTTTTGGCCTCTTCTGATGTTTTTGTGATGTTTTAACCTTGTTTCTGTCATTTCAACAGGATTACATTAGTTTCTTAACAGAAGCTGTTAAACACACATCTCCATGCTGGAAACGTGCATTTCGGCCTCTTCTGATGTTTTTGTGATGTTTTAACCTTGTTTCTGTCATTTCAACAGGATTACATTAGTTTCTTAACAGAAGCTGTTAAACACACATTCTCCATGCTGGAAACGTGCGTTTTGGCCTCTTCTGATGTTTTTGTGATGTTTTAACCTTGTTTCTGTCATTTCAACAGGATTACATTAGTTTCTTAACAGAAGCTGTTAAACACACATTTCCATGCTGGAAACGTGCGTTTCGGCCTCTTCTGATGTTTTGTGATGTTTTAACCTTGTTTCTGTCATTTCAACAGGATTACATTAGTTTCTTAACAGAAGCTGTTAAACACACTTCTCCATGCTGGAAACGTGCGTTTTGGCCTCTTCTGATGTTTTTGTGATGTTTTAACCTTGTTTCTGTCATTTCAACAGGATTACATTAGTTTCTTAACAGAAGCTGTTAAACACACATTTCCAGGCTGGAAACGTGCGTTTCGGCCTCTTCTGATGTTTTTGTGATGTTTTAACCTTGTTTCAGTTTTCAACAGGATTACATTAGTTTCTTAACAGAAGCTGTTAAACACACATCAACCTCTTCTGATGTTTTTGTGATGTTTTAACCTTGTTTCTGTCATTTCAACAGGATTACATTAGTTTCTTAACAGAAGCTGTTAAACACACATCTCCATGCTAAAACGTGCGTTTCGGCCTCTTCTGATGTTTTTGTGATGTTTTAACCTTGTTTCTGTCATTTCAACAGGATTACATTAGTTTCTTAACAGAAGCTGTTAAACACACATCTCCATGCTGGAAACGTGCGTTTCGGCCTCTTCTGATGTTTTTGTGATGTTTTAACCTTGTTTCTGTCATTTCAACAGGATTACATTAGTTTCTTAACAGAAGCTGTTAAACACACTTCTCCATGCTGGAAACGTGCGTTTTGGCCTCTTCTGATGTTTTTGTGATGTTTTAACCTTGTTTCAGTCATTTCAACAGGATTACATTAGTTTCTTAACAGAAGCTGTTAAACACACATCTCCATGCTGGAAACGTGCGTTTCGGCCTCTTCTGATGTTTTGTGATGTTTTAACCTTGTTTCTGTCATTTCAACAGGATTACATTAGTTTCTTAATAGAAGCTGTTAAACACACTTCTCCATGCTGGAAACGTGCGTTTCGGCCTCTTCTGATGTTTTTGTGATGTTTTAACCTTGTTTCTGTCATTTCAACAGGATTACATTAGTTTCTTAACAGAAGCTGTTAAACACACATTCTCCATGCTGGAAACGTGCGTTTCGGCCTCTTCTGATGTTTTTGTGATGTTTTAACCTTGTTTCTGTCATTTCAACAGGATTACATTAGTTTCTTAACAGAAGCTGTTAAACACACATCTCCATGCTGGAAACGTGCGTTTCGGCCTCTTCTGATGTTTTTTGTGATGTTTTAACCTTGTTTCTGTCATTTCAACAGGATTACATTTTCAACAGGATTAAATTATGTTTCTTAACATGTTTTAACCTTGTTTCTGTCATTTCAAAACTTAACAGAAGCTGTTAAACACACATCTCCATGCTGGAAACGTGCGTTTTGGCCTCTTCTGATGTTTTTGTGATGTTTTAACCTTGTTTCTGTCATTTCAACAGGATTACATTAGTTTCTTAATAGAAGCTGTTAAACACACATTCTCCATGCTGGAAACGTGCGTTTCGGCCTCTTCTGATGTTTTTGTGATGTTTTAACCTTGTTTCTGTCATTTCAACAGGATTACATTAGTTTCTTAACAGAAGCTGTTAAACACACTTCTCCATGCTGGAAACGTGCGTTTCGGCCTCTTCTGATGTTTTTGTGATGTTTTAACCTTGTTTCTGTCATTTCAACAGGATTACATTAGTTTCTTAACAGAAGCTGTTAAACACACATTTCCAGGCTGGAAACGTGCGTTTCGGCCTCTTCTGATGTTTTTGTGATGTTTTAACCTTGTTTCTGTCATTTCAACAGGATTACATTAGTTTCTTAACAGAAGCTGTTAAACACACATTCCATGCTGGAAACGTGCGTTTCGGCCTCTTCTGATGTTTTTGTGATGTTTTAACCTTGTTTCTGTCATTTCAACAGGATTACATTAGTTTCTTAACAGAAGCTGTTAAACACACATCTCCATGCTGGAAACGTGCGTTTCGGCCTCTTCTGATGTTTTGTGATGTTTTAACCTTGTTTCTGTCATTTCAACAGGATTACATTAGTTTCTTAACAGAAGCTGTTAAACACACATTTCCAGGCTGGAAACGTGCGTTTCGGCCTCTTCTGATGTTTTTGTGATGTTTTAACCTTGTTTCTGTCATTTCAACAGGATTACATTAGTTTCTTAACAGAAGCTGTTAAACACACATCTCCATGCTGGAAACGTGCGTTTTGGCCTCTTCTGATGTTTTTGTGATGTTTTAACCTTGTTTCTGTCATTTCAACAGGATTTTACATTAGTTTCTTAACAGAAGCTGTTAAACACACTTCTCCATGCTGGAAACGTGCGTTTTGGCCTCTTCTGATGTTTTTGTGATGTTTTAACCTTGTTTCTGTCATTTCAACAGGATTACATTAGTTTCTTAATAGAAGCTGTTAAACACACATTTCCATGCTGGAAACGGCCTATTCTGAAGTTTTTGTGATGTTTTAACCTTGTTTCTGTCATTTCAACAGGATTACATTAGTTTCTTAACAGAAGCTGTTAAACACACATCTCCATGCTGGAAAACGTGCGTTTCGGCCTCTTCTGATGTTTTTGTGATGTTTTAACCTTGTTTCTGTCATTTCAACAGGATTACATTAGTTTCTTAACAGAAGCTGTTAAACACACATTTCCATGCTGGAAACGTGCATTTCGGCCTCTTCTGATGTTTTTGTGATGTTTTAACCTTGTTTCTGTCATTTCAACAGGATTACATTAGTTTCTTAACAGAAGCTGTTAAACACACTTCTCCATGCTGGAAACGTGCGTTTCGGCCTCTTCTGATGTTTTTGTGATGTTTTAACCTTGTTTCTGTCATTTCAACAGGATTACATTAGTTTCTTAATAGAAGCTGTTAAACACACATCTCCATGCTGGAAACGTGCGTTTCGGCCTCTTCTGATGTTTTTGTGATGTTTTAACCTTGTTTCTGTCATTTCAACAGGATTACATTAGTTTCTTAACAGAAGCTGTTAAACACACATCTCCATGCTGGAAACGTGCGTTTTGGCCTCTTCTGATGTTTTTGTGATGTTTTAACCTTGTTTCTGTCATTTCAACAGGATTACATTAGTTTCTTAACAGAAGCTGTTAAACACACATTCTCCATGCTGGAAACGTGCGTTTTCGGCCTCTTCTGATGTTTTTGTGATGTTTTAACCTTGTTTCTGTCATTTCAACAGGATTACATTAGTTTCTTAACAGAAGCTGTTAAACACACATCTCTATGTTTTAACCTTGTTTCTGTCATTTCAACAGGATTACATTAGTTTCTTAACAGAAGCTGTTAAACACACATCTCCATGCTGGAAATGTTTTATGATGTTTTAACCTTGTTTCTGTCATTTCAACAGGATTACATTAGTTTCTTAACAGAAGCTGTTAAACACACTTCTCCATGCTGGAAACGTGCGTTTCGGCCTCTTCTGATGTTTTTGTGATGTTTTAACCTTGTTTCTGTCATTTCAACAGGATTACATTAGTTTCTTAACAGAAGCTGTTAAACACACATCTCCATGCTGGAAACGTGCGTTTCGGCCTCTTCTGATGTTTTTGTGATGTTTTAACCTTGTTTCTGTCATTTCAACAGGATTACATTAGTTTCTTAACAGAAGCTGTTAAACACACACATCCATGCTGGAAACGTGCGTTTTGGCCTCTTCTGATGTTTTTGTGATGTTTTAACCTTGTTTCTGTCATTTCAACAGGATTACATTAGTTTCTTAACAGAAGCTGTTAAACACACATCTCCATGCTGGAAACGTGCGTTTCGGCCTCTTCTGATGTTTTTGTGATGTTTTAACCTTGTTTCTGTCATTTCAACAGGATTACATTAGTTTCTTAACAGAAGCTGTTAAACACACATTTCCAGGCTGGAAACGTGCGTTTCGGCCTCTTCTGATGTTTTTGTGATGTTTTAACCTTGTTTCTGTCATTTCAACAGGATTACATTAGTTTCTTAACAGAAGCTGTTAAACACACATCTCCATGCTGGAAACGTGCGTTTCGGCCTCTTCTGATGTTTTTGTGATGTTTTAACCTTGTTTCTGTCATTTCAACAGGATTACATTAGTTTCTTAACAGAAGCTGTTAAACACACATTTCCATGCTGGAAACGTGCGTTTCGGCCTCTTCTGATGTTTTTGTGATGTTTTAACCTTGTTTCTGTCATTTCAACAGGATTACATTAGTTTCTTAACAGAAGCTGTTAAACACACATCTCCATGCTGGAAAACGTGCGTTTGGCCTCTTCTGATGTTTTTGTGATGTTTTAACCTTGTTTCTGTCATTTCAACAGGATTACATTAGTTTCTTAATAGAAGCTGTTAAACACACTTCTCCATGCTAGAAACGTGCGTTTCGGCCTCTTCTGATGTTTTTGTGATGTTTTAACCTTGTTTCTGTCATTTCAACAGGATTACATTAGTTTCTTAACAGAAGCTGTTAAACACACATCTCCATGCTGGAAAACGTGCGTTTTGGCCTCTTCTGATGTTTTTGTGATGTTTTAACCTTGTTTCTGTCATTTCAACAGGATTACATTAGTTTCTTAACAGAAGCTGTTAAACACACTTCTCCATGCTGGAAAACGTGCGTTTTGGCCTCTTCTGATGTTTTTGTGATGTTTTAACCTTGTTTCTGTCATTTCAACAGGATTACATTAGTTTCTTAACAGAAGCTGTTAAACACACATCTCCATGCTGAAACGTGCGTTTCCCTCTTCTGATGTTTTTGTGATGTTTTAACCTTGTTTCTGTCATTTCAACAGGATTACATTAGTTTCTTAATAGAAGCTGTTAAACACACATCCATGCTGGAAACGCGTGCCCTCTTCTGATGTTTTTGTGATGTTTTAACCTTGTTTCTGTCATTTCAACAGGATTACATTAGTTTCTTAACAGAAGCTGTTAAACACACATCTCCATGCTGGAAACGTGCATTTCGGCCTCTTCTGATGTTTTTGTGATGTTTTAACCTTGTTTCTGTCATTTCAACAGGATTACATTAGTTTCTTAACAGAAGCTGTTAAACACACTTCTCCATGCTGGAAACGTGCGTTTCGGCCTCTTCTGATGTTTTTGTGATGTTTTAACCTTGTTTCTGTCATTTCAACAGGATTACATTAGTTTCTTAACAGAAGCTGTTAAACACACATTTCCATGCTGGAAACGTGCATTTTCGGCCTCTTCTGATGTTTTTGTGATGTTTTAACCTTGTTTCTGTCATTTCAACAGGATTACATTAGTTTCTTAACAGAAGCTGTTAAACACACTTTCTCCATGCTGGAAACGTGCGTTTCGGCCTCTTCTGATGTTTTTGTGATGTTTTAACTTGTTTCTGTCATTTCAACAGGATTACATTAGTTTCTTAACAGAAGCTGTTAAACACACATTTCCATGCTGGAAACGTGCGTTTCGGCCTCTTCTGATGTTTTGTGATGTTTTAACCTTGTTTCTGTCATTTCAACAGGATTACATTAGTTTCTTAATAGAAGCTGTTAAACACACATTCCATGCTGGAAACGTGCGTTTCAGTTTTTTGTGATGTTTTAACCTTGTTTCTGTCATTTCAACAGGATTACATTAGTTTCTTAACAGAAGCTGTTAAACACACATCTCCATGCTGGAAACGTGCGTTTCGGCCTCTTCTGATGTTTTTGTGATGTTTTAACCTTGTTTCTGTCATTTCAACAGGATTACATTAGTTTCTTAACAGAAGCTGTTAAACACACATTCTCCATGCTGGAAACGTGCGTTTTGGCCTCTTCTGATGTTTTTGTGATGTTTAACCTTGTTTCTGTGATTTCAACACAATTACATTAGTTTCTTAATAGAAGCTGTTAAACACACATTTCCATGCTAATTACATTTTTTGTCGACAGATGTTTTCACCTTGTTTCTGTCATTTCAACAGGATTACATTAGTTTCTTAACAGAAGCTGTTAAACACACATTTCCATGCTAAAACGTGCGTTTCGGCCTCTTCTGATGTTTTTGTGATGTTTTAACCTTGTTTCTGTCATTTCAACAGGATTACATTAGTTTCTTAACAGAAGCTGTTAAACACACATCTTCATGCTGGTAACGTGCGTTTTGGCCTCTTCTGATGTTTTTGTGATGTTTTAACCTTGTTTCTGTCATTTCAACAGGATTACATTAGTTTCTTAATGAAACACACTTCTTAACCTTTCGTTTCTGATGTTTTTGTGATGTTTTAACCTTGTTTCTGTCATTTCAACAGTTTACATTAGTTTCTTAATAGAAGCTGTTAAACACACTTCTCCATGCTGAAACGTGCGTTTCGCCTCTTCTGATGTTTTTGTGATGTTTTTAACCTTGTTTCTGTCATTTCAACAGGTTTACATTAGTTTCTTAATAGAAGCTGTTAAACACATTTCTCCATGCTGGAAACGTGCGTTTTTTTTTCCTCTTCTGATGTTTTTGTGATGTTTTAACCTTGTTTCTGTCATTTCAACAGGATTACATTAGTTTCTTAACAGAAGCTGTTAAACACACTTCTCCATGCTGGAAACGTGCGTTTCGGCCTCTTCTGATGTTTTTGTGATGTTTTAACCTTGTTTCTGTCATTTCAACAGGATTTTACATTAGTTTCTTAACAGAAGCTGTTAAACACACTTCTCCATGCTGGAAACGTGCGTTTTGGCCTCTTCTGATGTTTTTGTGATGTTTTAACCTTGTTTCTGTCATTTCAACAGGATTACATTAGTTTCTTAACAGAAGCTGTTAAACACACATTTCCATGCTGGAAAACGCGTGCGTTTCGGCCTCTTCTGATGTTTTTGTGATGTTTTAACCTTGTTTCTGTCATTTCAACAGGATTACATTAGTTTCTTAACAGAAGCTGTTAAACACACATTTCCTCCATGCTGGAAACGTGCGTTTCGGCCTCTTCTGATGTTTTTGTGATGTTTTAACCTTGTTTCTGTCATTTCAACAGGATTACATTAGTTTCTTAACAGAAGCTGTTAAACACACCTTCTCCATGCTGGAAACGTGCGTTTCGGCCTCTTCTGATGTTTTTGTGATGTTTTAACCTTGTTTCTGTCATTTCAACAGGATTTTACATTAGTTTCTTAATAGAAGCTGTTAAACACACATCTCCATGCTGGAAACGTGCGTTTGGCCTCTTCTGATGTTTTTGTGATGTTTTAACCTTGTTTCTGTCATTTCAACAGGATTACATTAGTTTCTTAACAGAAGCTGTTAAACACACATTTCCATGCTGGAAACGTGCATTTCGGCCTCTTCTGATGTTTTTGTGATGTTTTAACCTTGTTTCTGTCATTTCAACAGGATTACATTAGTTTCTTAATAGAAGCTGTTAAACACACTTTCCATGCCATCTTCTGATGTTTTTGTGATGTTTTAACCTTGTTTCTGTCATTTCAACAGGATTACATTAGTTTCTTAATAGAAGCTGTTAAACACACATCTCCATGCTGGAAAAGCGTGCGTTTCGGCCCTCTTCTGATGTTTTTGTGATGTTTTAACCTTGTTTCTGTCATTTCAACAGGATTACATTTTTCTTAACAGAAGCTGTTAAACACACTTCTCCATGCTATTGCGTTTCGGCCTCTTCTGATGTTTTTGTGATGTTTTAACCTTGTTTCTGTCATTTCAACAGTTTTACATTAGTTTCTTAACAGAAGCTGTTAAACACACATTTCCATGCTGGAAACGTGCATTTCGGCCTATTCTGATGTTTTTGTGATGTTTTAACCTTGTTTCTGTCATTTCAACAGGATTACATTAGTTTCTTAATAGAAGCTGTTAAACACACATCTCTATGATAAAACGTGCGTTTCGGCCTCTTCTGATGTTTTTGTGATGTTTTAACCTTGTTTCTGTCATTTCAACAGGATTACATTAGTTTCTTAACAGAAGCTGTTAAACACACTTCTCCATGCTGGAAACGTGCGTTTCGGCCTCTTCTGATGTTTTTGTGATGTTTTAACCTTGTTTCTGTCATTTCAACAGGATTACATTAGTTTCTTAACAGAAGCTGTTAAACACACTTTCTCCATGCTGTCATTTCAAACAGTTTACATTAGTTTCTTAATAGGCCTGTTAAACTTCTGATGTTTTTGTGATGTTTTTGTGATGTTTTAACCTTGTTTCTGTCATTTCAACAGGATTACATTAGTTTCTTAACAGAAGCTGTTAAACACACATCTCCATGCTAGAAACGTGCGTTTCGGCCTCTTCTGATGTTTTTGTGATGTTTTAACCTTGTTTCTGTCATTTCAACAGGATTACATTAGTTTCTTAACAGAAGCTGTTAAACACACATTCCATGCTGGAAACGTGCGTTTCGGCCTCTTCTGATGTTTTTGTGATGTTTTAACCTTGTTTCTGTCATTTCAACAGGATTACATTAGTTTCTTAACAGAAGCTGTTAAACACACATTTCCATGCTGGAAACGTGCGTTTCGGCCTCTTCTGATGTTTTTGTGATGTTTTAACCTTGTTTCTGTCATTTCAACAGGATTACATTAGTTTCTTAACAGAAGCTGTTAAACACACTTCTCCATGCTGGAAACGTGCGTTTCGGCCTCTTCTGATGTTTTTGTGATGTTTTAACCTTGTTTCTGTCATTTCAACAGGATTACATTAGTTTCTTAACAGAAGCTGTTAAACACACTTTCCATGCTGGAAACGTGCGTTTCGGCCTCTTCTGATGTTTTTGTGATGTTTTAACCTTGTTTCTGTCATTTCAACAGGATTACATTAGTTTCTTAACAGAAGCTGTTAAACACACATTTCCAGGCTGGAAACGTGCGTTTCGGCCTCTTCTGATGTTTTTGTGATGTTTTAACCTTGTTTCTGTCATTTCAACAGGATTACATTAGTTTCTTAACAGAAGCTGTTAAACACACATTTCCATGCTGGAAAACGTGCGTTTCGGCCTCTTCTGATGTTTTTGTGATGTTTTAACCTTGTTTCTGTCATTTCAACAGGATTACATTAGTTTCTTAACAGAAGCTGTTAAACACACATTTCCATGCTGGAAACGTGCATTTCGGCCTCTTCTGATGTTTTTGTGATGTTTTAACCTTGTTTCTGTCATTTCAACAGGATTACATTAGTTTCTTAACAGAAGCTGTTAAACACACATCTCCATGCTGGAAACGTGCGTTTCGGCCTCTTCTGATGTTTTTGTGATGTTTTAACCTTGTTTCTGTCATTTCAACAGGATTACATTAGTTTCTTAACAGAAGCTGTTAAACACACATCTCCATGCTAAAACGTGCGTTTTGGCTTCTGATGTTTTTGTGATGTTTTAACCTTGTTTCTGTCATTTCAACAGGATTACATTAGTTTCTTAACAGAAGCTGTTAAACACACATCTCCATGCTGGAAACGTCTTTTGATCTTCTGATTTTTGTGATGTTTTAACCTTGTTTCTGTCATTTCAACACAGGTTTACATTAGTTTCTTAATAGAAGCTGTTAAACACACATCTCCATGCTAAAAACGTGCGTTTTCGGCCTCTTCTGATGTTTTTGTGATGTTTTAACCTTGTTTCTGTCATTTCAACAGGATTACATTAGTTTCTTAACAGAAGCTGTTAAACACACTTCTCCATGCTGAAACGTGCGTTTTGGCCTCTTCTGATGTTTTTGTGATGTTTTAACCTTTTTTTCTGTCATTTCAACAGGATTACATTAGTTTCTTAACAGAAGCTGTTAAACACACATTCCATGCTGGAAAAACGTGCGTTTTCGGCCTCTTCTGATGTTTTTGTGATGTTTTAACCTTGTTTCTGTCATTTCAACAGGATTACATTAGTTTCTTAATAGAAGCTGTTAAACACACATCTCCATGCTGGAAAAATGTGCGTTTCGGCCTCTTCTGATGTTTTTGTGATGTTTTAACCTTGTTTCTGTCATTTCAACAGGATTACATTAGTTTCTTAACAGAAGCTGTTAAACACACATCTCCATGCTGGAAACGTGCGTTTCGGCCTCTTCTGATGTTTTTGTGATGTTTTAACCTTGTTTCTGTCATTTCAACAGGATTACATTAGTTTCTTAACAGAAGCTGTTAAACACACATTTCCAGGCTGGAAACGTGCGTTTCGGCCTCTTCTGATGTTTTTGTGATGTTTTAACCTTGTTTCTGTCATTTCAACAGGATTACATTAGTTTCTTAACAGAAGCTGTTAAACACACATTCTCCATGCTGGAAACGTGCGTTTTGGCCTCTTCTGATGTTTTTGTGATGTTTTAACCTTGTTTCTGTCATTTCAACAGGATTACATTAGTTTCTTAACAGAAGCTGTTAAACACCCTTCTCCATGCTGGAAACGTGCGTTTCGGCCTCTTCTGATGTTTTTGTGATGTTTAACCTTGTTTCTGTCATTTCAACAGGATTACATTAGTTTCTTAACAGAAGCTGTTAAACACACATTTCCATGCTGGAAACGTGCATTTCGGCCTCTTCTGATGTTTTTGTGATGTTTTAACCTTGTTTCTGTCATTTCAACAGGATTACATTAGTTTCTTAACAGAAGCTGTTAAACACACTTCTCCATGCTGGAAACGTGCGTTTCGGCCTCTTCTGATGTTTTTGTGATGTTTTAACCTTGTTTCTGTCATTTCAACAGGATTACATTAGTTTCTTAACAGAAGCTGTTAAACACACATTCTCCATGCTGGAAACGTGCGTTTTTGGCCTCTTCTGATGTTTTTGTGATGTTTTAACCTTGTTTCTGTCATTTCAACAGGATTACATTAGTTTCTTAATAGAAGCTGTTAAACACACATCTCATGCTAAAACGTGCGTTTTCGGCCTCTTCTGATGTTTTTGTGATGTTTTAACCTTGTTTCTGTCATTTCAACAGGATTACATTAGTTTCTTAACAGAAGCTGTTAAACACACTTCTCCATGCTGGAAATGCTTTGGCCTCTTCTGATGTTTTTGTGATGTTTTAACCTTGTTTCTGTCATTTCAACAGGATTACATTAGTTTCTTAATAGAAGCTGTTAAACACACATCTCCATGCTGGAAACGTGCGTTTTTAGGCCTCTTCTGATGTTTTTGTGATGTTTTAACCTTGTTTCTGTCATTTCAACAGGATTACATTAGTTTCTTAACAGAAGCTGTTAAACACACTTCTCCATTGGAGAATCGTGCGTTTCGGCCTCTTCTGATGTTTTTGTGATGTTTTAACCTTTTTTCTGTCATTTCAACAGGATTACATTAGTTTCTTAACAGAAGCTGTTAAACACACATTTCCATGCTGGAAACGTGCATTTGCCTCTTCTGATGTTTTTGTGATGTTTTAACCTTGTTTCTGTCATTTCAACAGGATTACATTAGTTTCTTAATAGAAGCTGTTAAACACACTTCTCCATGCTGGAAACGCGTGCGTTTCGCCTCTTCTGATGTTTTTGTGATGTTATAACCTTGTTTCTGTCATTTCAACAGGATTACATTAGTTTCTTAACAGAAGCTGTTAAACACACATTTCCATGCTGGAAACGTGCATTTCGGCCTCTTCTGATGTTTTTTGTGATGTTTAACCTTGTTTCTGTCATTTCAACAGGATTACATTAGTTTCTTAACAAAGCTGTTAAACACACATTTCCATGCTGGAAACGTGCGTTTCGGCCTCTTCTGATGTTTTTGTGATGTTTTAACCTTGTTTCTGTCATTTCAACAGTTTTTACATTTGCCTAATTGAAGGTGTTTAAACAGGACACTGAACCCGATGTTTCCCCCAACCTTGTTTCATCATTTCAACAGTTTTACATGTTTAAACAGCAGATAAACACACTTCCATGCTGGAAAACGTGCGTTTCGGCCTCTTCTGATGTTTTTGTGATGTTATAACCTTGTTTCTGTCATTTCAACAGGATTACATTAGTTTCTTAACAGAAGCTGTTAAACACACTTCTCCATGCTGGAAACGTGCGTTTCGGCCTCTTCTGATGTTTTTGTGATGTTTTAACCTTGTTTCTGTCATTTCAACAGGATTACATTAGTTTCTTAACAGAAGCTGTTAAACACACATTTCCATGCTGGAAACGTGCGTTTCGGCCTCTTCTGATGTTTTTTTGATGTTTTAACCTTGTTTCTGTCATTTCAACAGGATTACATTAGTTTCTTAACAGAAGCTGTTAAACACACTTTCCATGCTGGAAACGTGCGTTTCGGCCTCTTCTGATGTTTTTGTGATGTTTTAACCTTGTTTCTGTCATTTCAACAGGATTACATTAGTTTCTTAACAGAAGCTGTTAAACACACATCTCCATGCTGGAAAACGTGCGTTTCGGCCTCTTCTGATGTTTTTGTGATGTTTTTGTTTCTGTCAACCTTGTTTCTGTCATTTCAACAGGATTACATTAGTTTTTGTTTTAAGCTGTTAAACAACAGGATTACTTAGTTTCCATGCTGGAAACGTGCGTTTTCGGACTTCTGATGTTTTTGTGATGTTTTAACCTTGTTTCTGTCATTTAAACAGGTTTACATTAGTTTCTTAATAGACGCTGTTAAACACACATCTCCATGCTGGAACGCGTGCGTTTCGGCCTCTTCTGATGTTTTTTGTGATGTTTTAACCTTGTTTCTGTCATTTCAACAGGATTACATTAGTTTCTTAACAGAAGCTGTTAAACACACTTCTCCATGCTGGAAACGCGTGCGTTTCGGCCTCTTCTGATGTTTTTGTGATGTTTTAACCTTGTTTCTGTCATTTCAACAGTTTTACATTAGTTTCTTAACAGAAGCTGTTAAACACACATTTCCATGCTGGAAACGTGCGTTTCGCCTCTTCTGATGTTTTTGTGATGTTTTAACCTTGTTTCTGTCATTTCAACAGGATTACATTAGTTTCTTAACAGAAGCTGTTAAACACACTTCTCCATGCTGGAAACGTGCGTTTCATCTTCTGATGTTTTTGTGATGTTTTAACCTTGTTTCTGTCATTTCAACAGGATTTACATTAGTTTCTTAACAGAAGCTGTTAAACACACATCTCCATGCTGGAAACGTGTTTTCTTCTGTTTTTGTGATGTTTTAACCTTGTTTCTGTCATTTCAACAGGATTACATTAGTTTCTTAATAGAAGCTGTTAAACACCCTTCTCCATGCTGGAAAACGTGCGTTTTGGCCTCTTCTGATGTTTTTGTGATGTTTTAACCTTGTTTCTGTCATTTCAACAGGATTACATTAGTTTCTTAACAGAAGCTGTTAAACACACATTTCCATGCTGGAAACGTGCATTTCGGCCTCTTCTGATGTTTTTGTGATGTTTTAACCTTGTTTCTGTCATTTCAACAGGATTACATTAGTTTCTTAACAGAAGCTGTTAAACACACATTTCCATGCTGGAAACGTGCGTTTCGGCCTCTTCTGATGTTTTTTTTGATGTTTTAACCTTGTTTCTGTCATTTTTCAACAGGATTACATTAGTTTCTTAACAGAAGCTGTTTTTGTGATGTTTTAAATGCTGTGTCATCGGAGTTGAATGTGTGTGCATTTTAACATTTCTTCAGGTTACATTGTTTCTTAATAGAATGGTGTTAAACACATGAAAACGTGCGTTTGGCCTTCTGATGTTTTTTGATGTTTAACCTTGTTTCTGTCATTTCAACAGGATTACATTAGTTTCTTAACAGAAGCTGTTAAACACGCTTTTCCATGCTGGAAACGTGCGTTTCGGCCTCTTCTGAGGTTTTTGTGATGTTTTAACCTTGTTTCTGTCATTTCAACAGGATTACATTAGTTTCTTAACAGAAGCTGTTAAACACACATTTCCATGCTGGAAACGTGCGTTTCGGCCTCTTCTGATGTTTTTGTGATGTTTTAACCTTGTTTCTGTCATTTCAACAGGATTACATTAGTTTCTTAACAGAAGCTGTTAAACACGCTTTTCCATGCTGGAAACGTGCGTTTTGGCCTCTTCTGATGTTTTTGTGATGTTTTAACCTTGTTTCTGTCATTTCAACAGGATTACATTAGTTTCTTAACAGAAGCTGTTAAACACACATCTCCATGCTAAAAACGTGCGTTTCGGCCTCTTCTGATGTTTTTGTGATGTTTTAACCTTGTTTCTGTCATTTCAACAGGATTACATTAGTTTCTTAACAGAAGCTGTTAAACACACATTTCCCATGCTGGAAACGTGCGTTTCGGCCTCTTCTGATGTTTTTGTGATGTTTTAACCTTGTTTCTGTCATTTCAACAGGATTACATTAGTTTCTTAACAGAAGCTGTTAAACACACTCCATGCTTCTTCCATGCTTTCTGTCATTTCAACAGGATTACATTAGTTTCTTAATAGAAGCTGTTAAACACACATCTCCATTGAAACGTGCGTTTCTGATGTTTTTGTGATGTTTTAACCTTGTTTCTGTCATTTCAACAGGATTACATTAGTTTCTTAACAGAAGCTGTTAAACACACTTCTCCATGCTGAAAACGTGCGTTTCGGCCTCTTCTGATGTTTTTGTGATGTTTTAACCTTGTTTCTGTCATTTCAACAGTTTTACATTAGTTTCTTAACAGAAGCTGTTAAACACACATTTCCATGCTGGAAACGTGCATTTCGGCCTATTCTGATGTTTTTGTGATGTTTTAACCTTGTTTCTGTCATTTCAACAGGATTACATTAGTTTCTTAACAGAAGCTGTTAAACACACATTCCATGCTAAAAACGTGCGTTTCGGCCTCTTCTGAGATTTTTGTGATGTTTTAACCTTGTTTCTGTCATTTCAACAGGATTACATTAGTTTCTTAATAGAAGCTGTTAAACACCCTTCTCCATGCTGGAAACGTGCGTTTGGCCTCTTCTGATGTTTTGTGATGTTTTAACCTTGTTTCTGTCATTTCAACAGGATTACATTAGTTTCTTAACAGAAGCTGTTAAACACACATTTCCATGCTGGAAACGTGCGTTTCGGCCTCTTCTGATGTTTTTGTGATGTTTTAACCTTGTTTCTGTCATTTCAACAGGATTATTAGTTTCTTAACAGAAGCTGTTAAACACACATTTCCATGCTGGAAACGTGCATTTCGGCCTCTTCTGATGTTTTTGTGATGTTTTTTTCAACAGTTTTACATTAGTTTCTTAACAGAAGCTGTTAAACACACTTTTTAACCTTGTTTTTTAACCTTGTTTCATTTCAACAGGATTACATTAGTTTCTTAACAGAAGCTGTTAAACACACATTCTCCATGCTGGAAACGCGTGCGTTTTGGCCTCTTCTGATGTTTTTGTGATGTTTTAACCTTGTTTCTGTCATTTCAACAGGATTACATTAGTTTCTTAATAGAAGCTGTTAAACACCCTTCTCCATGCTGGAAACGTGCGTTTTGGCCTCTTCTGATGTTTTTGTGATGTTTTAACCTTGTTTCTGTCATTTCAACACAATTACATTAGTTTCTTAACAGAAGCTGTTAAACACACATTTCCATGCTGGAAACGTGCGTTTCGGCCTCTTCTGATGTTTTTGTGATGTTTTAACCTTGTTTCTGTCATTTCAACAGGATTACATTAGTTTCTTAACAGAAGCTGTTAAGCACATTTCCATGCTGGAAACGTGCGTTTTTGGCCTCTTCTGATGTTTTTGTGATGTTTTAACCTTGTTTCTGTCATTTCAACAGGATTACATTAGTTTCTTAACAGAAGCTGTTAAACACACATTCTCCATGCTGGAAACGCGTGCGTTTCGCCTCTTCTGATGTTTTTGTGATGTTTTAACCTTGTTTCTGTCATTTCAACAGGATTACATTAGTTTCTTAACAGAAGCTGTTAAACACCTTCTCCATGCTGGAAACGTGCGTTTCGGCCTCTTCTGATGTTTTTGTGATGTTTTAACCTTGTTTCTGTCATTTCAACAGGATTACATTAGTTTCTTAACAGAAGCTGTTAAACACACATTTCCATGCTGGAAACGTGCATTTCGGCCTCTTCTGATGTTTTTGTGATGTTTTAACCTTGTTTCTGTCATTTCAACAGGATTACATTAGTTTCTTAACAGAAGCTGTTAAACACACATCTCCATGCTGGAAACGTGCGTTTTGGCCTCTTCTGATGTTTTTGTGATGTTTTAACCTTGTTTCTGTCATTTCAACAGGATTACATTAGTTTCTTAACAGAAGCTGTTAAACACACTTCTCCATGCTGGAAACGTGCGTTTTGGCCTCTTCTGATGTTTTTGTGATGTTTTAACCTTGTTTCTGTCATTTCAACAGGATTTTACATTAGTTTCTTAACAGAAGCTGTTAAACACACTTCTCCATGCTGGAAACGTGCGTTTTGGCCTCTTCTGATGTTTTTGTGATGTTTTAACCTTGTTTCTGTCATTTCAACAGGATTACATTAGTTTCTTAACAGAAGCTGTTAAACACACATTTCTCCATGCTGGAAACGTGCGTTTTCGGCCTCTTCTGATGTTTTTGTGATGTTTTAACCTTGTTTCTGTCATTTCAACAGGATTACATTAGTTTCTTAACAAAGCTGTTAAACACACATTCTCCATGCTGGAAACGTGCGTTTCGGCCTCTTCTGATGTTTTTGTGATGTTTTAACCTTGTTTCTGTCATTTCAACAGGATTACATTAGTTTCTTAACAGAAGCTGTTAAACACACATTCTCCATGCTGGAAACGTGCGTTTGGCTCTTCTGATGTTTTTGTGATGTTTTAACCTTGTTTCTGTCATTTCAACAGGATTACATTAGTTTCTTAATAGAAGCTGTTAAACACATTTCTCCATGCTGGAAACGCGTGCATTTCGGCCTCTTCTGATGTTTTTGTGATGTTTTAACCTTGTTTCTGTCATTTCAACAGGATTACATTAGTTTCTTAATAGAAGCTGTTAAACACACTTCTCCATGCTGGAAACGTGCGTTTCGGCCTCTTCTGATGTTTTGTGATGTTTTAACCTTGTTTCTGTCATTTCAACAGGATTACATTAGTTTCTTAACAGAAGCTGTTAAACACACATCTCCATGCTGGAAACGTGCGTTTCGGCCTCTTCTGATGTTTTTGTGATGTTTTACCTTGTTTCTGTCATTTCAACAGGATTACATTAGTTTCTTAACAGAAGCTGTTAAACACACTTCTCCATGCTGGAAACGCGTGCGTTTCGGCCTCTTCTGATGTTTTTGTGATGTTTTAACCTTGTTTCTGTCATTTCAACAGGATTACATTAGTTTCTTAACAGAAGCTGTTAAACACACATTTTCCATGCTGGAAACGTGCGTTTCGGCCTCTTCTGATGTTTTTGTGATGTTTTAACCTTGTTTCTGTCATTTCAACAGGATTACATTAGTTTCTTAACAGAAGCTGTTAAACACACATCTCCATGCTGGAAACGTGCGTTTCGGCCTCTTCTGATGTTTTTGTGATGTTTTAACCTTGTTTCTGTCATTTCAACAGGATTACATTAGTTTCTTAACAGAAGCTGTTAAACACACTTCTCCATGCTGGAAACGTGCGTTTCGGCCTCTTCTGATGTTTTTGTGATGTTTTAACCTTGTTTCTGTCATTTCAACAGGATTACATTAGTTTCTTAACAGAAGCTGTTAAACACACATTCCATGCTGGAAACGTGCGTTTTCGGCCTCTTCTGATGTTTTTGTGATGTTTTAACCTTGTTTCTGTCATTTCAACAGGATTACATTAGTTTCTTAACAGAAGCTGTTAAACACGCTTTTCCATGCTGGAAACGTGCGTTTCGGCCTCTTCTGATGTTTTTGTGATGTTTTAACCTTGTTTCTGTCATTTCAACAGGATTACATTAGTTTCTTAACAGAAGCTGTTAAACACACATTCTCCATGCTGGAAACGTGCGTTTTCGGCCTCTTCTGATGTTTTTGTGCTGTTATAACCTTGTTTCTGTCATTTCAACAGGATTACATTAGTTTCTTAACAGAAGCTGTTAAACACACATTTCCATGCTGGAAACGTGCATTTCGGCCTCTTCTGATGTTTTTGTGATGTTTTAACCTTGTTTCTGTCATTTCAACAGGATTACATTAGTTTCTTAACAGAAGCTGTTAAACACACATTCTCCATGCTGGAAACGTGCGTTTTGGCCTCTTCTGAGGTTTTTTGTGATGTTTTAACCTTGTTTCTGTCATTTCAACAGGATTACATTAGTTTCTTAATAGAAGCTGTTAAACACCCTTCTCCATGCTGGAAACGTGCATTTTGGCCTCTTCTGATGTTTTTGTGATGTTTTAACCTTGTTTCTGTCATTTCAACAGGATTACATTAGTTTCTTAACAGAAGCTGTTAAACACACATTCTCCATGCTGGAAACGTGCGTTTTGGCCTCTTCTGATGTTTTTGTGATGTTTTAACCTTGTTTCTGTCATTTCAACAGGATTACATTAGTTTCTTAACAGAAGCTGTTAAACACACATCTCCATGCTGGAGAAACGTGCGTTTTGGCCTCTTCTGATGTTTTTGTGATGTTTTAACCTTGTTTCTGTCATTTCAACACAATTACATTAGTTTCTTAACAGAAGCTGTTAAACACACATTTCCATGCTGGAAACGTGCATTTCGGCCTCTTCTGATGTTTTTGTGATGTTTTAACCTTGTTTCTGTCATTTCAACAGGATTACATTAGTTTCTTAACAGAAGCTGTTAAACACACATTCCATGCTGGAAACGTGCGTTTCGGCCTCTTCTGATGTTTTTGTGATGTTTTAACCTTGTTTCTGTCATTTCAACAGGATTACATTAGTTTCTTAATAGAAGCTGTTAAACACACTTCTCCATGCTGGAAACGCGTTTTCGGCCTCTTCTGATGTTTTTGTGATGTTTTAACCTTGTTTCTGTCATTTCAACAGGATTACATTAGTTTCTTAACAGAAGCTGTTAAACACCCTTCTCCATGCTGGAAACGTGCGTTTCGGCCTCTTCTGATGTTTTTGTGATGTTATAACCTTGTTTCTGTCATTTCAACAGTTTTACATTAGTTTCTTAACAGAAGCTGTTAAACACACATATCCATGCTGGAAACGTGCGTTTCGGCCTCTTCTGATGTTTTTGTGATGTTTTAACCTTGTTTCTGTCATTTCAACAGGATTACATTAGTTTCTTAATAGAAGCTGTTAAACACACATCTCCATGCTGGAAACGTGCGTTTTGGCCTCTTCTGATGTTTTTGTGATGTTTTAACCTTGTTTCTGTCATTTCAACAGGATTACATTAGTTTCTTAACAGAAGCTGTTAAACACACATTCTCCATGCTGGAAACGCGTTTTCGGCCTCTTCTGATGTTTTTGTGATGTTTTAACCTTGTTTCTGTCATTTCAACAGGATTACATTAGTTTCTTAACAGAAGCTGTTAAACACACCTTCTCCATGCTGGAAACGTGCGTTTCGGCCTCTTCTGATGTTTTGTGATGTTTTAACCTTGTTTCTGTCATTTCAACAGGATTACATTAGTTTCTTAACAGAAGCTGTTAAACACACATTTCCATGCTGGAAACGTGCGTTTCGGCCTCTTCTGATGTTTTTGTGATGTTTTAACCTTGTTTCTGTCATTTCAACAGGATTACATTAGTTTCTTAACAGAAGCTGTTAAACACACATTCCATGCTGGAAACGTGCGTTTTGGCCTCTTCTGATGTTTTTGTGATGTTTTAACCTTGTTTCTGTCATTTCAACAGGATTACATTAGTTTCTTAACAGAAGCTGTTAAACACACATATTCTCCATGCTTTTTTGGCCTCTTCTGATGTTTTTGTGATGTTTTAACCTTGTTTCTGTTTCAACAGGACACATTAGTTTCTTAACAGAAGCTGTTAAACACACATTTCCATGCTGGAAACGTGCGTTTTGGCCTCTTCTGATGTTTTTGTGATGTTTTAACCTTGTTTCTGTCATTTCAACAGGATTACATTAGTTTCTTAACAGAAGCTGTTAAACACACTTCTCCATGCTGGAAACGTGCGTTTCGGCCTCTTCTGATGTTTTTGTGATGTTTTAACCTTGTTTCTGTCATTTCAACAGGATTACATTAGTTTCTTAACAGAAGCTGTTAAACACACATTTCCATGCTGGAAACGTGCATTTCGGCCTATTCTGATGTTTTTGTGATGTTTTAACCTTGTTTCTGTCATTTCAACAGGATTACATTAGTTTCTTAACAGAAGCTGTTAAACACATTTTCCATGCTGGAAACGTGCGTTTCGGCCTCTTCTGATGTTTTTGTGATGTTTAACCTTGTTTCTGTCATTTCAACAGGATTACATTAGTTTCTTAACAGAAGCTGTTAAACACACTTTCCATGCTGGAAACGTGCGTTTTGGCCTCTTCTGATTTTTGTGATGTTTTAACCTTGTTTCTGTCATTTCAACAGGATTACATTAGTTTCTTAACAGAAGCTGTTAAACACACATTCTCCATGCTGGAAACGTGCATTTCGGCCTCTTCTGATGTTTTTGTGATGTTTTAACCTTGTTTCTGTCATTTCAACAGGATTACATTAGTTTCTTAATAGAAGCTGTTAAACACCCTTCTCCATGCTGGAAACGTGCGTTTCGGCCTCTTCTGATGTTTTTGTGATGTTTTAACCTTGTTTCTGTCATTTCAACAGGATTACATTAGTTTCTTAACAGAAGCTGTTAAACACACATTTCCATGCTGGAAACGTGCATTTCGGCCTATTCTGATGTTTTTGTGATGTTATAACCTTGTTTCTGTCATTTCAACAGGATTACATTAGTTTCTTAACAGAAGCTGTTAAACACACATTTCTATGCTTAAAACGTGCGTTTTGGCCTCTTCTGAGGTTTTTGTGATGTTTTAACCTTGTTTCTGTCATTTCAACAGGATTACATTAGTTTCTTAACAGAAGCTGTTAAACACACATTCTCCATGCTGAAACGTGCGTTTTGGCCTCTTCTGATGTTTTTGTGATGTTTTAACCTTGTTTCTGTCATTTCAACAGGATTACATTAGTTTCTTAACAGAAGCTGTTAAACACATTCTCCATGCTGGAAACGTGCGTTTTGGCCTCTTCTGATGTTTTTGTGATGTTTTAACTTGTTACAGTCATTTCAACAGGAATTACATTAGTTTCTTAACAGAAGCTGTTAAACACACATTTCCATGCTGGAAACGTGCGTTTCGGCCTCTTCTGATGTTTTTGTGATGTTTTAACCTTGTTTCTGTCATTTCAACAGGATTACATTAGTTTCTTAATAGAAGCTGTTAAACACACCTTCTCCATGCTGGAAACGTGCGTTTTGGCCTCTTCTGATGTTTTTGTGATGTTTTAACCTTGTTTCTGTCATTTCAACAGGATTACATTAGTTTCTTAACAGAAGCTGTTAAACACACTTCTCCATGCTGGAAAACGTGCGTTTTGGCCTCTTCTGATGTTTTTGTGAAGTTTTAACCTTGTTTCTGTCATTTCAACAGGATTACATTAGTTTCTTAACAGAAGCTGTTAAACACACATTTCCATGCTGGAAACGTGCATTTCGGCCTTTTCTGATGTTTTTGTGATGTTTTAACCTTGTTTCTGTCATTTCAACAGGATTACATTAGTTTCTTAACAGAAGCTGTTAAACACACATTTCTCCATGCTGGAAACGTGCGTTTCGGCCTCTTCTGATGTTTTTGTGATGTTTTAACCTTGTTTCTGTCATTTCAACAGGATTACATTAGTTTCTTAACAGAAGCTGTTAAACACACCTTCTCCATGCTGGAAACGTGCGTTTCGGCCTCTTCTGATGTTTTTGTGATGTTTTAACCTTGTTTCTGTCATTTCAACAGGATTACATTAGTTTCTTAACAGAAGCTGTTAAACACCCTTCTCCATGCTGGAAACGTGCGTTTCGGCCTCTTCTGATGTTTTTGTGATGTTTTAACCTTGTTTCTGTCATTTCAACAGGATTACATTAGTTTCTTAATAGAAGCTGTTAAACACGCTTCTCCATGCTGGAAACGTGCATTTTGGCCTCTTCTGATGTTTTGTGATGTTTAACCTTGTTTCTGTCATTTCAACAGGATTACATTAGTTTCTTAACAGAAGCTGTTAAACACCCTTCTCCATGCTGGAAACGTGCGTTTCGGCCTCTTCTGATGTTTTTGTGATGTTTTAACCTTGTTTCTGTCATTTCAACAGGATTACATTAGTTTCTTAACAGAAGCTGTTAAACACACATTTCCATGCTGGAAACGTGCATTTCGGCCTCTTCTGATGTTTTTGTGATGTTTTAACCTTGTTTCTGTCATTTCAACAGGATTACATTAGTTTCTTAACAGAAGCTGTTAAACACACATCTCCATGCTGGAAACGTGCGTTTTGGCCTAATTCTGATGTTTTTTGTGATGTTTTAACCTTGTTTCTGTCATTTCAACAGGATTACATTAGTTTCTTAATAGAAGCTGTTAAACACCCTTCTCCATGCTGGAAACGTGCGTTTTGGCCTCTTCTGATGTTTTTGTGATGTTTTAACCTTGTTTCTGTCATTTCAACAGTTTTACATTAGTTTCTTAACAGAAGCTGTTAAACACGCTTCTCCATGCTGGAAACGTGCGTTTTGGCCTCTTCTGAGGTTTTTGTGATGTTTTTACCTTGTTACAGTCATTTCAACAGGATTACATTAGTTTCTTAACAGAAGCTGTTAAACACACATTTCCATGCTGGAAACGTGCGTTTTTGGCCTCTTCTGATGTTTTTGTGATGTTTTAACCTTGTTTCTGTCATTTCAACAGGATTACATTAGTTTCTTAACAGAAGCTGTTAAACACACTTTCCATGCTGGAAACGCGTGCGTTTTGGCCTCTTCTGATGTTTTTGTGATGTTTTAACCTTGTTTCTGTCATTTCAACAGGATTACATTAGTTTCTTAACAGAAGCTGTTAAACACACCTTCTCCATGCTGGAAACGTGCGTTTCGGCCTCTTCTGATGTTTTTGTGATGTTTTAACCTTGTTTCTGTCATTTCAACAGGATTACATTAGTTTCTTAACAGAAGCTGTTAAACACCCTTCTCCATGCTGGAAACGTGCGTTTTGGCCTCTTCTGATGTTTTTGTGATGTTTTAACCTTGTTTCTGTCATTTCAACAGGATTACATTAGTTTCTTAACAGAAGCTGTTAAACACACATTTCCATGCTGGAAACGTGCGTTTTCGGCCTCTTCTGATGGTTTTTGTGATGTTTTAACCTTGTTTCTGTCATTTCAACAGGATTACATTAGTTTCTTAACAGAAGCTGTTAAACACACTTCTCCATGCTGGAAACGTGCGTTTTGGCCTCTTCTGATGTTTTTGTGATGTTTTAACCTTGTTTCTGTCATTTCAACAGGATTACATTAGTTTCTTAATAGAAGCTGTTAAACACACATCTCCATGCTGGAAACGTGCGTTTCGGCCTCTTCTGATGTTTTTGTGATGTTTTAACCTTGTTTCTGTCATTTCAACAGGATTACATTAGTTTCTTAACAGAAGCTGTTAAACACACATTTCCAGGCTGGAAACGTGCGTTTCGGCCTCTTCTGATGTTTTTGTGATGTTTTAACCTTGTTTCTGTCATTTCAACAGGATTACATTAGTTTCTTAACAGAAGCTGTTAAACACACATCTCCATGCTGGAAACGTGCGTTTCGGCCTCTTCTGATGTTTTTGTGATGTTTTAACCTTGTTTCTGTCATTTCAACAGGATTACATTAGTTTCTTAACAGAAGCTGTTAAACACACATTTCCATGCTGGAAACGTGCGTTTCGGCCTCTTCTGATGTTTTTGTGTGATGTTTTAACCTTGTTTCTGTCATTTCAACAGGATTACATTAGTTTCTTAATAGAAGCTGTTAAACACACTTCTCCATGCTAGAAACGTGCGTTTTGGCCTCTTCTGATGTTTTTGTGATGTTTTAACCTTGTTTCTGTCATTTCAACAGGATTACATTAGTTTCTTAACAGAAGCTGTTAAACACACATTTCCAGGCTGGAAACGTGCGTTTCGGCCTCTTCTGATGTTTTTGTGATGTTTTAACCTTGTTTCTGTCATTTCAACAGGATTACATTAGTTTCTTAATAGAAGCTGCTAAACACACTTCTCCATGCTGGAAACGTGCGTTTCGGCCTCTTCTGATGTTTTTGTGATGTTTTAACCTTGTTTCTGTCATTTCAACAGGATTACATTAGTTTCTTAACAGAAGCTGTTAAACACACATTTCCATGCTGGAAACGTGCGTTTCGGCCTCTTCTGATGTTTTTGTGATGTTTAACCTTGTTTCTGTCATTTCAACAGGATTACATTAGTTTCTTAATAGAAGCTGTTAAACACACTTCTCCATGCTGGAAACGTGCGTTTTGGCCTCTTCTTCTGATGTTTTTGTGATGTTTTACCTTGTTTCTGTCATTTCAACAGGATTACATTAGTTTCTTAACAGAAGCTGTTAAACACACTTCTCCATGCTGGAAACGTGCGTTTCGGCCTCTTCTGATGTTTTTGTGATGTTTTAACCTTGTTTCTGTCATTTCAACAGGATTACATTAGTTTCTTAACAGAAGCTGTTAAACACACATTTCCATGCTGGAAACGTGCGTTTTGGCCTCTTCTGATGTTTTTGTGATGTTTTAACCTTGTTTCTGTCATTTCAACAGGATTACATTAGTTTCTTAACAGAAGCTGTTAAACACACATTTCCATGCTGGAAACGTGCGTTTTGGCCTCTTCTGATGTTTTTGTGATGTTTTAACTTGTTTCTGTCATTTCAACAGGATTACATTAGTTTCTTAACAGAAGCTGTTAAACACGCTTTTCCATGCTGGAAACGTGCGTTTCGGCCTCTTCTGATGTTTTTGTGATGTTTTAACCTTGTTTCTGTCATTTCAACAGGATTACATTAGTTTCTTAACAGAAGCTGTTAAACACACTTCTCCATGCTGGAAACGTGCGTTTTGGCCTCTTCTGATGTTTTTGTGATGTTTTAACCTTGTTTCTGTCATTTCAACAGGATTACATTAGTTTCTTAACAGAAGCTGTTAAACACACTTCTCCATGCTGGAAACGTGCGTTTTGGCCTCTTCTGATGTTTTTGTGATGTTTTAACCTTGTTTCTGTCATTTCAACAGTTTTACATTAGTTTCTTAACAGAAGCTGTTAAACACACATTCTCCATGCTGGAAACGTGCGTTTTGGCCTCTTCTGAGGTTTTTGTGATGTTTTAACCTTGTTTCTGTCATTTCAACAGGATTACATTAGTTTCTTAACAGAAGCTGTTAAACACACTTCTCCATGCTGGAAACGTTGGCCTCTTCTGATGTTTTTGTGATGTTTAACCTTGTTTCTGTCATTTCAACAGGATTACATTAGTTTCTTAACAGAAGCTGTTAAACACCTTCTCCATGCTGGAAACGTGCGTTTTTGGGCCTCTTCTGATGTTTTTGTGATGTTTTAACCTTGTTTCTGTCATTTCAACAGGATTACATTAGTTTCTTAACATAGAAGCTGTTAAACACCTTCTCCATGCTGGAAACGTGCATTTCGGCCTATTCTGATGTTTTTGTGATGTTTTAACCTTGTTTCTGTCATTTCAACAGGATTACATTAGTTTCTTAATAGAAGCTGTTAAACACACTTCTCCATGCTGGAAACGTGCGTTTTGGCCTCTTCTGATGTTTTTGTGATGTTTTAACCTTGTTTCAGTGATTTCAACAGGATTACATTAGTTTCTTAACAGAAGCTGTTAAACACACATTTCCATGCTGGAAACGTGCATTTTGGCCTCTTCTGATGTTTTTGTGATGTTTTAACCTTGTTTCTGTCATTTCAACAGGATTTTACATTAGTTTCTTAACAAGCTGTTAAACACACATCTCCATGCTGGAAACGTGCGTTTTGGCCTCTTCTGATGTTTTTGTGATGTTTTAACCTTGTTTCTGTCATTTCAACAGGATTACATTAGTTTCTTAACAGAAGCTGTTAAACACACATTTCCATGCCATGCTGGAAACGCGTTTTCGGCCTCTTCTGATGTTTTTGTGATGTTTTAACCTTGTTTCTGTCATTTCAACAGGATTACATTAGTTTCTTAACAGAAGCTGTTAAACACACATTCTCCATGCTGGAAACGTGCGTTTTGGCCTCTTCTGAGTTTTTGTGATGTTTTAACCTTGTTTCTGTCATTTCAACAGGATTACATTAGTTTCTTAACAGAAGCTGTTAAACACACATTTCCATGCTGGAAACGTGCGTTTCTTCTGATGTTTTTGTGATGTTTTAACCTTGTTTCTGTCATTTCAACAGGATTACATTAGTTTCTTAACAGAAGCTGTTAAACACACTTCTCCATGCTGGAAACGTGCATTTTGGCCTCTTCTGATGTTTTTGTGATGTTTTAACCTTGTTTCTGTCATTTCAACAGGATTACATTAGTTTCTTAACAGAAGCTGTTA
Source organism: Etheostoma perlongum (assembly GCA_026937815.1). NCBI lineage: Eukaryota > Metazoa > Chordata > Actinopteri > Perciformes > Percidae > Etheostoma > Etheostoma perlongum. Next base: position 7,039,636 of record CM049387.1, read on the forward strand.
AACACCCTTCTCCATGCTGGAAACGTGCGTTTTGGCCTCTTCTGATGTTTTTGTGATGTTTTAACCTTGTTTCTGTCATTTCTACAGGATTACATTAGTTTCTTAACAGAAGCTGTTAAACACACATTTCCATGCTGGAAACGTGCGTTTCGGCCTCTTCTGATGTTTTTGTGATGATTTAACCTTGTTTCTGTCATTTCAACAGGATTACATTAGTTTCTTAACAGAAGCTGTTAAACACACATTTCCATGCTGGAAACGTGCGTTTTGGGCCTCTTCTGATGTTTTTGTGATGTTTTAACCTTGTTTCTGTCATTTCAACAGGATTACATTAGTTTCTTAACAGAAGCTGTTAAACACCTTCTCCATGCTGGAAACGTGCGTTTCGGCCTCTTCTGATGTTTTTGTGATGTTTTAACCTTGTTTCTGTCATTTCAACAGGATTACATTAGTTTCTTAACAGAAGCTGTTAAACACACCTTCTCCATGCTGGAAACGTGCATTTTGGCCTCTTCTGATGTTTTTGTGATGTTTTAACCTTGTTTCTGTCATTTCAACAGGATTACATTAGTTTCTTAACAGAAGCTGTTAAACACACTTCTCCATGCTGGAAACGTGCGTTTTGGCCTCTTCTGATGTTTTTGTGATGTTTTAACCTTGTTTCTGTCATTTCAACAGGATTACATTAGTTTCTTAACAGAAGCTGTTAAACACACATTTCCATGCTGGAAACGTGCGTTTCGGCCTCTTCTGATGTTTTTGTGATGTTTTAACCTTGTTTCTGTCATTTCAACAGGATTACATTAGTTTCTTAACAGAAGCTGTTAAACACACATCTCCATGCTGGGAAACGTGCGTTTTGGCCTCTTCTGATGTTTTTGTGATGTTTTAACCTTGTTTCTGTCATTTCAACAGGATTACATTAGTTTCTTAACAGAAGCTGTTAAACACACATTTCCATGCTGGAAACGTGCATTTCGGCCTCTTCTGATGTTTTTGTGATGTTTTAACCTTGTTTCTGTCATTTCAACAGGATTACATTAGTTTCTTAATAGAAGCTGTTAAACACCCTTCTCCATGCTGGAAACGTGCGTTTTGGCCTCTTCTGATGTTTTTGTGATGTTTTAACCTTGTTTCTGTCATTTCAACAGGATTACATTAGTTTCTTAACAGAAGCTGTTAAACACACTTCTCCATGCTGGAAACGTGCGTTTTGGCCTCTTCTGAGGTTTTTGTGATGTTTTTACCTTGTTTCAGTCATTTCAACAGGATTACATTAGTTTCTTAACAGAAGCTGTTAAACACACATTTCCATGCTGGAAACGTGCGTTTCGGCCTCTTCTGATGTTTTTGTGATGTTTTAACCTTGTTTCTGTCATTTCAACAGGATTACATTAGTTTCTTAACAGAAGCTGTTAAACACCCTTTTCCATGCTGGAAACGTGCGTTTTGGCCTCTTCTGATGTTTTTGTGATGTTTTAACCTTGTTTCTGTCATTTCAACAGGATTTACATTAGTTTCTTAACAGAAGCTGTTAAACACACTTCTCCATGCTGGAAACGTGCGTTTTTGGCCTCTTCTGATGTTTTTGTGATGTTTTAACCTTGTTTCTGTCATTTCAACAGGATTACATTAGTTTCTTAACAGAAGCTGTTAAACACACATTTCCATGCTGGAAACGTGCGTTTCGGCCTCTTCTGATGTTTTTGTGATGTTTTAACCTTGTTTCTGTCATTTCAACAGGATTACATTAGTTTCTTAACAGAAGCTGTTAAACACACTTCTCCATGCTGGAAACGTGCGTTTCGGCCTCTTCTGATGTTTTTGTGATGTTATAACCTTGTTTCTGTTTTTCAACAGGATTACATTAGTTTCTTATTAGAAGCTGTTAAACACCCTTCTCCATGCTGAAAACGTGCGTTTCGGCCTCTTCTGAGGTTTTTGTGATGTTTTAACCTTGTTTCTGTCATTTCAACAGGATTACATTAGTTTCTTAACAGAAGCTGTTAAACACACATTCTCCATGCTGGAAACGTGCGTTTCGGCCTCTTCTGATGTTTTTGTGATGTTTTAACCTTGTTTCTGTCATTTCAACAGGATTACATTAGTTTCTTAACAGAAGCTGTTAAACACGCTTCTCCATGCTGGAAACGTGCGTTTTGGCCTCTTCTGATGTTTTTGTGATGTTTTAACCTTGTTTCTGTCATTTCAACAGGATTACATTAGTTTCTTAACAGAAGCTGTTAAACACCCTTCTCCATGCTGGAAACGTGCGTTTCGGCCTCTTCTGATGTTTTTGTGATGTTTAACCTTGTTTCTGTCATTCAACAGGATTACATTAGTTTCTTAACAGAAGCTGTTAAACACCTTCTCCATGCTGGAAACGTGCATTTCGGCCTATTCTGATGTTTTTGTGATGTTATAACCTTGTTTCTGTCATTTCAACAGGATTACATTAGTTTCTTAATAGAAGCTGTTAAACACCCTTCTCCATGCTGGAAACGTGCGTTTTGGCCTCTTCTGATGTTTTTGTGATGTTTTAACCTTGTTTCTGTCATTTCAACAGGATTACATTAGTTTCTTAACAGAAGCTGTTAAACACACATTTCCATGCTGGAAACGTGCATTTCGGCCTCTTCTGATGTTTTTGTGATGTTTTAACCTTGTTTCTGTCATTTCAACAGGATTACATTAGTTTCTTAACAGAAGCTGTTAAACACACATTTCCATGCTGGAAACGTGCGTTTTGGCCTCTTCTGATGTTTTTGTGATGTTTTAACCTTGTTTCTGTCATTTCAACAGGATTACATTAGTTTCTTAACAGAAGCTGTTAAACACATTTCCATGCTGGAAACGTGCGTTTCGGCCTCTTCTGATGTTTTTGTGATGTTTTAACCTTGTTTCTGTCATTTCAACAGGATTACATTAGTTTCTTAACAGAAGCTGTTAAACACACATCTCCATGCTGGAAACGTGCGTTTTGGCCTCTTCTGATGTTTTTGTGATGTTTTAACCTTGTTTCTGTCATTTCAACAGGATTACATTAGTTTCTTAACAGAAGCTGTTAAACACACATTTCCATGCTGGAAACGTGCGTTTCGGCCTCTTCTGATGTTTTTGTGATGTTTTAACCTTGTTTCTGTCATTTCAACAGGATTACATTAGTTTCTTAATAGAAGCTGTTAAACACCCTTCTCCATGCTGGAAACGTGCATTTTGGCCTCTTCTGATGTTTTTGTGATGTTTAACCTTGTTTCTGTCATTTCAACAGGATTACATTAGTTTCTTAACAGAAGCTGTTAAACACACTTCTTCCATGCTGGAAACGTGCGTTTTGGCCTCTTCTGATGTTTTGTGATGTTTTAACCTTGTTTCAGTGTCATTTCAACAGGATTACATTAGTTTCTTAACAGAAGCTGTTAAACACACATTTCCATGCTGGAAACGTGCGTTTTGGCCTCTTCTGATGTTTTTGTGATGTTTTAACCTTGTTTCTGTCATTTCAACAGGATTACATTAGTTTCTTAACAGAAGCTGTTAAACACACATCTCCATGCTGGAAACGTGTTTCGGCCTCTTCTGATGTTTTTGTGATGTTTTAACCTTGTTTCTGTCATTTCAACAGGATTACATTAGTTTCTTAACAGAAGCTGTTAAACACACTTCTCCATGCTGGAAACGTGCGTTTCGGCCTCTTCTGATGTTTTTGTGATGTTTTAACCTTGTTTCTGTCATTTCAACAGGATTACATTAGTTTCTTAATAGAAGCTGTTAAACAACCTTCTCCATGCTGGAAACGTGCATTTCGGCCTCTTCTGATGTTTTTTGATGTTTTAACCTTGTTTCTGTCATTTCAACAGGATTACATTAGTTTCTTAATAGAAGCTGTTAAACACACATCTCCATGCTGGAAACGTGCGTTTTGGCCTCTTCTGATGTTTTTGTGATGTTTTAACCTTGTTTCTGTCATTTCAACAGGATTACATTAGTTTCTTAACAGAAGCTGTTAAACACACATTTCCAGGCTGGAAACGTGCGTTTCGGCCTCTTCTGATGTTTTTGTGATGTTTTAACCTTGTTTCTGTCATTTCAACAGGATTACATTAGTTTCTTAACAGAAGCTGTTAAACACACATTTTCCATGCTGGAAACGTGCGTTTCGGCCTCTTCTGATGTTTTTGTGATGTTTTAACCTTGTTTCTGTCATTTCAACAGGATTACATTAGTTTCTTAACAGAAGCTGTTAAACACACTTCTCCATGCTGGAAACGTGCGTTTTGGCCTCTTCTGATGTTTTTGTGATGTTTTAACCTTGTTTCTGTCATTTCAACAGGATTACATTAGTTTCTTAACAGAAGCTGTTAAACACACCTTCTCCATGCTGGAAACGTGCATTTTGGCCTCTTCTGATGTTTTGTGATGTTTTAACCTTGTTTCTGTCATTTCAACAGGATTACATTAGTTTCTTAACAGAAGCTGTTAAACACACTTCTCCATGCTGGAAACGTGTGCGTTTCGGCCTCTTCTGATGTTTTGTGATGTTTTAACCTTGTTTCTGTCATTTCAACAGGATTACATTAGTTTCTTAACAGAAGCTGTTAAACACACATTTCCATGCTGGAAACGTGCATTTCGGCCTCTTCTGATGTTTTTGTGATGTTTTAACCTTGTTTCTGTCATTTCAACAGGATTACATTAGTTTCTTAACAGAAGCTGTTAAACACACATCTCTATGCTGGAAAACGTGCGTTTTGGCCTCTTCTGATGTTTTTGTGATGTTTTAACCTTGTTTCTGTCATTTCAACAGGATTACATTAGTTTCTTAATAGAAGCTGTTAAACACACTTCTCCATGCTGGAAACGTGCGTTTTTGGCCTCTTCTGATGTTTTTGTGATGTTTTAACCTTGTTTCTGTCATTTCAACAGGATTACATTAGTTTCTTAACAGAAGCTGTTAAACACACATTCTCCATGCTGGAAATGTGCGTTTTGGCCTCTTCTGATGTTTTTGTGATGTTTTAACCTTGTTTCTGTCATTTCAACAGGATTACATTAGTTTCTTAACAAGCTGTTAAACACACTTCTCCATGCTGGAAACGTGCGTTTTGGCCTCTTCTGATGTTTTTTGTGATGTTTTAACCTTGTTTCTGTCATTTCAACAGGATTACATTAGTTTCTTAACAGAAGCTGTTAAACACACTTCTCCATGCTGGAAACGTGCGTTTCGGCCTTTCTGATGTTTTTGTGATGTTTTAACCTTGTTTCTGTCATTTCAACAGGATTACATTAGTTTCTTAACAGAAGCTGTTAAACACACTTTCCATGCTGGAAACGTGCGTTTCGGCCTCTTCTGATGTTTTTGTGATGTTTTAACCTTGTTTCTGTCATTTCAACAGGATTACATTAGTTTCTTAACAGAAGCTGTTAAACACACATCTCCATGCTGGAAACGTGCGTTTCGGCCTCTTCTGATTTTTGTGATGTTTTAACCTTGTTTCTGTCATTTCAACAGGATTACATTAGTTTCTTAACAGAAGCTGTTAAACACACATTCTCCATGCTGGAAACGTGCGTTTTGGCCTCTTCTGATGTTTTTGTGATGTTTTAACCTTGTTTCTGTCATTTCAACAGGATTACATTAGTTTCTTAACAGAAGCTGTTAAACACACTTCTCCATGCTGGAAACGTGCATTTTGGCCTCTTCTGATGTTTTTGTGATGTTTTAACCTTGTTTCTGTCATTTCAACAGGATTACATTAGTTTCTTAATAGAAGCTGTTAAACACCCTTCTCCATGCTGGAAACGTGCGTTTCGGCCTCTTCTGATGTTTTGTGATGTTTAACCTTGTTTCAGTGATTTCAACAGGATTACATTAGTTTCTTAACAGAAGCTGTTAAACACACATTTCCATGCTGGAAACGTGCATTTCGGCCTCTTCTGATGTTTTTGTGATGTTTTAACCTTGTTTCTGTCATTTCAACAGGATTACATTAGTTTCTTAACAGAAGCTGTTAAACACACATTCCATGCTGGAAACGTGCGTTTTGGCCTCTTCTGATGTTTTTGTGATGTTTTAACCTTGTTTCTGTCATTTCAACAGGATTACATTAGTTTCTTAACAGAAGCTGTTAAACACACTTCTCCATGCTGGAAACGTGCGTTTTGGCCTCTTCTGATGTTTTTGTGATGTTTTAACCTTGTTTCTGTCATTTCAACAGGATTACATTAGTTTCTTAACAGAAGCTGTTAAACACACTTCTCCATGCTGAAACGTTTTTGGCCTCTTCTGATGTTTTTGTGATGTTTTAACCTTGTTTCTGTCATTTCAACAGGATTACATTAGTTTCTTAACAGAAGCTGTTAAACACACTTCTCCATGCTGGAAACGTGCGTTTTGGCCTCTTCTGAGGTTTTGTGATGTTTTTAACTTGTTTCAGTCATTTCAACAGGATTACATTAGTTTCTTAACAGAAGCTGTTAAACACACATTTCCATGCTGGAAACGTGCGTTTCGGCCTCTTCTGATGTTTTTGTGTGTGTTTAACCTTGTTTCTGTCATTTCAACAGGATTACATTAGTTTCTTAACAGAAGCTGTTAAACACACATTTCCAGGCTGGAAACGTGCGTTTCGGCCTCTTCTGATGTTTTTGTGATGTTTTAACCTTGTTTCTGTCATTTCAACAGGATTACATTAGTTTCTTAACAGAAGCTGTTAAACACACATCTCCATGCTGGAAACGTGCGTTTTGGCCTCTTCTGATGTTTTTGTGATGTTTAACCTTGTTTCTGTCATTTCAACAGTTTACATTAGTTTCTTAACAGAAGCTGTTAAACACATTCTCCATGCTGGAAACGTGCATTTCGGCCTCTTCTGATGTTTTTGTGATGTTTTAACCTTGTTTCTGTCATTTCAACGGGATTACATTAGTTTCTTAACAGAAGCTGTTAAACACACTTCTCCATGCTGGAAACGTGCGTTTTGCCTCTTCTGATGTTTTTGTGATGTTTTAACCTTGTTTCAGTGATTTCAACAGGATTACATTAGTTTCTTAACAGAAGCTGTTAAACACACATTTCCATGCTGGAAACGTGCATTTCGGCCTCTTCTGATGTTTTTGTGATGTTTTACCTTGTTTCTGTCATTTCAACAGGATTACATTAGTTTCTTAACAGAAGCTGTTAAACACACATTCTCCATGCTGGAAACGTGCGTTTTGGCCTCTTCTGATGTTTTTGTGATGTTTTAACCTTGTTTCTGTCATTTCAACAGGATTACATTAGTTTCTTAACAGAAGCTGTTAAACACACCTTCTCCATGCTGGAAACGTGCGTTGGCCTCTTCTGATGTTTTTGTGATGTTTTAACCTTGTTTCTGTCATTTCAACAGGATTACATTAGTTTCTTAACAGAAGCTGTTAAACACACATTCTCCATGCTGGAAACGTGCGTTTCGGCCTCTTCTGATGTTTTTGTGATGTTTTAACCTTGTTTCTGTCATTTCAACAGGATTACATTAGTTTCTTAACAGAAGCTGTTAAACACACTTCTCCATGCTGGAAACGTGCGTTTTGGCCTCTTCTGAGGTTTTTGTGATGTTTTACCTTGTTTCAGTCATTTCAACAGGATTACATTAGTTTCTTAACAGAAGCTGTTAAACACACATTTCCATGCTGGAAACGTGCGTTTCGGCCTCTTCTGATGTTTTTGTGATGTTTTAACCTTGTTTCTGTCATTTCAACAGGATTACATTAGTTTCTTAACAGAAGCTGTTAAACACACCTTTTCCATGCTGGAAACGTGCGTTTTGGCCTCTTCTGATGTTTTTGTGATGTTTTAACCTTGTTTCTGTCATTTCAACAGGATTACATTAGTTTCTTAACAGAAGCTGTTAAACACACATCTCATGCTGGAAACGTGCGTTTTGGCCTCTTCTGATGTTTTTGATGTTTTAACCTTGTTTCTGTCATTTCAACAGGATTACATTAGTTTCTTAACAGAAGCTGTTAAACACATGCTGGAAACGTGCATTTCGGCCTCTTCTGATGTTTTTGTGATGTTTTAACCTTGTTTCTGTCATTTCAACAGGATTACATTAGTTTCTTAACAGAAGCTGTTAAACACATTTTCCATGCTGGAAACGTGCGTTTCGGCCTCTTCTGATGTTTTTGTGATGTTTTAACCTTGTTTCTGTCATTTCAACAGGATTACATTAGTTTCTTAACAGAAGCTGTTAAACACATTTCCATGCTGGAAACGTGCGTTTCGGCCTCTTCTGATGTTTTTGTGATGTTTTAACCTTGTTTCTGTCATTTCAACAGGATTACATTAGTTTCTTAATAGAAGCTGTTAAACACACATTCTCCATGCTGGAAACGTGCGTTTCGGCCTCTTCTGATGTTTTTGTGATGTTTTAACCTTGTTTCTGTCATTTCAACAGGATTACATTAGTTTCTTAACAGAAGCTGTTAAACACACATTTCCATGCTGGAAACGTGCGTTTTGGCCTCTTCTGATGTTTTTGTGATGTTTTAACCTTGTTTCTGTCATTTCAACAGGATTACATTAGTTTCTTAACAGAAGCTGTTAAACACACCTTCTCCATGCTGGAAACGTGCGTTTTGGCCTCTTCTGATGTTTTTGTGATGTTTTAACCTTGTTTCTGTCATTTCAACAGGATTACATTAGTTTCTTAACAGAAGCTGTTAAACACACTTTTCCATGCTGGAAACGTGCGTTTTGGCCTCTTCTGATGTTTTTGTGATGTTTTAACCTTGTTTCTGTCATTTCAACAGGATTACATTAGTTTCTTAACAGAAGCTGTTAAACACACATTTCCATGCTGGAAACGTGCGTTTCGGCCTCTTCTGATGTTTTTTGTGATGTTTTAACCTTGTTTCTGTCATTTCAACAGGATTACATTAGTTTCTTAACAGAAGCTGTTAAACACACATTTCCATGCTGGAAACGTGCGTTTTGGCCTCTTCTGATGTTTTTGTGATGTTTTAACCTTGTTTCTGTCATTTCAACAGGATTACATTAGTTTCTTAATAGAAGCTGTTAAACACACTTCTCCATGCTGGAAACGTGCGTTTTGGCCTCTTCTGATGTTTTGTGATGTTTTAACCTTGTTTCTGTCATTTCAACAGGATTACATTAGTTTCTTAACAGAAGCTGTTAAACACACTTCTCCATGCTGGAAACGTGCGTTTTGGCCTCTTCTGATGTTTTTGTGATGTTTAACCTTGTTTCTGTCATTTCAACAGGATTACATTAGTTTCTTAACAGAAGCTGTTAAACACATTCTCCATGCTGGAAACGTGCGTTTTGGCCTCTTCTGATGTTTTTGTGATGTTTTTTTACCTTGTTTCAGTCATTTCAACAGGATTTACATTAGTTTCTTAACAGAAGCTGTTAAACACACATTTCCATGCTGGAAACGTGCGTTTCGGCCTCTTCTGATGTTTTTGTGATGTTTTAACCTTGTTTCTGTCATTTCAACAGGATTACATTAGTTTCTTAATAGAAGCTGTTAAACACCCTTCTCCATGCTGGAAACGTGCGTTTTGGCCTCTTCTGATGTTTTTGTGATGTTTTAACCTTGTTTCTGTCATTTCAACAGGATTACATTAGTTTCTTAACAGAAGCTGTTAAACACACTTCTCCATGCTGGAAACGTGCGTTTTGGCCTCTTCTGAGGTTTTTGTGATGTTTTACCTTGTTTCTGTCATTTCAACAGGATTACATTAGTTTCTTAACAGAAGCTGTTAAACACACATTCCATGCTGGAAACGTGCATTTCGGCCTATTTGATGTTTTTGTGATGTTTTTCAACTTGTTTCTGTTTTTAAGCTGTTAAACACACTTTCCATGCTGGAAACGTGCGTTTTGGCCTCTTCTGATGTTTTTGTGATGTTTTAACCTTGTTTCTGTCATTTCAACAGGATTACATTAGTTTCTTAACAGAAGCTGTTAAACACCCTTCTCCATGCTGGAAACGTGCGTTTCGGCCTCTTCTGATGTTTTTGTGATGTTTTAACCTTGTTTCTGTCATTTCAACAGGATTACATTAGTTTCTTAACAGAAGCTGTTAAACACACATTTCCATGCTGGAAACGTGCGTTTCGGCCTCTTCTGATGTTTTTGTGATGTTTTAACCTTGTTTCTGTCATTTCAACAGGATTACATTAGTTTCTTAACAGAAGCTGTTAAACACCCTTCTCCATGCTGGAAACGTGCGTTTCGGCCTCTTCTGATGTTTTTGTGATGTTTTAACCTTGTTTCTGTCATTTCAACAGGATTACATTAGTTTCTTAACAGAAGCTGTTAAACACACATTTCCATGCTGGAAACGTGCATTTCGGCCTCTTCTGATTTTTGTGATGTTTTAACCTTGTTTCTGTCATTTCAACAGGATTACATTAGTTTCTTAACAGAAGCTGTTAAACACACATTTCCATGCTGGAAACGTGCGTTTCGGCCTCTTCTGATGTTTTTGTGATGTTTTAACCTTGTTTCTGTCATTTCAACAGGATTACATTAGTTTCTTAACAGAAGCTGTTAAACACACTTCTCCATGCTGGAAACGTGCGTTTCGGCCTCTTCTGATGTTTTTGTGATGTTTTAACCTTGTTTCTGTCATTTCAACAGGATTACATTAGTTTCTTAATAGAAGCTGTTAAACACACTTCTCCATGCTGGAAACGTGCGTTTTGGCCTCTTCTGATGTTTTTGTGATGTTTTAACCTTGTTTCTGTCATTTCAACACAATTACATTAGTTTCTTAACAGAAGCTGTTAAACACACATTTCCATGCTGGAAACGTGCATTTCGGCCTATTCTGATGTTTTTGTGATGTTTTAACCTTGTTTCTGTCATTTCAACAGGATTACATTAGTTTCTTAACAGAAGCTGTTAAACACACATATTCCATGCTGGAAACGTGCGTTTTGGCCTCTTCTGATGTTTTTGTGATGTTTTAACCTTGTTTCTGTCATTTCAACAGGATTACATTAGTTTCTTAACAGAAGCTGTTAAACACACTTTCCATGCTGGAAACGTGCGTTTTGGCCTCTTCTGATGTTTTTGTGATGTTTTAACCTTGTTTCTGTCATTTCAACAGGATTACATTAGTTTCTTAATAGAAGCTGTTAAACACCCTTCCATGCTGGAAACGTGCGTTTCGGCCTCTTCTGATGTTTTTGTGATGTTTTAACCTTGTTTCTGTCATTTCAACAGGATTACATTAGTTTCTTAACAGAAGCTGTTAAACACACATTTCCATGCTGGAAACGTGCATTTCGGCCTCTTCTGATGTTTTTGTGATGTTTTAACCTTGTTTCTGTCATTTCAACAGTTTTACATTAGTTTCTTAACAGAAGCTGTTAAACACACATTCTCCATGCTGGAAACGTGCGTTTTGGCCTCTTCTGATGTTTTTGTGATGTTTTAACCTTGTTTCTGTCATTTCAACAGGATTACATTAGTTTCTTAATAGAAGCTGTTAAACACCCTTCTCCATGCTGGAAACGTGCGTTTTGGCCTCTTCTGATGTTTTGTGATGTTTTAACCTTGTTTCTGTCATTTCAACAGGATTACATTAGTTTCTTAACAGAAGCTGTTAAACACACTTCTCCATGCTGGAAACGTGCGTTTTCGGCCTCTTCTGATGTTTTTGTGATGTTTTAACCTTGTTTCGGTCATTTCAACAGGATTACATTAGTTTCTTAACAGAAGCTGTTAAACACACTTCTCCATGCTGGAAACGTGCGTTTCGGCCTCTTCTGATGTTTTTGTGATGTTTTAACCTTGTTTCAGTGATTTCAACAGGATTACATTAGTTTCTTAACAGAAGCTGTTAAACACACATTTCCATGCTGGAAACGCGTGCGTTTCGGCCTCTTCTGATGTTTTTGTGATGTTTTAACCTTGTTTCTGTCATTTCAACAGGATTACATTAGTTTCTTAACAGAAGCTGTTAAACACATTTCCATGCTGGAAACGTGCGTTTCGGCCTCTTCTGATGTTTTTGTGATGTTTTAACCTTGTTTCTGTCATTTCAACAGGATTACATTAGTTTCTTAACAGAAGCTGTTAAACACACTTCTCCATGCTGGAAACGTGCATTTTTGGCCTCTTCTGATGTTTTTGTGATGTTTTAACCTTGTTTCTGTCATTTCAACAGGATTACATTAGTTTCTTAACAGAAGTGATGTTAAACACACATTCTCCATGCTGGAACCTTGTTTCGCCTCTTCTGATGTTTTTGTGAACCTTGTTTCTGTCATTTCAACAGGATTACATTAGTTTCTTAACAGAAGCTGTTAAACACCCTTCTCCATGCTGGAAACGTGCATTTGGCCTCTTCTGATGTTTTTGTGATGTTTTAACCTTGTTTCTGTCATTTCAACAGGATTACATTAGTTTCTTAACATTTAAACACACATTCTCCATGCTGGAAAGTGCGTTTCGGCCTCTTCTGATGTTTTTGTGATGTTTTAACCTTGTTTCAGTCATTTCAACATTACATTAGTTTCTTAACAGAAGCTGTAAACACACGCTGGAAACGTGCATTTCGGCCTCTTCTGATGTTTCTGTGATGTTATAACCTTGTTTCTGTCATTTCAACAGGATTACATTAGTTTCTTAACAGAAGCTGTTAAACACACATTTCTATGCTTAAAACGTGCGTTTTGGCCTCTTCTGATGTTTTTGTGATGTTTTAACCTTGTTTCTGTCATTTCAACAGGATTACATTAGTTTCTTAACAGAAGCTGTTAAACACACTTTTCCATGCTGGAAACGTGCATTTTGGCCTCTTCTGATGTTTTTGTGATGTTATAACCTTGTTTCTGTAATTTCAACAGTATTACATTAGTTTCTTAATAGAAGCTGTTAAACACACTTCTCCATGCTGGAAACGTGCGTTTTGGCCTCTTCTGATGTTTTTGTGATGTTTTAACCTTGTTTCTGTCATTTCAACAGGATTACATTAGTTTCTTAACAGAAGCTGTTAAACACACATTTCCATGCTGGAAACGTGCATTTTCGGCCTCTTCTGATGTTTTTGTGATGTTTTAACCTTGTTTCTGTCATTTCAACAGGATTACATTAGTTTCTTAACAGAAGCTGTTAAACACACATCTTTCCATGCTGGAAACGTTTTCGGCCTCTTCTGATGTTTTTGTGATGTTTTAACCTTGTTTCTGTCATTTCAACAGGATTACATTAGTTTCTTAACAGAAGCTGTTAAACACCCTTCTCCATGCTGGAAACGTGCATTTTGGCCTCTTCTGATGTTTTTGTGATGTTTTAACCTTGTTTCTGTCATTTCAACAGGATTACATTAGTTTCTTAACAGAAGCTGTTAAACACACTTCTCCATGCTGGAAACGTGCGTTTTGGCCTCTTCTGATGTTTTTGTGATGTTTTAACCTTGTTACAGTGATTTCAACACAATTACATTAGTTTCTTAACAGAAGCTGTTAAACACACATTTCCATGCTGGAAACGTGCATGCGTTTCGGCCTCTTCTGATGTTTTTGTGATTTTAACCTTGTTTCTGTCATTTCAACAGGATTACATTAGTTTCTTAACAGAAGCTGTTAAACACACATCTCCATGCTGGAAACGTGTGCGTTTTGGCCTCTTCTGATGTTTTTGTGATGTTTTACCTTGTTTCTGTCATTTCAACAGGATTTTACATTAGTTTCTTAACAGAAGCTGTTAAACACACATTTCCATGCTGGAAACGTGCGTTTCGGCCTCTTCTGATGTTTTTGTGATGTTTTAACCTTGTTTCTGTCATTTCAACAGGATTACATTAGTTTCTTAACAGAAGCTGTTAAACACACACATCTCCATGCTGGAAACGTGCGTTTCGGCCTCTTCTGATGTTTTTGTGATGTTTTAACCTTGTTTCTGTCATTTCAACAGGATTACATTAGTTTCTTAACAGAAGCTGTTAAACACACATTTCCATGCTGGAAACGTGCGTTTCGGCCTCTTCTGATGTTTTTGTGATGTTTTAACCTTGTTTCTGTCATTTCAACAGGATTACATTAGTTTCTTAACAGAAGCTGTTAAACACACATTCTCCATGCTGGAAACGTGCGTTTTGGCCTCTTCTGATGTTTTTGTGATGTTTTAACCTTGTTTCTGTCATTTCAACAGGATTACATTAGTTTCTTAACAGAAGCTGTTAAACACACTTCTCCATGCTGGAAACGTGCGTTTCGGCCTCTTCTGATGTTTTTGTGATGTTTAACCTTGTTTCTGTCATTTCAACAGGATTACATTAGTTTCTTAACAGAAGCTGTTAAACACACCTTCTCCATGCTGGAAACGTGCTTTCGGCCTCTTCTGATGTTTTTGTGATGTTTTAACCTTGTTTCTGTCATTTCAACAGGATTACATTAGTTTCTTAACAGAAGCTGTTAAACACACATTTCCATGCTGGAAACGTGCGTTTTGGCCTCTTCTGATGTTTTTGTGATGTTTTAACCTTGTTTCTGTCATTTCAACAGGATTACATTAGTTTCTTAACAGAAGCTGTTAAACACACTTCTCCATGCTGGAAACGTGCGTTTCGGCCTCTTCTGATGTTTTTGTGATGTTTTAACCTTGTTTCAGTCATTTCAACAGGATTACATTAGTTTCTTAACAGAAGCTGTTAAACACACATTTCCATGCTGGAAACGTGCATTTCGGCCTATTCTGATGTTTTTGTGATGTTTTAACCTTGTTTCTGTCATTTCAACAGTTTTACATTAGTTTCTTAACAGAAGCTGTTAAACACACATTTCTATGCTTAAAACGTGCGTTTTGGCCTCTTCTGAGGTTTTTGTGATGTTAAACCTTGTTTCTGTCATTTCAACAGGATTACATTAGTTTCTTAATAGAAGCTGTTAAACACACCTTTCCATGCTGGAAACGTGCGTTTTGGCCTCTTCTGATGTTTTTGTGATGTTTTAACCTTGTTTCTGTCATTTCAACAGGATTACATTAGTTTCTTAACAGAAGCTGTTAAACACACATTCTCCATGCTGGAAACGTGCGTTTTGGCCTCTTCTGATGTTTTTGTGATGTTTTAACCTTGTTTCTGTCATTTCAACAGGATTACTTCTTAACAGAAGCTGTTTTTGCTGATGTTTTTCGGCCTTTCTGTTTTTTGTGATGTTTTTAACCTTGTTTCATTTCAACAGGATTACATTAGTTTCTTAACAGAAGCTGTTAAACACACATTTTCCATGCTGGAAACGTGCGTTTCGGCCTCTTCTGATGTTTTTGTGATGTTTTTAACCTTGTTTCTGTCATTTCAACAGGATTACATTAGTTTCTTAATAGAAGCTGTTAAACACCCTTCTCCATGCTGGAAACGTGCATTTTGGCCTCTTCTGATGTTTTTGTGATGTTATAACCTTGTTTCTGTCATTTCAACAGGATTACATTAGTTTCTTAACAGAAGCTGTTAAACACACTTCTCCATGCTGGAAACGTGCGTTTTGGCCTCTTCTGAGGTTTTTGTGATGTTTTAACCTTGTTTCAGTCATTTCAACAGGATTACATTAGTTTCTTAACAGAAGCTGTTAAACACACATTTCCATGCTGGAAACGTGCGTTTCGGCCTCTTCTGATGTTTTTGTGATGTTTTAACCTTGTTTCTGTCATTTCAACAGGATTACATTAGTTTCTTAACAGAAGCTGTTAAACACACTTTCCATGCTGGAAACGTGCGTTTTGGCCTCTTCTGATGTTTTTGTGATGTTTTAACCTTGTTTCTGTCATTTCAACAGGATTACATTAGTTTCTTAACAGAAGCTGTTAAACACACATTTCTCCATGCTGGAAACGCGTGCGTTTTGGCCTCTTCTGATGTTTTTGTGATGTTTTAACCTTGTTTCTGTCATTTCAACAGGATTACATTAGTTTCTTAATAGAAGCTGTTAAACACCCTTCTCCATGCTAGAAACGTGCGTTTCGGCCTCTTCTGATGTTTTTGTGATGTTTTAACCTTGTTTCTGTCATTTCAACAGGATTACATTAGTTTCTTAACAGAAGCTGTTAAACACACATTTCCATGCTGGAAACGTGCGTTTTCGGCCTCTTCTGATGTTTTTGTGATGTTTTAACCTTGTTTCTGTCATTTCAACAGGATTACATTAGTTTCTTAACAGAAGCTGTTAAACACACTTTTCCATGCTGGAAACGTGCGTTTCGGCCTCTTCTGATGTTTTTGTGATGTTTTAACCTTGTTTCTGTCATTTCAACAGGATTACATTAGTTTCTTAACAGAAGCTGTTAAACACCTTTTCCATGCTGAACGTGCGTTTTGGCCTCTTCTGATGTTTTTGTGATGTTTTAACCTTGTTTCTGTCATTTCAACAGGATTACATTAGTTTCTTAATAGAAGCTGTTAAACACACTTCTCCATGCTGGAAACGTGCGTTTCGGCCTCTTCTGATGTTTTTGTGATGTTTAACCTTGTTTCTGTCATTTCAACAGGATTACATTAGTTTCTTAACAGAAGCTGTTAAACACCCTTCTCCATGCTGGAAACGTGTGCGTTTTGGCCTCTTCTGATGTTTTTGTGATGTTTTAACCTTGTTTCTGTCATTTCAACAGGATTACATTAGTTTCTTAACAGAAGCTGTTAAACACACATTTCCATGCTGGAAACGTTTCTTATTCTGATGTTTTTGTGATGTTTTAACCTTGTTTCTGTCATTTCAACAGGATTACATTAGTTTCTTAACAGAAGCTGTTAAACACATATCTATGCTGGAAACGTGCGTTTTGGCCTCTTCTGAGGTTTTTTGATGTTTTAACCTTGTTTCTGTCATTTCAACAGGATTACATTAGTTTCTTAACAGAAGCTGTTAAACACACTTCTCCATGCTGGAAACGTGCATTTTGGCCTCTTCTGATGTTTTTGTGATGTTTTAACCTTGTTTCTGTCATTTCAACAGGATTACATTAGTTTCTTAACAGAAGCTGTTAAACACACATCTCCATGCTGGAAACGTGCGTTTTGGCCTCTTCTGATGTTTTTGTGATGTTTTAACCTTGTTTCTGTCATTTCAACAGGATTACATTAGTTTCTTAACAGAAGCTGTTAAACACACATTTCCATGCTGGAAACGTGCGTTTCGGCCTCTTCTGATGTTTTTGTGATGTTTAACCTTGTTTCTGTCATTTCAACAGGATTACATTAGTTTCTTAACAGAAGCTGTTAAACACACATCTCCATGCTGGAAAACGTGCGTTTTGGCCTCTTCTGATGGTTTTTGTGATGTTTTAACCTTGTTTCAGTGTTTCAACAGGATTACATTAGTTTCTTAACAGAAGCTGTTAAACACACATTTCCATGCTGGAAACGTGCGTTTCGGCCTTCTGATGTTTTTGTGATGTTTTAACCTTGTTTCTGTCATTTCAACAGGATTACATTAGTTTCTTAATAGAAGCTGTTAAACACACTTCTCCATGCTGGAAACGTGCGTTTCGGCCTCTTCTGATGTTTTTGTGATGTTTTAACCTTGTTTCTGTCATTTCAACAGGATTACATTAGTTTCTTAACAGAAGCTGTTAAACACACATTCCATGCTGGAAACGTGCGTTTCGGCCTCTTCTGATGTTTTTGTGATGTTTTAACCTTGTTTCTGTCATTTCAACAGGATTACATTAGTTTCTTAACAGAAGCTGTTAAACACACATTTCCATGCTGGAAACGTGCGTTTTGGGCCTCTTCTGATGTTTTGTGATGTTTAACCTTGTTTCTGTCATTTCAACAGGATTACATTAGTTTCTTAACAGAAGCTGTTAAACACACATTTCCATGCTGGAAACGTGCGTTTTGGGCTCTTCTGATGTTTTTGTGATGTTTTAACCTTGTTTCTGTCATTTCAACAGGATTACATTAGTTTCTTAACAGAAGCTGTTAAACACACATCTCCATGCTGGAAACGTGCGTTTTGGCCTCTTCTGATGTTTTTGTGATGTTTTAACCTTGTTTCTGTCATTTCAACAGGATTACATTAGTTTCTTAATAGAAGCTGTTAAACACCCTTCTCCATGCTGGAAACGTGCGTTTTGGCCTCTTCTGATGTTTTTGTGATGTTTTAACCTTGTTTCTGTCATTTCAACAGGATTACATTAGTTTCTTAACAGAAGCTGTTAAACACACATTCTCCATGCTGGAAACGTGCGTTTCGGCCTCTTCTGATGTTTTTGTGATGTTTAACCTTGTTTCAGTCATTTCAACAGGATTACATTAGTTTCTTAACAGAAGCTGTTAAACACACATTTCCATGCTGGAAACGTGCATTTCGGCCTATTCTGATGTTTTTGTGATGTTTTAACCTTGTTTCTGTCATTTCAACAGGATTACATTAGTTTCTTAACAGAAGCTGTTAAACACACATCTCCATGCTGGAAACGTGCGTTTTGGCCTCTTCTGATGTTTTGTGATGTTTTAACCTTGTTTCTGTCATTTCAACAGGATTACATTAGTTTCTTAACAGAAGCTGTTAAACACACATTTCCATGCTGGAAACGTGCGTTTTGGCCTCTTCTGATGTTTTTGTGATGTTTTAACCTTGTTTCTGTCATTTCAACAGGATTTTACATTAGTTTCTTAACAGAAGCTGTTAAACACACATTCTCCATGCTGGAAACGTGCGTTTTGGCCTCTTCTGATGTTTTTGTGATGTTTTAACCTTGTTTCTGTCATTTCAACAGGATTACATTAGTTTCTTAACAGAAGCTGTTAAACACACATTTCCATGCTGGAAACGTGCGTTTTTCTTCTGATGTTTTTGTGATGTTTTAACCTTGTTTCTGTCATTTCAACAGGATTACATTAGTTTCTTAACAGAAGCTGTTAAACACACTTTTCCATGCTGGAAACGTGCGTTTCGGCCTCTTCTGATGTTTTTGTGATGTTTTAACCTTGTTTCTGTCATTTCAACAGGATTACATTAGTTTCTTAATAGAAGCTGTTAAACACCCTTCTCCATGCTGGAAACGTGCATTTTGGCCTCTTCTGATGTTTTTGTGATGTTTTAACCTTGTTTCTGTAATTTCAACAGTTTTACATTAGTTTCTTAATAGAAGCTGTTAAACACGCTTCTCCATGCTGGAAACGTGCGTTTTGGCCTCTTCTGAGGTTTTTGTGATGTTTTTACCTTGTTTCAGTGATTTCAACAGGATTACATTAGTTTCTTAACAGAAGCTGTTAAACACACATTTCCATGCTGGAAACGTGCGTTTCGGCCTCTTCTGATGTTTTTGTGATGTTTAACCTTGTTTCTGTCATTTCAACAGGATTACATTAGTTTCTTAACAGAAGCTGTTAAACACACATTTCCATGCTGGAAACGTGCGTTTCGGCCTCTTCTGATGTTTTTGTGATGTTTTAACCTTGTTTCTGTCATTTCAACAGGATTACATTAGTTTCTTAACAGAAGCTGTTAAACACACTTTTCCATGCTGGAAACGTGCGTTTTGGCCTCTTCTGATGTTTTTGTGATGTTTTAACCTTGTTTCTGTCATTTCAACAGGATTACATTAGTTTCTTAATAGAAGCTGTTAAACACCCTTCTCCATGCTGGAAACGTGCGTTTCGGCCTCTTCTGATGTTTTTGTGATGTTTTAACCTTGTTTCTGTCATTTCAACAGGATTACATTAGTTTCTTAACAGAAGCTGTTAAACACACATCTCCATGCTGGAAACGTGCGTTTTGCCTATTCTGATGTTTTTGTGATGTTTTAACCTTGTTTCTGTCATTTCAACAGGATTACATTAGTTTCTTAACAGAAGCTGTTAAACACGCTTTTCCATGCTGGAAACGTGCGTTTTTGGCCTCTTCTGATGTTTTTGTGATGTTTTAACCTTGTTTCTGTCATTTCAACAGGATTACATTAGTTTCTTAACAGAAGCTGTTAAACACACATTTCCATGCTGGAAACGTGCGTTTTGGCCTCTTCTGATGTTTTTGTGATGTTTTAACCTTGTTTCTGTCATTTCAACAGGATTACATTAGTTTCTAAATAGAAGCTGTTAAACAACCTTCTCCATGCTGGAAACGTGCATTTCGGCCTATTCTGATGTTTCTGTGATGTTATAACCTTGTTTCTGTCATTTCAACAGGATTACATTAGTTTCTTAATAGAAGCTGTTAAACACCCTTCTCCATGCTGGAAACGTGCGTTTCGGCCTCTTCTGATGTTTTGTGATGTTATAACCTTGTTACAGTGATTTCAACAGGATTACATTAGTTTCTTAACAGAAGCTGTTAAACACACACATTTCCATGCTGGAAACGTGCATTTCGGCCTATTCTGATGTTTTTGTGATGTTTTAACCTTGTTTCTGTCATTTCAACAGGATTACATTAGTTTCTTAACAGAAGCTGTTAAACACACATCTCCATGCTGGAAACGCGTGCGTTTTGGCCTCTTCTGATGTTTTGTGATGTTTTAACCTTGTTTCTGTCATTTCAACAGGATTACATTAGTTTCTTAATAGAAGCTGTTAAACACCCTTCTCCATGCTGGAAACGTGCGTTTTGGCCTCTTCTGATGTTTTTGTGATGTTTTAACCTTGTTTCTGTCATTTCAACAGGATTACATTAGTTTCTTAACAGAAGCTGTTAAACACACATTCTCCATGCTGGAAACGTGCGTTTTGGCCTCTTCTGATGTTTTTGTGATTTTAACCTTGTTTCTGTCATTTCAACAGGATTACATTAGTTTCTTAAAGAAGCTGTTAAACACACATTCCATGCTGGAAACGTGCGTTTCGGCCTCTTCTGATGTTTTTGTGATGTTTTAACCTTGTTTCTGTCATTTCAACAGGATTACATTAGTTTCTTAACAGAAGCTGTTAAACACACATTTCCATGCTGGAAACGCGTGCGTTTCGGCCTCTTCTGAGGTTTTTGTGATGTTTTAACCTTGTTTCTGTCATTTCAACAGGATTACATTAGTTTCTTAACAGAAGCTGTTAAACACACATTTCCATGCTGGAAACGTGCGTTTTGGCCTCTTCTGATGTTTTTGTGATGTTTTAACCTTGTTTCTGTCATTTCAACAGGATTACATTAGTTTCTTAATAGAAGCTGTTAAACACCCTTCTCCATGCTGGAAACGTGCGTTTCGGCCTCTTCTGATGTTTTTGTGATGTTTTAACCTTGTTTCTGTCATTTCAACAGGATTACATTAGTTTCTTAACAGAAGCTGTTAAACACACATTTCCATGCTGGAAACGTGCATTTTCGGCCTCTTCTGATGTTTTTGTGATGTTTAACCTTGTTTCTGTCATTTCAACAGGATTACATTAGTTTCTTAACAGAAGCTGTTAAACACGCTTTTCCATGCTGGAAACGTGCGTTTCGGCCTCTTCTGATGTTTTTGTGATGTTTTAACCTTGTTTCTGTCATTTCAACAGGATTACATTAGTTTCTTAACAGAAGCTGTTAAACACACATTTTCCATGCTGGAAACGTGCGTTTCGGCCTCTTCTGATGTTTTTGTGATGTTTTAACCTTGTTTCTGTCATTTCAACAGGATTACATTAGTTTCTTAACAGAAGCTGTTAAACACACTTCTCCATGCTGGAAACGTGCGTTTCGGCCTCTTCTGATGTTTTGTGATGTTTAACCTTGTTTCTGTCATTTCAACAGGATTACATTAGTTTCTTAATAGAAGCTGTTAAACACCCTTCTCCATGCTGGAAACGTGCGTTTCGGCCTCTTCTGATGTTTTTGTGATGTTTTAACCTTGTTTCAGTCATTTCAACAGGATTACATTAGTTTCTTAACAGAAGCTGTTAAACACACATTTCCATGCTGGAAACGTGCATTTCGGCCTATTCTGATGTTTTTGTGATGTTTTAACCTTGTTTCTGTCATTTCAACAGGATTACATTAGTTTCTTAACAGAAGCTGTTAAACACACATCTCCATGCTAAAACGTGCGTTTTGGCCTCTTCTGAGGTTTTTGTGATGTTTTACCTTGTTTCTGTCATTTCAACAGGATTACATTAGTTTCTTAACAGAAGCTGTTAAACACCCTTCTCCATGCTGGAAACGCGTGCGTTTTGGCCTCTTCTGATGTTTTTGTGTTTTTAAACCTTGTTTCTGTCATTTCAACAGGATTACATTAGTTTCTTAATAGAAGCTGTTAAACACGCTTCTCCATGCTGGAAACGTGCGTTTTGGCCTCTTCTGATGTTTTTGTGATGTTTTAACCTTGTTTCTGTCATTTCAACAGGATTACATTAGTTTCTTAACAGAAGCTGTTAAACACACATTTATGCTGGAAACGTGTGCATTTCGGCCTCTTCTGATGTTTTTGTGATGTTTTAACCTTGTTTCTGTCATTTCAACAGGATTACATTAGTTTCTTAACAGAAGCTGTTAAACACACATTTCCATGCTGGAAACGTGCGTTTTGCCTCTTCTGATGTTTTTGTGATGTTTTAACCTTGTTTCTGTCATTTCAACAGGATTACATTAGTTTCTTAACAGAAGCTGTTAAACACACATTCCATGCTGGAAACGCGTGCGTTTCGGCCTCTTCTGATGTTTTTGTGATGTTTTAACCTTGTTTCTGTCATTTCAACAGGATTACATTAGTTTCTTAACAGAAGCTGTTAAACACCCTTCTCCATGCTGGAAACGTGCATTTTGGCCTCTTCTGATGTTTTTGTGATGTTATAACCTTGTTTCTGTCATTTCAACAGGATTACATTAGTTTCTTAACAGAAGCTGTTAAACACACTTCTCCATGCTGGAAACGTGCGTTTTGGCCTCTTCTGAGGTTTTTGTGATGTTTTAACCTTGTTACAGTGATTTCAACAGAATTACATTAGTTTCTTAACAGAAGCTGTTAAACACACATTTCCATGCTGGAAACGTGCGTTTCGGCCTATTCTGATGTTTTTGTGATGTTTTAACCTTGTTTCTGTCATTTCAACAGGATTACATTAGTTTCTTAACAGAAGCTGTTAAACACGCTTTTCCATGCTGGAAACGTGCGTTTTGGCCTCTTCTGATGTTTTTGTGATGTTTTAACCTTGTTTCTGTCATTTCAACAGGATTACATTAGTTTCTTAATAGAAGCTGTTAAACACACATTCTCCATGCTGGAAACGTGCGTTTTTGGCCTCTTCTGATGTTTTTGTGATGTTTAACCTTGTTTCTGTCATTTCAACAGGATTACATTAGTTTCTTAATAGAAGCTGTTAAACACACCTTCTCCATGCTGGAAAACGTGCGTTTTTTGGCCTCTTCTGAGGTTTTTGTGATGTTTTAACCTTGTTTCAGTCATTTCAACAGGATTACATTAGTTTCTTAACAGAAGCTGTTAAACACACATTTCCATGCTGGAAACGTGCGTTTCGGCCTCTTCTGATGTTTTTGTGATGTTTTAACCTTGTTTCTGTCATTTCAACAGGATTACATTAGTTTCTTAATAGAAGCTGTTAAACACCCTTCTCCATGCTGGAAACGTGCGTTTTGGCCTCTTCTGATGTTTTTGTGATGTTATAACCTTGTTTCTGTCATTTCAACAGGATTACATTAGTTTCTTAACAGAAGCTGTTAAACACACTTATGCTGGAAACGTGCGTTTCGGCCTCTTCTGATGTTTTTGTGATGTTTTAACCTTGTTTCTGTCATTTCAACAGGATTACATTAGTTTCTTAACAGAAGCTGTTAAACACACATTTCCATGCTGGAAACGTGCATTTCGGCCTATTCTGATGTTTTTGTGATGTTTTAACCTTGTTTCTGTCATTTCAACAGGATTACATTAGTTTCTTAACAGAAGCTGTTAAACACACATTTCCATGCTGGAAAACGTGCGTTTTGGCCTCTTCTGATGTTTTTGTGATGTTTTAACCTTGTTTCTGTCATTTCAACAGGATTACATTAGTTTCTTAACAGAAGCTGTTAAACACACTTCTCCATGCTGGAAACGCGTTTTGGCCTCTTCTGATGTTTTTGTGATGTTTTAACCTTGTTTCTGTCATTTCAACAGGATTACATTAGTTTCTTAACAGAAGCTGTTAAACACACCTTCTCCATGCTGGAAACGCGTGCGTTTTGGCCTCTTCTGATGTTTTTGTGATGTTTTAACCTTGTTTCTGTCATTTCAACAGGATTACATTAGTTTCTTAACAGAAGCTGTTAAACACACATTCTCCATGCTGGAAACGTGCGTTTTGGCCTCTTCTGATGTTTTTGTGATGTTTTAACCTTGTTTCTGTCATTTCAACAGGATTACATTAGTTTCTTAACAGAAGCTGTTAAACACACATTTCCATGTGGAAACGTGCGTTTCGGCCTCTTCTGATGTTTTTGTGATGTTTTAACCTTGTTTCTGTCATTTCAACAGGATTACATTAGTTTCTTAACAGAAGCTGTTAAACACACTTTTCCATGCTGGAAACGTGCGTTTTTGGCCTCTTCTGATGTTTTTGTGATGTTTTAACCTTGTTTCTGTCATTTCAACAGGATTACATTAGTTTCTTAATAGAAGCTGTTAAACACCCTTCTCCATGCTGGAAACGTGCATTTTGGCCTCTTCTGATGTTTTTGTGATGTTTTAACCTTGTTTCTGTCATTTCAACAGGATTACATTAGTTTCTTAATAGAAGCTGTTAAACAACCTTCTCCATGCTGGAAACGTGCGTTTTGGCCTCTTCTGATGTTTTTGTGATGTTTTAACCTTGTTACAGTGATTTCAACACAATTACATTAGTTTCTTAACAGAAGCTGTTAAACACACATTTCCATGCTGGAAACGTGCGTTTTGGCCTCTTCTGATGTTTTTGTGATGTTTTAACCTTGTTTCTGTCATTTCAACAGGATTACATTAGTTTCTTAACAGAAGCTGTTAAACACACATTTCCATGCTGGAAACGTGCGTTTCGGCCTCTTCTGATGTTTTTGTGATGTTTTAACCTTGTTTCTGTCATTTCAACAGGATTACATTAGTTTCTTAACAGAAGCTGTTAAACACACATTCTCCATGCTGGAAACGTGCGTTTCGGCCTCTTCTGATGTTTTTGTGATGTTTTAACCTTGTTTCTGTCATTTCAACAGGATTACATTAGTTTCTTAACAGAAGCTGTTAAACACACATCTTCCATGCTGGAAACGTGCATTTCGGCCTCTTCTGATGTTTTTGTGATGTTTTAACCTTGTTTCTGTCATTTCAACAGGATTACATTAGTTTCTTAACAGAAGCTGTTAAACACACATTCTCCATGCTGGAAACGTGCGTTTCGGCCTCTTCTGATGTTTTTGTGATGTTTTAACCTTGTTTCTGTCATTTTCAACTTTACATTAGTTTCTTAACAGAAGCTGTTAAACACACATCTCCATGCTGGAAAACGCGTGCGTTTCGGCCTCTTCTGATGTTTTTGTGATGTTTTAACCTTGTTTCTGTCATTTCAACAGGATTACATTAGTTTCTTAACAGAAGCTGTTAAACACACATTTCCATGCTGGAAACGTGCGTTTTGGCCTCTTCTGATGTTTTTGTGATGTTTTAACCTTGTTTCTGTCATTTCAACAGGATTACATTAGTTTCTTAATAGAAGCTGTTAAACACACCTTCTCCATGCTGGAAAACGTGCGTTTCGGCCTCTTCTGATGTTTTTGTGATGTTTAACCTTGTTTCTGTCATTTCAACAGGATTACATTAGTTTCTTAACAGAAGCTGTTAAACACACATTTCCATGCTGGAAACGTGCATTTCGGCCTATTCTGATGTTTTTGTGCTGTTATAACCTTGTTTCTGTCATTTCAACAGGATTACATTAGTTTCTTAACAGAAGCTGTTAAACACGCTTTTCCATGCTGGAAACGTGCGTTTTGGCCTCTTCTGATGTTTTTGTGATGTTTTAACCTTGTTTCTGTCATTTCAACAGGATTACATTAGTTTCTTAATAGAAGCTGCTAAACACACCTTTCCATGCTGGAAACGTGCGTTTCGGCCTCTTCTGATTTTTTGTGATGTTTTAACCTTGTTTCTGTCATTTCAACAGGATTACATTAGTTTCTTAATAGAAGCTGTTAAACAACCTTCTCCATGCTGGAAACGTGCATTTCGGCCTCTTCTGATGTTTTTGTGATGTTTAACCTTGTTTCTGTCATTTCAACAGGATTACATTAGTTTCTTAATAGAAGCTGTTAAACACCCTTCTCCATGCTGGAAACGTGCGTTTCGGCCTCTTCTGATGTTTCTGTGATGTTATAACCTTGTTACAGTGATTTCAACACAATTACATTAGTTTCTTAACAGAAGCTGTTAAACACACATTTCCATGCTGGAAACGTGCATTTCGGCCTCTTCTGATGTTTTTGTGATGTTTTAACCTTGTTTCTGTCATTTCAACAGGATTACATTAGTTTCTTAACAGAAGCTGTTAAACACACTTCTCCATGCTGGAAACGTGCGTTTTGGCCTCTTCTGATGTTTTTGTGATGTTTTAACCTTGTTTCTGTCATTTCAACAGGATTACATTAGTTTCTTAATAGAAGCTGTTAAACACCATCTCCATGCTGGAAACGTGCGTTTTGGCCTCTTCTGATGTTTTTGTGATGTTTTAACCTTGTTTCTGTCATTTCAACAGATTACATTAGTTTCTTAACAGAAGCTGTTAAACACACATTTCCATGCTGGAAACGTGCGTTTCGGCCTCTTCTGATGTTTTTGTGATGTTTTAACCTTGTTTCTGTCATTTCAACAGGATTACATTAGTTTCTTAACAGAAGCTGTTAAACACACATTTCCATGCTGGAAACGTGCGTTTCGGCCTCTTCTGATGTTTTTGTGATGTTTTAACCTTGTTTCTGTCATTTCAACAGGATTACATTAGTTTCTTAACAGAAGCTGTTAAACACACTTCTCCATGCTGGAAACGTGCGTTTCGGCCTCTTCTGATGTTTTTGTGATGTTTTAACCTTGTTTCTGTCATTTCAACAGGATTTAAACATTAGTTTCTTAAAGAAGCTGTTTAAACAACATTTCAACAGGATTACATTAGTTTCTTAACAAAGCTGTTAAACACACTTTCTCCATGCTGGAAACGTGCGTTTTCTTCTGATGTTTTTGTGATGTTTTAACCTTGTTTCTGTCATTTCAACAGGATTACATTAGTTTCTTAACAGAAGCATGTTAAACACACATCTCCATGCTGAACGTGCGTTTTCTTCTGATGTTTTTGTGATGTTTTAACCTTGTTTCTGTCATTTCAACAGGATTACATTAGTTTCTTAACAGAAGCTGTTAAACACACATTTCCATGCTGGAAACGTGCGTTTCGGCCTCTTCTGATGTTTTTGTGATGTTTTAACCTTGTTTCTGTCATTTCAACAGGATTACATTAGTTTCTTAACAGAAGCTGTTAAACACACATCTCCATGCTGGAAACGTGCGTTTCGGCCTCTTCTGATGTTTTTGTGATGTTTTAACCTTGTTTCTGTCATTTCAACAGGATTACATTAGTTTCTTAACAGAAGCTGTTAAACACACTTCTCCATGCTGGAAACGCGTTTTGGCCTCTTCTGATGTTTTTGTGATGTTTTAACCTTGTTTCTGTAATTTCAACAGTTTTACATTAGTTTCTTAATAGAAGCTGTTAAACACACTTCTCCATGCTGGAAACGTGCGTTTTGGCCTCTTCTGAGGTTTTTGTGATGTTTTAACCTTGTTTCAGTCATTTCAACAGGATTACATAGTTTCTTAACAGAAGCTGTTAAACACACATTTCCATGCTGGAAAACGTGCGTTTCGGCCTCTTCTGATGTTTTTGTGATGTTTTAACCTTGTTTCTGTCATTTCAACAGGATTACATTAGTTTCTTAACAGAAGCTGTTAAACACACTTCTCCATGCTGGAAACGTGCGTTTCGGCCTCTTCTGATGTTTTGTGATGTTTTAACCTTGTTTCTGTCATTTCAACAGGATTACATTAGTTTCTTAACAGAAGCTGTTAAACACACATTTCTCCATGCTGGAAACGTGCGTTTTGGGCCTCTTCTGATGTTTTTGTGATGTTTTAACCTTGTTTCTGTCATTTCAACAGGATTACATTAGTTTCTTAACAGAAGCTGTTAAACACACATTTCCATGCTGGAAAACGTGCGTTTTGGCCTCTTCTGATGTTTTTGTGATGTTTTAACCTTGTTTCTGTCATTAACAGGATTACATTAGTTTCTTAACAGAAGCTGTTAAACACACATCTCCATGCTGGAAACGTGCGTTTTGGCCTCTTCTGATGTTTTTGTGATGTTTTAACCTTGTTTCTGTCATTTCAACAGGATTACATTAGTTTCTTAATGGAAGCTGTTAAACACCCTTCTCCATGCTGGAAACGTGCGTTTTGGCCTCTTCTGATGTTTTTGTGATGTTTTAACCTTGTTTCTGTCATTTCAACCTTGTTTCTTAACAGAAGCAAACACACATTCCACAAACGTGCGTTTTGGCCTCTTCTGATTTTTTGTGATTTTTAACTTGTTTCTGTTTCAAACACATTAGTTTCTTAACAGAAGCTGTTAAACACACATCTCCATGCTGGAAACGCGTGCGTTTTGGCCTCTTCTGATGTTTTTGTGATGTTTTAACCTTGTTTCTGTCATTTCAACAGGATTACATTAGTTTCTTAACAGAAGCTGTTAAACACACATCTCGCTGGGAACGTGCGTTTCGGCCTCTTCTGATGTTTTTGTGATGTTTTAACCTTGTTTCTGTCATTTCAACAGGATTACATTAGTTTCTTAACAGAAGCTGTTAAACACACTTCTCCATGCTGGAAACGTGCGTTTTGGCCTCTTCTGATGTTTTTGTGATGTTTTAACCTTGTTTCTGTCATTTCAACAGGATTACATTAGTTTCTTAACAGAAGCTGTTAAACACACATTTCCAGGCTGGAAACGTGCGTTTCGGCCTCTTCTGATCCTTGTTCTGATGTTTTTTTCTTAACAGTGATGTTTAACCTTGTTTCTGTCATTTCAACAGGATTACATTAGTTTCTTAACAGAAGCTGTTAAACACACATCTCCATGCTGGAAACGTGCGTTTTGGCCTCTTCTGATGTTTTTGTGATGTTTAACCTTGTTTCTGTCATTTCAACAGGATTACATTAGTTTCTTAACAGAAGCTGTTAAACACACATTTCCATGCTGGAAACGTGCGTTTTGGCCTTGATGTTTTTGTGATGTTTTAACCTTGTTTCTGTCATTTCAACAGGATTACATTAGTTTCTTAACAGAAGCTGTTAAACACACTTTCCATGCTGGAAACGTGCGTTTTGGCCTCTTCTGATGTTTTTGTGATGTTTTAACCTTGTTTCTGTCATTTCAACAGGATTTTACATTAGTTTCTTAACAGAAGCTGTTAAACACACCTTCTCCATGCTGGAAACGTGCGTTTCGGCCTCTTCTGATGTTTTTGTGATGTTTTAACCTTGTTTCTGTCATTTCAACAGGATTACATTAGTTTCTTAACAGAAGCTGTTAAACACACATTTCCATGCTGGAAACGTGCGTTTCGGCCTCTTCTGATGTTTTTGTGATGTTTTAACCTTGTTTCTGTCATTTCAACAGGATTACATTAGTTTCTTAACAGAATAAGTTAAACACACATTTCCATGCTGGAAACGTGCGTTTTGGCCTCTTCTGATGTTTTTGTGATGTTTTAACCTTGTTTCTGTCATTTCAACAGGATTACATTAGTTTCTTAATAGAAGCTGTTAAACACCCTTCTCCATGCTGGAAACGTGCGTTTTGGCCTCTTCTGATGTTTTTGTGATGTTTTAACCTTGTTTCTGTCATTTCAACAGGATTACATTAGTTTCTTAACAGAAGCTGTTAAACACACTTCTCCATGCTGGAAACGCGTGCGTTTTGCCTCTTCTGAGGTTTTTGTGATGTTTTAACCTTGTTTCAGTCATTTCAACAGGATTACATTAGTTTCTTAACAGAAGCTGTTAAACACACATTTCCATGCTGGAAACGTGCGTTTCGGCCTCTTCTGATGTTTTTGTGATGTTTTAACCTTGTTTCTGTCATTTCAACAGGATTACATTAGTTTCTTAACAGAAGCTGTTAAACACACTTCTCCATGCTGGAAACGTGCTTTTTGGCCTCTTCTGATGTTTTTGTGATGTTTTAACCTTGTTTCTGTCATTTCAACAGGATTACATTAGTTTCTTAATAGAAGCTGTTAAACACACCTTCTCCATGCTGGAAACGTGCGTTTCGGCCTCTTCTGATGTTTTGTGATGTTTAACCTTGTTTCTGTCATTTCAACAGGATTACATTAGTTTCTTAACAGAAGCTGTTAAACACACATTTCCATGCTGGAAACGTGCATTTCGGCCTCTTCTGATTTTTTGTGATGTTTTAACCTTGTTTCTGTCATTTCAACAGGATTACATTAGTTTCTTAACAGAAGCTGTTAAACACACATTCCATGCTGGAAAACGCGTGCGTTTTGGCCTCTTCTGATGTTTTTGTGATGTTTTAACCTTGTTTCTGTCATTTCAACAGGATTACATTAGTTTCTTAACAGAAGCTGTTAAACACACATTTCCCATGCTGGAAACGTGCGTTTTGGCCTCTTCTGATGTTTTTGTGATGTTTTAACCTTGTTTCTGTCATTTCAACAGGATTACATTAGTTTCTTAACAGAAGCTGTTAAACACACATTCTCCATGCTGGAAACGTGCGTTTTTGGCTACTTCTGATGTTTTTGTGATGTTTAACCTTGTTTCTGTCATTTCAACAGGATTACATTAGTTTCTTAACAGAAGCTGTTAAACACACATCTCCATGCTGGAAACGTGCGTTTTGGCCTCTTCTGATGTTTTTGTGATGTTTTAACCTTGTTTCAGTCATTTCAACAGGATTACATTAGTTTCTTAACAGAAGCTGTTAAACACACATTTCCAGGCTGGAAACGTGCGTTTCGGCCTCTTCTGATGTTTTTGTGATGTTTTAACCTTGTTTCTGTCATTTCAACAGGATTACATTAGTTTCTTAACAGAAGCTGTTAAACACATCTTTCCATGCTGGAAACGTGCGTTTCGGCCTCTTCTGATGTTTTTGTGATGTTTTAACCTTGTTTCTGTCATTTCAACAGGATTACATAGTTTCTTAATAGAAGCTGTTAAACACACCCTTCTCCATGCTGGAAACGTGCGTTTTTGGCCTCTTCTGATGTTTTTGTGATGTTTTAACCTTGTTTCTGTCATTTCAACAGGATTACATTAGTTTCTTAACAGAAGCTGTTAAACACACATTTCCATGCTGGAAACGTGCGTTTTGGCCTCTTCTGATGTTTTTGTGATGTTTTAACCTTGTTTCTGTCATTTCAACAGGATTACATTAGTTTCTTAACAGAAGCTGTTAAACACACATCTCCATGCTGGAAACGTGCGTTTTGGCCTCTTCTGATGTTTTTGTGATGTTTTAACCTTGTTTCTGTCATTTCAACAGGATTACATTAGTTTCTTAACAGAAGCTGTTAAACACACTTCTCCATGCTGGAAACGTGCGTTTCGGCCTCTTCTGATGTTTTTGTGATGTTTTAACCTTGTTTCTGTCATTTCAACAGGATTACATTAGTTTCTTAACAGAAGCTGTTAAACACACATTTCCATGCTGGAAACGTGCATTTCGGCCTCTTCTGATGTTTTTGTGATGTTTTAACCTTGTTTCTGTCATTTCAACAGGATTTTACATTAGTTTCTTAACAGAAGCTGTTAAACACACATTTCCCATGCTGGAAACGTGCGTTTTGGCCTCTTCTGATGTTTTTGTGATGTTTTAACCTTGTTTCTGTCATTTCAACAGGATTACATTAGTTTCTTAACAGAAGCTGTTAAACACACATTTCCAGGCTGGAAACGTGCGTTTCGGCCTCTTCTGATGTTTTTGTGATGTTTTAACCTTGTTTCTGTCATTTCAACAGGATTACATTAGTTTCTTAACAGAAGCTGTTAAACACATTTCCATGCTGGAAACGTGCATTTCGGCCTCTTCTGATGTTTTTGTGATGTTTTAACCTTGTTTCTGTCATTTCAACAGGATTACATTAGTTTCTTAACAGAAGCTGTTAAACACACTTTCCATGCTGGAAACGTGCGTTTGCCTCTTCTGATGTTTTTGTGATGTTTTAACCTTGTTTCTGTCATTTCAACAGGATTACATTAGTTTCTTAACAGAAGCTGTTAAACACACATTCCATGCTGGAAACGTGCGTTTCGGCCTCTTCTGATGTTTTTGTGATGTTTTAACCTTGTTTCTGTCATTTCAACAGGATTACATTAGTTTCTTAACAGAAGCTGTTAAACACACTTCTCCATGCTGGAAACGCGTGCGTTTCGGCCTCTTCTGATGTTTTTGTGATGTTTTAACCTTGTTTCTGTCATTTCAACAGGATTACATTAGTTTCTTAACAGAAGCTGTTAAACACACATTTCCATGCTGTGCGTTTCGGCCTCTTCTGATGTTTTTGTGATGTTTTAACCTTGTTTCTGTCATTTCAACAGGATTACATTAGTTTCTTAACAGAAGCTGTTAAACACACATTTCTCCATGCTGGAAAACGTGCGTTTTGGCCTCTTCTGATGTTTTTGTGATGTTTTAACCTTGTTTCTGTCATTTCAACAGGATTACATTAGTTTCTTAACAGAAGCTGTTAAACACCCTTCTCCATGCTGGAAACGTGCGTTTTGGCCTCTTCTGATGTTTTTGTGATGTTTTAACCTTGTTTCAGTCATTTCAACAGGATTACATTAGTTTCTTAACAGAAGCTGTTAAACACACATTTCCATGCTGGAAACGTGCATTTCGGCCTCTTCTGATGTTTTTGTGATGTTTTAACCTTGTTTCTGTCATTTCAACAGGATTACATTAGTTTCTTAACAGAAGCTGTTAAACACACATGTCCATGCTGGAAACGTGCGTTTTGGCCTCTTCTGATTTTTTGTGATGTTTTAACCTTGTTTCTGTCATTTCAACAGGATTACATTAGTTTCTTAATAGAAGCTGTTAAACACACCTTCTCCATGCTGGAAACGTGCGTTTTGGCCTCTTCTGATGTTTTTGTGATGTTTTAACCTTGTTTCTGTCATTTCAACAGGATTACATTAGTTTCTTAATAGAAGCTGTTAAACACCTTCTCCATGCTGGAAACGTGCATTTTCGGCCTCTTCTGATGTTTTTGTGATGTTTTAACCTTGTTTCTGTCATTTCAACAGGATTACATTAGTTTCTTAACAGAAGCTGTTAAACACACATCTCCATGCTGGAAACGTGCGTTTCGGCCTCTTCTGATGTTTTTGTGATGTTTTAACCTTGTTTCTGTCATTTCAACAGGATTACATTAGTTTCTTAACAGAAGCTGTTAAACACACATTTCCATGCTGGAAACGTGCGTTTCGGCCTCTTCTGATGTTTTTGTGATGTTTTAACCTTGTTTCTGTCATTTCAACAGGATTACATTAGTTTCTTAACAGAAGCTGTTAAACACACTTCTCCATGCTGGAAACGTGCGTTTTGGCCTCTTCTGATGTTTTTTGTGATGTTTTAACCTTGTTTCTGTCATTTCAACAGGATTACATTAGTTTTTCTTAACAGAAGCTGTTAAACACACCTTTCTCCATGCTGGAAACGTGCGTTTCGGCCTCTTCTGATGTTTTTGTGATGTTTTAACCTTGTTTCTGTCATTTCAACAGGATTACATTAGTTTCTTAACAGAAGCTGTTAAACACACCTTTTCCATGCTGGAAACGTGCGTTTTGGCCTCTTCTGATGTTTTTGTGATGTTTTAACCTTGTTTCTGTCATTTCAACAGGATTACATTAGTTTCTTAACAGAAGCTGTTAAACACACTTCTCCATGCTGGAAACGTGCGTTTCGGCCTCTTCTGATGTTTTTGTGATGTTTTAACCTTGTTTCTGTCATTTCAACAGGATTACATTAGTTTCTTAACAGAAGCTGTTAAACACACATTTCCATGCTGGAAACGTGCGTTTCGGCCTCTTCTGATGTTTTTGTGATGTTTTAACCTTGTTTCTGTCATTTCAACAGGATTACATTAGTTTCTTAACTGTTAAACACACATCTCCATGCTGTTAAACACATCAACAGGAATTACATTAGTTTCTTAACAGAAGCTGTTAAACACACATTCCATGCTGGAAACGTGCGTTTTGGCCTCTTCTGATGTTTTTTGTGATGTTTTAACCTTGTTTCTGTCATTTCAACAGGATTACATTAGTTTCTTAACAGAAGCTGTTAAACACACATTTCCATGCTGGAAACGTGCGTTTTGGCCTCTTCTGATGTTTTGTGATGTTTTAACCTTGTTTCTGTCATTTCAACAGGATTACATTAGTTTCTTAACAGAAGCTGTTAAACACACATTTCCATGCTGGAAACGTGCGTTTCGGCCTCTTCTGATGTTTTTGTGATGTTTTAACCTTGTTTCTGTCATTTCAACAGGATTACATTAGTTTCTTAATAGAAGCTGTTAAACACCCTTCTCCATGCTGGAAACGTGCGTTTTGGCCTCTTCTGATGTTTTTGTGATGTTTTAACCTTGTTTCTGTCATTTCAACAGTTTTACATTAGTTTCTTAACAGAAGCTGTTAAACACGCTTCTCCATGCTGGAAACGTGTATTTTGGCCTCTTCTGAGGTTTTTGTGATGTTTTAACCTTGTTACAGTGATTTCAACACAATTACATTAGTTTCTTAACAGAAGCTGTTAAACACACATTTCCATGCTGGAAACGTGCGTTTCGGCCTCTTCTGATGTTTTTGTGATGTTTTAACCTTGTTTCTGTCATTTCAACAGGATTACATTAGTTTCTTAACAGAAGCTGTTAAACACACTTTCCATGCTGGAAACGTGCGTTTCGGCCTCTTCTGATGTTTTTGTGATGTTTTAACCTTGTTTCTGTCATTTCAACAGGATTACATTAGTTTCTTAATAGAAGCTGTTAAACACACATTCTCCATGCTGGAAACGTGCGTTTTGGCCTCTTCTGATGTTTTTGTGATGTTTTACCTTGTTTCTGTCATTTCAACAGGATTACATTAGTTTCTTAACAGAAGCTGTTAAACACACATTTCCATGCTGGAAACGTGCATTTCGGCCTATTCTGATGTTTTTGTGATGTTTTAACCTTGTTTCTGTCATTTCAACAGGATTACATTAGTTTCTTAACAGAAGCTGTTAAACACGCTTTCCATGCTGGAAACGTGCGTTTTGGCCTCTTCTGATGTTTTTGTGATGTTTTAACCTTGTTTCTGTCATTTCAACAGGATTACATTAGTTTCTTAATAGAAGCTGTTAAACACGCTTCTCCATGCTGGAAACGTGCGTTTTGGCCTCTTCTGATGTTTTTGTGATGTTTTAACCTTGTTTCTGTCATTTCAACAGGATTACATTAGTTTCTTAACAGAAGCTGTTAAACACACATTTCCATGCTGGAAACGTGCGTTTCGGCCTCTTCTGATGTTTTTGTGATGTTTTAACCTTGTTTCTGTCATTTCAACAGGATTTACATTAGTTTCTTAACAGAAGCTGTTAAACACACATTCTCCATGCTGGAAACGTGCGTTTTGGCCTCTTCTGATGTTTTTGTGATGTTTTAACCTTGTTTCTGTCATTTCAACAGGATTACATTAGTTTCTTAACAGAAGCTGTTAAACACACTTTCCATGCTGGAAACGTGCGTTTCGGCCTCTTCTGATGTTTTTGTGATGTTTAACCTTGTTTCTGTCATTTCAACAGGATTACATTAGTTTCTTAACAGAAGCTGTTAAACACATTTCCATGCTGGAAACGTGCGTTTTGGCCTCTTCTGATGTTTTTGTGATGTTTAACCTTGTTTCTGTCATTTCAACAGGATTACATTAGTTTCTTAACAGAAGCTGTTAAACACACATTCCATGCTGGAAACGTGCGTTTTGGCCTCTTCTGATGTTTTTGTGATGTTTTAACCTTGTTTCTGTCATTTCAACAGGATTACATTAGTTTCTTAACAGAAGCTGTTAAACACGCTTTTCCATGCTGGAAACGTGCGTTTCGGCCTCTTCTGATGTTTTTGTGATGTTTTAACCTTTTTCTGTCATTTCAACAGGATTACATTAGTTTCTAAATAGAAGCTGTTAAACAACCTTCTCCATGCTGGAAACGTGCGTTTCGGCCTCTTCTGATGTTTTTGTGATGTTATAACCTTGTTTCTGTCATTTCAACAGGATTACATTAGTTTCTTAACAGAAGCTGTTAAACACACATTTCCATGCTGGAAACGTGCGTGCGTTTCGGCCTCTTCTGATGTTTTTGTGATGTTTTAACCTTGTTTCTGTCATTTCAACAGGATTACATTAGTTTCTTAACAGAAGCTGTTAAACACACATCTCCATGCTGGAAACGTGCGTTTTGGCCTCTTCTGATGTTTTTGTGATGTTTTAACCTTGTTTCTGTCATTTCAACAGGATTACATTAGTTTCTTAACAGAAGCTGTTAAACACCCTTCTCCATGCTGGAAACGTGCGTTTTGGCCTCTTCTGATGTTTTTGTGATGTTTTAACCTTGTTTCTGTCATTTCAACAGGATTACATTAGTTTCTTAACAGAAGCTGTTAAACACACATTTCCAGGCTGGAAACGTGCGTTTCGGCCTCTTCTGATGTTTTTGTGATGTTTTAACCTTGTTTCTGTCATTTCAACAGTTTTACATTAGTTTCCTAACAGAAGCTGTTAAACACACATTTCCATGCTGGAAACGTGCGTTTTGGCCTCTTCTGATGTTTTTGTGATGTTTTAACCTTGTTTCTGTCATTTCAACAGGATTACATTAGTTTCTTAATAGAAGCTGTTAAACACACTTCCATGCTGGAAACGTGCGTTTTCTTCTGATGTTTTTGTGATGTTTTAACCTTGTTTCTGTCATTTCAACAGGATTACATTAGTTTCTTAACAGAAGCTGTTAAACACACTTCTCCATGCTGGAAACGTGCGTTTTGGCCTCTTCTGATGTTTTTGTGATGTTTTAACCTTGTTTCTGTCATTTCAACAGGATTACATTAGTTTCTTAACAGAAGCTGTTAAACACACATTTTCCATGCTGGAAACGTGCATTTCGGCCTCTTCTGATGTTTTTGTGATGTTTTAACCTTGTTTCTGTCATTTCAACAGGATTACATTAGTTTCTTAACAGAAGCTGTTAAACACACTTCTCCATGCTGGAAACGTGCGTTTTGGCCTCTTCTGATGTTTTTGTGATGTTTTAACCTTGTTTCTGTCATTTCAACAGGATTACATTAGTTTCTTAATAGAAGCTGTTAAACACACTTCTCCATGCTGGAAACGTGCATTTTCGGCCTTCTTCTGATGTTTTTGTGATGTTTAACCTTGTTTCTGTCATTTCAACAGGATTACATTAGTTTCTTAACAGAAGCTGTTAAACACACATTTCCATGCTGGAAACGTGCATTTCGGCCTCTTCTGATGTTTTTGTGATGTTTTAACCTTGTTTCTGTCATTTCAACAGGATTACATTAGTTTCTTAACAGAAGCTGTTAAACACACATTTCCATGCTGGAAACGTGCGTTTTGGCCTCTTCTGAGGTTTTTGTGATGTTTTAACCTTGTTTCTGTCATTTCAACAGGATTACATTAGTTTCTTAACAGAAGCTGTTAAACACGCTTCTCCATGCTGGAAACGTGCGTTTTGGCCTCTTCTGATGTTTTTGTGATGTTTAACCTTGTTTCTGTCATTTCAACAGGATTACATTAGTTTCTTAACAGAAAGCTGTTAAACACACATTTCCATGCTGGAAACGTGCGTTTTGGCCTCTTCTGATGTTTTTGTGATGTTTTAACCTTGTTTCTGTCATTTCAACAGGATTACATTAGTTTCTTAACAGAAGCTGTTAAACACACTTTTCCATGCTGGAAACGTGCGTTTTGGCCTCTTCTGATGTTTTTGTGATGTTTTAACCTTGTTTCAGTCATTTCAACAGGATTACATTAGTTTCTTAACAGAAGCTGTTAAACACACATTTCCATGCTGGAAACGTGCGTTTCGGCCTCTTCTGATGTTTTTGTGATGTTTTAACCTTGTTTCTGTCATTTCAACAGGATTACATTAGTTTCTTAATAGAAGCTGCTAAACACACTTCTCCATGCTGGAAACGTGCGTTTCGGCCTCTTCTGATGTTTTTGTGATGTTTTAACCTTGTTTCTGTCATTTCAACAGGATTACATTAGTTTCTTAACAGAAGCTGTTAAACACACATTTCCATGCTGGAAACGTGCGTTTTGGCGGCCTCTTCTGATGTTTTTGTGATGTTTTAACCTTGTTTCTGTCATTTCAACAGGATTACATTAGTTTCTTAACAGAAGCTGTTAAACACACTTCTCCATGCTGGAAACGTGCGTTTTGGCCTCTTCTGATGTTTTTGTGATGTTTTAACCTTGTTTCTGTCATTTCAACAGGATTACATTAGTTTCTTAATAGAAGCTGTTAAACACCCTTCTCCATGCTGGAAAACGTGCGTTTCGGCCTCTTCTGATGTTTTTGTGATGTTTAACCTTGTTTCTGTCATTTCAACAGGATTACATTAGTTTCTTAACAGAAGCTGTTAAACACACATTTCCATGCTGGAAACGTGCATTTCGGCCTCTTCTGATGTTTTGTGATGTTTTAACCTTGTTTCTGTCATTTCAACAGGATTACATTAGTTTCTTAACAGAAGCTGTTAAACACACATTCTCCATGCTGGAAACGTGCGTTTTGGCCTCTTCTGATGTTTTTGTGATGTTTTAACCTTGTTTCTGTCATTTCAACAGGATTACATTAGTTTCTTAACAGAAGCTGTTAAACACACATCTCCATGCTGGAAACGTGCGTTTTGGCCTCTTCTGATGTTTTGTGATGTTTTAACCTTGTTTCTGTCATTTCAACAGGATTACATTAGTTTCTTAACAGAAGCTGTTAAACACACATTTCCATGCTGGAAACGTGCATTTCGGCCTCTTCTGATGTTTTTGTGATGTTTTAACCTTGTTTCTGTCATTTCAACAGGATTACATTAGTTTCTTAACAGAAGCTGTTAAACACACTTTTCCATGCTGGAAACGTGCGTTTCGGCCTCTTCTGATGTTTTGTGATGTTTTTGTTTCTGTCATTTCAACAGGATTACATTAGTTTCTTAACCTTGTTAAACACACTTCTCCATGCTGGAAACGTGCGTTTCGGCCTTTCTGATGTTTTTGTGATGTTTTAACCTTGTTTCTGTCATTTCAACAGTTTACATTAGTTTCTTAACAGAAGCTGTTAAACACACATTCTCCATGCTGGAAACGTGCGTTTCCCTCTTCTGATGTTTTTGTGATGTTTTAAACCTTGTTTCTGTCATTTCAACAGGATTACATTAGTTTCTTAACAGAAGCTGTTAAACACACATTCCATGCTGGAACGTGCTTTCGGCCTCTTCTGATGTTTTTGTGATGTTTTAACCTTGTTTCTGTCATTTCAACAGGATTACATTAGTTTCTTAACAGAAGCTGTTAAACACACATTCTCCATGCTGGAAACGTGCGTTTTGGCCTCTTCTGATGTTTTTTGATGTTTTAACCTTGTTTCTGTCATTTCAACAGGATTACATTAGTTTCTTAATAGAAGCTGTTAAACACCCTTCTCCATGCTGGAACGTGCGTTTTGGCCTCTTCTGATTTTTGTGATGTTTTAACCTTGTTTCTGTCATTTCAACAGGATTACATTAGTTTCTTAACAGAAGCTGTTAAACACACATTTCCATGCTGGAAACGTGCGTTTTGGCCTCTTCTGATGTTTTTGTGATGTTTTAACCTTGTTTCTGTCATTTCAACAGGATTACATTAGTTTCTTAACAGAAGCTGTTAAACACACATTTCCATGCTGGAAACGTGCGTTTTGGCCTCTTCTGATGTTTTTGTGATGTTTTAACCTTGTTTCTGTCATTTCAACAGGATTACATTAGTTTCTTAATAGAAGCTGTTAAACACCCTTCTCCATGCTGGAAACGTGCGTTTTGGCCTCTTCTGATGTTTTTGTGATGTTTTAACCTTGTTTCTGTCATCAACAGGATTACATTAGTTTCTTAATAGAAGCTGTTAAACACACATTTCCATGCTGGAAACGTGCGTTTTGGCCTCTTCTGATGTTTTTGTGATGTTTTAACCTTGTTTCTGTCATTTCAACAGGATTACATTAGTTTCTTAACAGAAGCTGTTAAACACACATCTCCATGCTGGAAACGTGCGTTTCGGCCTCTTCTGATGTTTTTGTGATGTTTTAACCTTGTTTCAGTGATTTCAACACAATTACATTAGTTTCTTAACAGAAGCTGTTAAACACACATTTCCATGCTGGAAACGTGCGTTTTGGCCTCTTCTGATGTTTTTGTGATGTTTTAACCTTGTTTCTGTCATTTCAACAGGATTACATTAGTTTCTTAACAGAAGCTGTTAAACACACATCTCCATGCTGGAAACGTGCGTTTCGGCCTCTTCTGATGTTTTTGTGATGTTTTAACCTTGTTTCTGTCATTTCAACAGGATTACATTAGTTTCTTAACAGAAGCTGTTAAACACACATATTTTCTCCATGCTGGAAACGTGCGTTTTGGCCTCTTCTGATGTTTTTGTGATGTTTTAACCTTGTTTCTGTCATTTCAACAGGATTACATTAGTTTCTTAACAGAAGCTGTTAAACACACCTTCTCCATGCTAGAAACGTGCGTTTCGCCTCTTCTGATGTTTTTGTGATGTTTTAACCTTGTTTCTGTCATTTCAACAGTTTTACATTAGTTTCTTAATAGAAGCTGTTAAACACACTTCTCCATGCTGGAAACGTGCGTTTCGGCCTCTTCTGATGTTTTTGTGATGTTTTAACCTTGTTTCTGTCATTTCAACAGGATTACATTAGTTTCTTAACAGAAGCTGTTAAACACACATTTCCATGCTGGAAACGTGCGTTTCGGCCTCTTCTGATGTTTTTGTGATGTTTTACCTTGTTTCTGTCATTTCAACAGGATTACATTAGTTTCTTAACAGAAGCTGTTAAACACACTTTTCCATGCTGGAAACGTGCGTTTTGGCCTCTTCTGATGTTTTGTGATGTTTTAACCTTGTTTCTGTCATTTCAACAGGATTACATTAGTTTCTTAATAGAAGCTGTTAAACACCCTTCTCCATGCTGGAAACGTGCGTTTTGGCCTCTTCTGATGTTTTTGTGATGTTTTAACCTTGTTTCTGTCATTTCAACAGGATTACATTAGTTTCTTAATAGAAGCTGTTAAACACCCTTCTCCATGCTGGAAACGTGCGTTTCGGCCTCTTCTGATGTTTTGTGATGTTTTAACCTTGTTTCTGATTTCAACAGGATTACATTAGTTTCTTAACAGAAGCTGTTAAACACACATTTCCATGCTGGAAACGTGCGTTTCGGCCTCTTCTGATGTTTTTGTGATGTTTTAACCTTGTTTCTGTCATTTCAACAGGATTACATTAGTTTCTTAACAGAAGCTGTTAAACACACATTTCCATGCTGGAAACGTGCGTTTTGGCCTCTTCTGATGTTTTTGTGATGTTTTAACCTTGTTTCTGTCATTTCAACAGGATTACATTAGTTTCTTAACAGAAGCTGTTAAACACACATCTCCATGCTGGAAACGTGCGTTTCGGCCTCTTCTGATGTTTTTGTGATGTTTTAACCTTGTTTCTGTCATTTCAACAGGATTACATTAGTTTCTTAACAGAAGCTGTTAAACACACATTTCCATGCTGGAAACGTGCGTTTTGGCCTCTTCTGATGTTTTTGTGATGTTTTAACCTTGTTTCTGTCATTTCAACAGGATTACATTAGTTTCTTAATAGAAGCTGTTAAACACCCTTCTCCATGCTGGAAACGTGCGTTTTGGCCTCTTCTGATGTTTTTGTGATGTTTTAACCTTGTTTCTGTCATTTCAACAGGATTACATTAGTTTCTTAACAGAAGCTGTTAAACACACATTCCATGCTGGAAACGTGCATTTCGGCCTCTTCTGATGTTTTTGTGATGTTTTAACCTTGTTTCTGTCATTTCAACAGGATTACATTAGTTTCTTAACAGAAGCTGTTAAACACACATTTTTCCATGCTGGAAACGTGCGTTTCGACCTCTTCTGAGGTTTTTGTGATGTTTTAACCTTGTTTCTGTCATTTCAACAGGATTACATTAGTTTCTTAACAGAAGCTGTTAAACACACATTTCCATGCTGGAAACGTGCGTTTCGGCCTCTTCTGATGTTTTTGTGATGTTTTAACCTTGTTTCTGTCATTTCAACAGGATTACATTAGTTTCTTAATAGAAGCTGTTAAACAACCTTCTCCATGCTGGAAACGTGCATTTCGGCCTCTTCTGATGTTTTTGTGATGTTATAACCTTGTTTCTGTCATTTCAACAGGATTACATTAGTTTCTTAACAGAAGCTGTTAAACACGCTTCTCCATGCTGGAAACGCGTGCGTTTCGGCCTCTTCTGATGTTTTGTGATGTTTTAACCTTGTTTCTGTCATTTCAACAGGATTACATTAGTTTCTTAACAGAAGCTGTTAAACACACATTTCCATGCTGGAAACGTGCGTTTCGGCCTCTTCTGATGTTTTTGTGATGTTTTAACCTTGTTTCTGTCATTTCAACAGGATTACATTAGTTTCTTAACAGAAGCTGTTAAACACACATTCTCCATGCTGGAAACGTGCGTTTCGGCCTCTTCTGATGTTTTTGTGATGTTTTAACCTTGTTTCTGTCATTTCAACAGGATTACATTAGTTTCTTAACAGAAGCTGTTAAACACGCTTTTCCATGCTGGAAACGTGCGTTTTGGCCTCTTCTGAGGTTTTTGTGATGTTTTAACCTTGTTTCTGTCATTTCAACAGGATTACATTAGTTTCTTAACAGAAGCTGTTAAACACGCTTTTCCATGCTGGAAACGTGCGTTTTGGCCTCTTCTGATGTTTTTGTGATGTTTTAACCTTGTTTCTGTCATTTCAACAGGATTACATTAGTTTCTTAACAGAAGCTGTTAAACACATTTCCATGCTGGAAACGTGCATTTCGGCCTCTTCTGATGTTTTTGTGATGTTTTAACCTTGTTTCTGTCATTTCAACAGGATTACATTAGTTTCTTAACAGAAGCTGTTAAACACGCTTTCCATGCTGGAAACGTGCGTTTCGGCCTCTTCTGATGTTTTTGTGATGTTTTAACCTTGTTTCTGTCATTTCAACAGGATTACATTAGTTTCTTAACAGAAGCTGTTAAACACACATTTCCATGCTGGAAACGTGCGTTTTGGCCTCTTCTGATGTTTTTGTGATGTTTTAACCTTGTTTCTGTCATTTCAACAGGATTACATTAGTTTCTTAATAGAAGCTGTTAAACACCCTTCTCCATGCTGGAAACGTGCATTTTGGCCTCTTCTGATGTTTTTGTGATGTTATAACCTTGTTTCTGTAATTTCAACAGTTTTACATTAGTTTCTTAACAGAAGCTGTTAAACACACTTCTCCATGCTGGAAACGTGCGTTTCGGCCTCTTCTGATG
This sequence comes from Etheostoma perlongum, assembly GCA_026937815.1. NCBI lineage: Eukaryota > Metazoa > Chordata > Actinopteri > Perciformes > Percidae > Etheostoma > Etheostoma perlongum. Next base: position 7,083,291 of record CM049387.1, read on the forward strand.
ATTTTTTGTGATGTTTTAACCTTGTTTCAGTCATTTCAACACAATTACATTAGTTTCTTAACAGAAGCTGTTAGAAACGTGCGTTTCGGACGCTACGGATGTTTTTGGGATGTTTTAACCTTGTTTCTGTCATTTAAACAGGTTTACATTAGTTTCTTAACAGAAGCTGTTAAACACACATTCTCCATGCTGGAAACGTGCGTTTCGGCCTCTTCTGATGTTTTTGTGATGTTTTAACCTTGTTTCTGTCATTTCAACAGGATTACATTAGTTTCTTAACAGAAGCTGTTAAACACACATTTCCATGCTGGAAACGTGCGTTTTGGCCTCTTCTGATGTTTTTGTGATGTTTAACCTTGTTTCTGTCATTTCAACAGGATTACATTAGTTTCTTAACAGAAGCTGTTAAACACACTTTTCCATGCTGGAAACGTGCGTTTCGGCCTCTTCTGATGTTTTTGTGATGTTTTAACCTTGTTTCTGTCATTTCAACAGGATTACATTAGTTTCTTAACAGAAGCTGTTAAACACACTTCTCCATGCTAGAAACGTGCGTTTCGGCCTCTTCTGATGTTTTTGTGATGTTTTAACCTTGTTTCTGTCATTTCAACAGTTTTACATTAGTTTCTTAACAGAAGCTGTTAAACACACTTCTCCATGCTGGAAACGTGCATTTCGGCCTCTTCTGATGTTTTTGTGATGTTTTAACCTTGTTTCTGTCATTTCAACAGGATTACATTAGTTTCTTAATAGAAGCTGTTAAACACCCTTCTCCATGCTGGAAACGTGCGTTTCGGCCTCTTCTGATGTTTTTGTGATGTTTAACCTTGTTTCTGTCATTTCAACAGGATTACATTAGTTTCTTAACAGAAGCTGTTAAACACACATTTCCATGCTGGAAACGTGCGTTTCGGCCTCTTCTGATGTTTTTGTGATGTTTTAACCTTGTTTCTGTCATTTCAACAGGATTACATTAGTTTCTTAACAGAAGCTGTTAAACACACTTCTCCATGCTGAAACGTGCGTTTTGGCCTCTTCTGATGTTTTTGTGATGTTTTAACCTTGTTTCTGTCATTTCAACAGGATTACATTAGTTTCTTAACAGAAGCTGTTAAACACACATTTCCATGCTGGAAACGTGCGTTTTTGGCCTCTTCTGATGTTTTTGTGATGTTTTAACCTTGTTTCTGTCATTTCAACAGGATTACATTAGTTTCTTAACAGAAGCTGTTAAACACACATTTCCATGCTGGAAACGTGCGTTTCGGCCTCTTCTGATGTTTTTGTGATGTTTTAACCTTGTTTCTGTCATTTCAACAGGATTACATTAGTTTCTTAATAGAAGCTGTTAAACAACCTTCTCCATGCTGGAAACGTGCATTTCGGCCTATTCTGATGTTTTTGTGATGTTTTAACCTTGTTTCTGTCATTTCAACAGGATTACATTAGTTTCTTAATAGAAGCTGTTAAACACCCTTCTCCATGCTGGAACGTGCGTTTTGGCCTCTTCTGATGTTTTGTGATGTTTTAACCTTGTTTCAGTCATTTCAACAGGATTACATTAGTTTCTTAACAGAAGCTGTTAAACACACATTTCCATGCTGGAAACGTGCGTTTTGGCCTCTTCTGATGTTTTTGTGATGTTTTAACCTTGTTTCTGTCATTTCAACAGGATTACATTAGTTTCTTAACAGAAGCTGTTAAACACCCTTCTCCATGCTGGAAACGTGCGTTTTGGCCTCTTCTGATGTTTTTGTGATGTTTTAACCTTGTTTCTGTCATTTCAACAGGATTACATTAGTTTCTTAACAGAAGCTGTTAAACACACTTCTCCATGCTGGAAACGTGCGTTTTGGCCTCTTCTGAGGTTTTTGTGATGTTTTTACCTTGTTACAGTGATTTCAACACAATTACATTAGTTTCTTAACAGAAGCTGTTAAACACACATTTCCATGCTGGAAACGTGTTTTGCCTCTTCTGATGTTTTTGTGATGTTTTAACCTTGTTTCTGTCATTTCAACAGGATTACATTAGTTTCTTAACAGAAGCTGTTAAACACGCTTTTCCATGCTGGAAACGTGCGTTTCGGCCTCTTCTGATGTTTTTGTGATGTTTTAACCTTGTTTCTGTCATTTCAACAGGATTACATTAGTTTCTTAATAGAAGCTGTTAAACACAATGCTGGAAACGTGCGTTTTGGCCTCTTCTGATGTTTTTGTGATGTTTAACCTTGTTTCTGTCATTTCAACAGGATTACATTAGTTTCTTAATAGAAGCTGTTAAACACCTTTCTCCATGCTAGAAACGTGCGTTTCGGCCTCTTCTGATGTTTTGTGATGTTATAACCTTGTTTCTGTCATTTCAACAGGATTACATTAGTTTCTTAACAGAAGCTGTTAAACACACATTTCCATGCTGGAAACGTGCATTTCGGCCTATTCTGATGTTTTTGTGATGTTATAACCTTGTTTCTGTCATTTCAACAGGATTACATTAGTTTCTTAACAGAAGCTGTTAAACACACATTTCCATGCTGGAAACGTGCGTTTCGGCCTCTTCTGATGTTTTTGTGATGTTTTAACCTTGTTTCTGTCATTTCAACAGGATTACATTAGTTTCTTAACAGAAGCTGTTAAACACACATTCCATGCTGGAAACGTGCGTTTTGGCCTCTTCTGAGGTTTTTGTGATGTTTTAACCTTGTTTCTGTCATTTCAACAGGATTACATTAGTTTCTTAACAGAAGCTGTTAAACACACATTTCCATGCTGGAAACGTGCGTTTCGGCCTCTTCTGATGTTTTTGTGATGTTTTAACCTTGTTTCTGTCATTTCAACAGGATTACATTAGTTTCTTAACAGAAGCTGTTAAACACACTTCTCCATGCTGGAAACGTGCGTTTTGGCCTCTTCTGATGTTTTTGTGATGTTTTAACCTTGTTTCTGTCATTTCAACAGGATTACATTAGTTTCTTAACAGAAGCTGTTAAACACACTTTCCCATGCTGGAAACGTGCGTTTCGGCCTCTTCTGATGTTTTTGTGATGTTTTAACCTTGTTTCTGTCATTTCAACAGGATTACATTAGTTTCTTAACAGAAGCTGTTAAACACGCTTTTCCATGCTGGAAACGCGTGCGTTTTGGCCTCTTCTGATGTTTTTTGTGATGTTTTACCTTGTTTCTGTCATTTCAACAGGATTACATTAGTTTCTTAATAGAAGCTGTTAAACACCTTCTCCATGCTGGAAACGTGCGTTTCGGCCTCTTCTGATGTTTTGTGATGTTATAACCTTGTTTCTGTCATTTCAACAGGATTACATTAGTTTCTTAACAGAAGCTGTTAAACACACATTTCCATCTGGAAACGCTGGAAACGTGCATTTCGGCCTCTTCTGATGTTTTTGTGATGTTTTAACCTTGTTTCTGTCATTTCAACAGGATTACATTAGTTTCTTAACAGAAGCTGTTAAACACACATTCCATGCTGGAAACGTGCGTTTTGGCCTCTTCTGATGTTTTTGTGATGTTTTAACCTTGTTTCTGTCATTTCAACAGGATTACATTAGTTTCTTAACAGAAGCTGTTAAACACACTTCTCCATGCTAAAACGTGCGTTTCGGCCTCTTCTGATGTTTTTGTGATGTTTAACCTTGTTTCTGTCATTTCAACAGGATTACATTAGTTTCTTAACAGAAGCTGTTAAACACACTTTCCATGCTGGAAACGTGCGTTTCGGCCTCTTCTGATGTTTTTGTGATGTTTAACCTTGTTTCTGTCATTTCAACAGGATTACATTAGTTTCTTAACAGAAGCTGTTAAACACACATTTCCATGCTGGAAACGTGCATTTCGGCCTCTTCTGATGTTTTTGATGTTTAACCTTGTTTCTGTCATTTCAACAGGATTACATTAGTTTCTTAACAGAAGCTGTTAAACACGCTTTTCCATGCTGGAAACGTGCGTTTTGGCCTCTTCTGATGTTTTTGTGATGTTTTAACCTTGTTTCTGTCATTTCAACAGGATTACATTAGTTTCTTAACAGAAGCTGTTAAACACACATTTCCATGCTGGAAACGTTTTCGGCCTCTTCTGATGTTTTTGTGATGTTTTAACCTTGTTTCTGTCATTTCAACAGGATTACATTAGTTTCTTAATAGAAGCTGTTAAACACCTTCTCCATGCTGGAAACGTGCGTTTCGGCCTCTTCTGATGTTTTGTGATGTTTTAACCTTGTTTCTGTCATTTCAACAGGATTACATTAGTTTCTTAATAGAAGCTGTTAAACACCCTTCTCCATGCTGGAAACGTGCGTTTCGGCCTCTTCTGATGTTTTTGTGATGTTTTAACCTTGTTACAGTGATTTCAACACAATTACATTAGTTTCTTAACAGAAGCTGTTAAACACACATTTCCATGCTGGAAACGTGCATTTCGGCCTCTTCTGATGTTTTTGTGATGTTTTAACCTTGTTTCTGTCATTTCAACAGGATTACATTAGTTTCTTAACAGAAGCTGTTAAACACACATTCTCCATGCTGGAAACGTGCGTTTTGGCCTCTTCTGATGTTTTTGTGATGTTTAACCTTGTTTCTGTCATTTCAACAGGATTTTACATTAGTTTCTTAACAGAAGCTGTTAAACACACATTCCATGCTGGAAACGTGCGTTTTGGCCTCTTCTGATTTTTGTGATGTTTTAACCTTGTTTCTGTCATTTCAACAGGATTACATTAGTTTCTTAACAGAAGCTGTTAAACACATATTCTCCATGCATTGCGTTTCGGCCTCTTCTGATGTTTTTGTGATGTTTTAACCTTGTTTCTGTCATTTCAACAGGATTACATTAGTTTCTTAACAGAAGCTGTTAAACACACATTTCCATGCTGGAAACGTGCGTTTCGGCCTCTTCTGATGTTTTTGTGATGTTTTAACCTTGTTTCTGTCATTTCAACAGGATTACATTAGTTTCTTAACAGAAGCTGTTAAACACCCTTCTCCATGCTGGAAACGTGCGTTTTGGCCTCTTCTGATGTTTTTGTGATGTTTTAACCTTGTTTCTGTCATTTCAACAGGATTACATTAGTTTCTTAACAGAAGCTGTTAAACACACATTTCCATGCTGGAAACGTGCGTTTCGGCCTCTTCTGATGTTTTTGTGATGTTTTAACCTTGTTTCTGTCATTTCAACAGGATTACATTAGTTTCTTAATAGAAGCTGTTAAACACACTTCTCCATGCTGGAAAGTGCAAGATGTTTTTGTGATGTTTTAACCTTGTTTCTGTCATTTCAACAGGATTACATTAGTTTCTTAACAGAAGCTGTTAAACACACATTTCCATGCTGGAAACGTGCGTTTTGCCTCTTCTGATGTTTTTGTGATGTTTTAACCTTGTTTCTGTCATTTCAACAGGATTACATTAGTTTTCTTAACAGAAGCTGTTAAACACACATTTCCATGCTGGAAACGTGCGTTTCGGCCTCTTCTGATGTTTTTGTGATGTTTTAACCTTGTTTCTGTCATTTCAACAGTTTTACATTAGTTTCTTAATAGAAGCTGTTAAACACCTTCTCCATGCTGGAAACGTGCGTTTTGGCCTCTTCTGATGTTTTTGTGATGTTTTAACCTTGTTTCTGTCATTTCAACAGGATTACATTAGTTTCTTAATAGAAGCTGTTAAACACACTTCTCCATGCTGGAAACGTGCGTTTCGGCCTCTTCTGATTTTTGTGATGTTTTACCTTGTTTCTGTGATTTCAACACAATTACATTAGTTTCTTAACAGAAGCTGTTAAACACACATTTCCATGCTGGAAACGTGAATTTCGGCCTATTCTGATGTTTTTGTGCTGTTTAACCTTGTTTCTGTCATTTCAACAGGATTACATTAGTTTCTTAACAGAAGCTGTTAAACACACATTCTCCATGCTGGAAACGTTTTGGCCTCTTCTGATGTTTTTGTGATGTTTTAACCTTGTTTCTGTCATTTCAACAGGATTACATTAGTTTCTTAACAGAAGCTGTTAAACACACATTTCCATGCTGGAAACGTGCGTTTCGGCCTCTTCTGATGTTTTTGTGATGTTTTAACCTTGTTTCTGTCATTTCAACAGGATTACATTAGTTTCTTAACAGAAGCTGTTAAACACACATTTCCATGCTGGAAACGTGCGTTTTGGCCTCTTCTGATGTTTTTGTGATGTTTTAACCTTGTTTCTGTCATTTCAACAGGATTACATTAGTTTCTTAACAGAAGCTGTTAAACACACATTTCCATGCTGGAAACGTGCGTTTTGGCCTCTTCTGATGTTTTTGTGATGTTTTAACCTTGTTTCTGTCATTTCAACAGGATTACATTAGTTTCTTAACAGAAGCTGTTAAACACACATTTCCATGCTGGAAACGTGCGTTTCGGCCTCTTCTGATGTTTTTGTGATGTTTTAACCTTGTTTCTGTCATTTCAACAGGATTACATTAGTTTCTTAATAGAAGCTGTTAAACACACATCTCCATGCTGGAAACGTGCGTTTTGGCCTCTTCTGATGTTTTTGTGATGTTATAACCTTGTTTCTGTCATTTCAACAGGATTACATTAGTTTCTTAACAGAAGCTGTTAAACACGCTTTTCCATGCTGGAAACGTGCGTTTCGGCCTCTTCTGATGTTTTTGTGATGTTTTAACCTTGTTTCTGTCATTTCAACAGGATTACATTAGTTTCTTAACAGAAGCTGTTAAACACACATTTCCATGCTGGAAACGTGCGTTTTGGCCTCTTCTGATGTTTTTGTGATGTTTTAACCTTGTTTCTGTCATTTCAACAGGATTACATTAGTTTCTTAACAGAAGCTGTTAAACACCCTTCTCCATGCTGGAAACGTGCGTTTCGGCCTCTTCTGATGTTTTTGTGATGTTTTAACCTTGTTTCTGTCATTTCAACAGGATTACATTAGTTTCTTAACAGAAGCTGTTAAACACACATTCTCCATGCTGGAAACGTGCGTTTTGGCCTCTTCTGATGTTTTTGTGATGTTTTAACCTTGTTTTGTTTCAACAGGATAGTTTCTTAACAGAAGCTGTTAAACACACATTCCATGCTGGAAACGTTTCAACATTCTGATTTTTTGTGATGTTTTAACCTTGTTTCTGTCATTTCAACAGGATTACATTAGTTTCTTAACAGAAGCTGTTAAACACACATTTTCCATGCTGGAAACGTGCGTTTCGGCCTCTTCTGATGTTTTTGTGATGTTTAACCTTGTTTCTGTCATTTCAACAGGATTACATTAGTTTCTTAACAGAAGCTGTTAAACACCCTTCTCCATGCTGGAAACGTGCGTTTCGGCCTTTCTGATGTTTTTGTGATGTTTTAACCTTGTTTCTGTCATTTCAACAGGATTACATTAGTTTCTTAATAGAAGCTGTTAAACACCTTCTCCATGCTGGAAACGTGCATTTCGGCCTCTTCTGATGTTTTTGTGATGTTTAACCTTGTTTCTGTCATTTCAACAGGATTACATTAGTTTCTTAACAGAAGCTGTTAAACACCCTTCTCCATGCTGGAAACGTGCGTTTTGGCCTCTTCTGATGTTTTGTGATGTTTTAACCTTGTTTCTGTCATTTCAACAGGATTACATTAGTTTCTTAATAGAAGCTGTTAAACACACATTTCCATGCTGGAAACGTGCATTTTGGCCTATTCTGATGTTTTTGTGCTGTTTTAACCTTGTTTCTGTCATTTCAACAGGATTACATTAGTTTCTTAACAGAAGCTGTTAAACACACTTTCCATGCTGGAAACGTGCGTTTCGGCCTCTTCTGATGTTTTTGTGATGTTTAACCTTGTTTCTGTCATTTCAACAGGATTTTACATTAGTTTCTTAACAGAAGCTGTTAAACACACTTCTCCATGCTGGAAACGTGCGTTTTGGCCTCTTCTGATGTTTTTGTGATGTTTTAACCTTGTTTCTGTCATTTCAACAGGATTACATTAGTTTCTTAATAGAAGCTGTTAAACACACTTCTCCATGCTGGAAACGTGCGTTTTGGCCTCTTCTGATGTTTTTGTGATGTTTTAACCTTGTTTCTGTCATTTCAACAGGATTACATTAGTTTCTTAACAGAAGCTGTTAAACACACATTTCCATGCTGGAAACGTGCATTTCGGCCTTTCTGATGTTTTTGTGATGTTTTAACCTTGTTTCTGTTTTCAACAGGATTACTTAGTTTCTTAACATTTAAACACATTACCATTAAACGTTTTCTTAATGTTTTAACCTTGTTTCTGTTTCAAACACTTAACAGAAGCTGTTAAACACACATCTCCATGCTGGAAACGTGCGTTTCGGCCTCTTCTGATGTTTTTGTGATGTTTTAACCTTGTTTCTGTCATTTCAACAGGATTACATTAGTTTCTTAATAGAAGCTGTTAAACACCCTTCTCCATGCTGGAAACGTGCGTTTTGGCCTCTTCTGATGTTTTGTGATGTTTTAACCTTGTTTCTGTCATTTCAACAGGATTACATTAGTTTCTTAACAGAAGCTGTTAAACACACTTTCCATGCTGGAAACGTGCATTTTTCGGCCTCTTCTGATGTTTTTGTGATGTTTAACCTTGTTTCTGTCATTTCAACAGGATTACATTAGTTTCTTAACAGAAGCTGTTAAACACACATTTCCATGCTGGAAACGTGCGTTTCGGCCTGAGGTTTTTGTGATGTTTTTAACCTTGTTTCTGTCATTTCAACAGGATTACATTAGTTTCTTAACAGAAGCTGTTAAACACACATTCCATCCATGCTGGAAACGTGTTTTCTTCTGATGTTTTTGTGATGTTTTAACCTTGTTTCTGTCATTTCAACAGGATTACATTAGTTTCTTAATAGAAGCTGTTAAACACCTTCTCCATGCTGGAAAACGTGCGTTTCGGCCTCTTCTGATGTTTTTGTGATGTTTTAACCTTGTTTCTGTCATTTCAACAGGATTACATTAGTTTCTTAACAGAAGCTGTTAAACACACTTTCCATGCTGGAAACGTGCGTTTCGGCCTCTTCTGATGTTTTTGTGATGTTTTAACCTTGTTTCTGTCATTTCAACAGGATTACATTAGTTTCTTAACAGAAGCTGTTAAACACACATTTCCATGCTGGAAACGTGCGTTTCGGCCTCTTCTGATGTTTTTGTGATGTTTTAACCTTGTTTCTGTCATTTCAACAGGATTACATTAGTTTCTTAACAGAAGCTGTTAAACACACTTCTCCATGCTGGAAACGTGCGTTTTGGCCTCTTCTGATGTTTTGTGATGTTTTAACCTTGTTTCTGTCATTTCAACAGGATTACATTAGTTTCTTAACAGAAGCTGTTAAACACGCTTTTCCATGCTGGAAACGTGCGTTTCGGCCTCTTCTGATGTTTTTGTGATGTTTTAACCTTGTTTCTGTCATTTCAACAGGATTACATTAGTTTCTTAACAGAAGCTGTTAAACACACTTCTCCATGCTGGAAACGTGCGTTTTGGCCTCTTCTGATGTTTTTGTGATGTTTTAACCTTGTTTCTGTCATTTCAACAGGATTACATTAGTTTCTTAACAGAAGCTTTAAACATTCTCCATGCTGTTTTCGGCCTAACTGATGTTTTTGTGATGTTTAACCTTGTTTCTGTCAAACAGGATTACATTAGTTTCTTAATAGAAGCTGCTAAACACACTTCTCCATGCTGGAAACGTGCGTTTCGGCCTCTTCTGATGTTTTTGTGATGTTTTAACCTTGTTTCTGTCATTTCAACAGGATTACATTAGTTTCTTAACAGAAGCTGTTAAACACACATTTCCATGCTGGAAACGTGCGTTTCGGCCTCTTCTGATGTTTTTGTGATGTTTTAACCTTGTTTCTGTCATTTCAACAGGATTACATTAGTTTCTTAATAGAAGCTGTTAAACACACTTCTCCATGCTGGAACGTGCGTTTTGGCCTCTTCTGATGTTTTTGTGATGTTTTAACCTTGTTTCTGTCATTTCAACAGGATTACATTAGTTTCTTAACAGAAGCTGTTAAACATGCTGGAAACGTGCGTTTTGGCCATTTTTGTGATGTTTTTACCTTGTTTCTGTCATTTCAACAGGATTACATTAGCTTAACAGTTTAAACACACATTTCCATTCTGATTTTTGTTTTTGTGATGTTTTAACCTTGTTTCCGTCATTTCAACAGGACTACATTAGTTTTTTAACAGAAGCTGTTAAACACACATCCCCATGCTGGAAACGTGCGTTTCGGCCTCTTCTGATGTTTTTTTGATGTTTTAACCTTGTTTCTGTCATTTCAACAGGATTACATTAGTTTCTTAATAGAAGCTGTTAAACACCCTTCTCCATGCTGGAAACGTGCGTTTTGGCCTCTTCTGATGTTTTTGTGATGTTTTAACCTTGTTTCTGTCATTTCAACAGGATTACATTAGTTTCTTAATAGAAGCTGTTAAACACCCTTCTCCATGCTGGAAACGTGCGTTTTGGCCTCTTCTGATGTTTTTGTGATGTTTTAACCTTGTTTCTGTCATTTCAACAGGATTACATTAGTTTCTTAACAGAAGCTGTTAAACACACATTTCCATGCTGGAAACGTGCATTTCGGCCTCTTCTGATGTTTTTGTGATGTTTTAACCTTGTTTCTGTCATTTCAACAGGATTACATTAGTTTCTTAACAGAAGCTGTTAAACACACATTTCCATGCTGGAAACGTGCGTTTTCGGCCTCTTCTGATGTTTTTGTGATGTTTTAACCTTGTTTCTGTCATTTCAACAGGATTACATTAGTTTCTTAACAGAAGCTGTTAAACACACTTCTCCATGCTGGAAACGTGCGTTTCGGCCTCTTCTGATGTTTTGTGATGTTTTAACCTTGTTTCTGTCATTTCAACAGGATTACATTAGTTTCTTAACAAGCTGTTAAACACACATTTCCATGCTGGAAACGTGCGTTTCGGCCTCTTCTGATGTTTTTGTGATGTTTTAACCTTGTTTCTGTCATTTCAACAGGATTACATTAGTTTCTTAACAGAAGCTGTTAAACACCCTTCTCCATGCTAGAAACGTGCGTTTCGGCCTCTTCTGATGTTTTTGTGTGATGTTTTAACCTTGTTTCTGTCATTTCAACAGGATTACATTAGTTTCTTAACAGAAGCTGTTAAACACACATTTCCATGCTGGAAACGTGCGTTTCGGCCTCTTCTGATGTTTTTGTGATGTTTTAACCTTGTTTCTGTCATTTCAACAGGATTACATTATTCTTAACAGAAGCTGTTAAACACACATTTCCATGCTGGAAACGTGCGTTTCGGCCTCTTCTGATGTTTTTGTGATGTTTTAACCTTGTTTCTGTCATTTCAACAGGATTACATTAGTTTCTTAATAGAAGCTGTTAAACACCCTTCTCCATGCTGGAAACGTGCGTTTCGGCCTCTTCTGATGTTTTGTGATGTTTTAACCTTGTTTCTGTCATTTCAACAGGATTACATTAGTTTCTTAACAGAAGCTGTTAAACACACATTTCCATGCTGGAAACGTGCGTTTCGGCCTCTTCTGATGTTTTTGTGATGTTTTAACCTTGTTTCTGTCATTTCAACAGGATTACATTAGTTTCTTAACAGAAGCTGTTAAACACACATTTCCATGCTGGAAACGCGTGCGTTTCGGCCTCTTCTGATGTTTTTGTGATGTTTTAACCTTGTTTCTGTCATTTCAACAGGATTACATTAGTTTCTTAACAGAAGCTGTTAAACACACATCTCCATGCTGGAAACGTGCGTTTCGGCCTCTTCTGATGTTTTTGTGATGTTTTAACCTTGTTTCTGTCATTTCAACAGGATTACATTAGTTTCTTATTAGAAGCTGTTAAACACCCTTCTCCATGCTGAAAACGTGCGTTTCGGCCTCTTCTGAGGTTTTTGTGATGTTTAACCTTGTTTCTGTCATTTCAACAGGATTACATTAGTTTCTTAACAGAAGCTGTTAAACACATTTTCCATGCTGGAAACGTGCATTTCGGCCTCTTCTGATGTTTTTGTGATGTTTTAACCTTGTTTCTGTCATTTCAACAGGATTACATTAGTTTCTTAACAGAAGCTGTTAAACACGCTTTTCCATGCTGGAAACGTGCGTTTTTGGCCTCTTCTGATGGTTTTTGTGATGTTTTAACCTTGTTTCTGTCATTTCAACAGGATTACATTAGTTTCTTAACAGAAGCTGTTAAACACATTTTCCATGCTGGAAACGTGCGTTTCGGCCTCTTCTGATATTTTTGTGATGTTTTAACCTTGTTTCTGTCATTTCAACAGTTTTACATTAGTTTCTAAATAGAAGCTGTTAAACAACCTTCTCCATGCTGGAAACGTGCATTTCGGCCTCTTCTGATGTTTCTGTGATGTTATAACCTTGTTTCTGTCATTTCAACAGGATTACATTAGTTTCTTAATAGAAGCTGTTAAACACCCTTCTCCATGCTGGAAACGTGCGTTTCGGCCTCTTCTGATGTTTCTGTGATGTTATAACCTTGTTACAGTCATTTCAACAGGATTACATTAGTTTCTTAACAGAAGCTGTTAAACACACATTTCCATCCTGGAAACGTGCATTTCGGCCTATTCTGATGTTTTTGTGATGTTTTAACCTTGTTTCTGTCATTTCAACAGTTTTACATTAGTTTCTTAACAGAAGCTGTTAAACACACATCTCCATGCTGGAAACGTGCGTTTTGGCCTCTTCTGATGTTTTTGTGATGTTTAACCTTGTTTCTGTCATTTCAACAGTATTACATTAGTTTCTTAACAGAAGCTGTTAAACACACATTTCCATGCTGGAAACGTGCATTTCGGCCTCTTCTGATGTTTTGTGATGTTTTAACCTTGTTTCTGTCATTTCAACAGGATTACATTAGTTTCTTAACAGAGAAGCTGTTAAACACACTTCTCCATGCTGGAAACGTGCGTTTCGGCCTCTTCTGATGTTTTTGTGATGTTTTAACCTTGTTTCAGTCATTTCAACAGGATTACATTAGTTTCTTAACAAGCTGTTAAACACACATTTCCATGCTGGAAACGTGCGTTTCGGCCTCTTCTGATGTTTTTGTGATGTTTTAACCTTGTTTCTGTCATTTCAACAGGATTACATTAGTTTCTTAATAGAAGCTGTTAAACACCCTTCTCCATGCTGGAAACGTGCGTTTTGGCCTCTTCTGATGTTTTGTGATGTTTTAACCTTGTTTCTGTCATTTCAACAGGATTACATTAGTTTCTTAACAGAAGCTGTTAAACACACATTTCCATGCTGGAAACGTGCGTTTCGGCCTCTTCTGATGTTTTTGTGATGTTTTAACCTTGTTTCTGTCATTTCAACAGGATTACATTAGTTTCTTAACAGAAGCTGTTAAACACACTTCTCCATGCTGGAAACGTGCGTTTTGGCCTCTTCTGATGTTTTTGTGATGTTTTAACCTTGTTTCTGTCATTTCAACAGGATTACATTAGTTTCTTAACAGAAGCTGTTAAACACACATTTCCATGCTGGAAACGTGCGTTTTGGCCTCTTCTGATGTTTTTGTGATGTTTTAACCTTGTTTCTGTCATTTCAACAGGATTACATTAGTTTCTTAACAGAAGCTGTTAAACACACATTTCCATGCTGGAAACGTGCGTTTCGGCCTCTTCTGATGTTTTTGTGATGTTTTAACCTTGTTTCTGTCATTTCAACAGGATTACATTAGTTTCTTAATAGAAGCTGTTAAACAACCTTCTCCATGCTGGAAACGTGCATTTTGGCCTCTTCTGATGTTTTTGTGATGTTTTAACCTTGTTTCTGTCATTTCAACAGGATTACATTAGTTTCTTAACAGAAGCTGTTAAACACACATTCTCCATGCTGGAAACGTGCGTTTTGGCCTCTTCTGATGTTTTTGTGATGTTTTAACCTTGTTTCAGTCATTTCAACAGGATTACATTAGTTTCTTAACAGAAGCTGTTAAACACACATTTCCATGCTGGAAACGTGCATTTCGGCCTATTCTGATGTTTTTGTGATGTTATAACCTTGTTTCTGTCATTTCAACAGGATTACATTAGTTTCTTAACAGAAGCTGTTAAACACACTTTTCTCCATGCTGGAAACGTGCGTTTTGGCCTCTTCTGATGTTTTTGTGATGTTTTAACCTTGTTTCTGTCATTTCAACAGGATTACATTAGTTTCTTAATAGAAGCTGTTAAACACCTTCTCCATGCTGGAAACGTGCGTTTTGGCCTCTTCTGATGTTTTTGTGATGTTATAACCTTGTTTCTGTCATTTCAACAGGATTACATTAGTTTCTTAACAGAAGCTGTTAAACACACATTTCCATGCTGGAAACGTGCGTTTCGCCTCTTCTGATGTTTTTGTGATGTTTTAACCTTGTTTCTGTCATTTCAACAGGATTACATTAGTTTCTTAACAGAAGCTGTTAAACACACTTCTCCATGCTGGAAACGTGCGTTTCGGCCTCTTCTGATGTTTTTGTGATGTTTAACCTTGTTTCTGTCATTTCAACAGGATTACATTAGTTTCTTAACAGAAGCTGTTAAACACACATTTCCATGCTGGAAACGTGCGTTTCGGCCTCTTCTGATGTTTTTGTGATTTTTTTAACCTTGTTTCTGTCATTTCAACAGGATTACATTAGTTTCTTAATAGAAGCTGTTAAACACACTTCTCCATGCTGGAAACGTGCGTTTCCCTCTTCTGATGTTTTTGTGAAGTTTTAACCTTGTTTCTGTCATTTCAACAGGATTACATTAGTTTCTTAACAGAAGCTGTTAAACACACATTTCCATGCTGGAAACGTGCGTTTTGGCCTCTTCTGATGTTTTTGTGATGTTTTAACCTTGTTTCTGTCATTTCAACAGGATTACATTAGTTTCTTAACAGAAGCTGTTAAACACACATTTCCATGCTGGAAACGTGCGTTTCGGCCTCTTCTGATGTTTTTGTGATGTTTTAACCTTGTTTCTGTCATTTCAACAGGATTACATTAGTTTCTTAATAGAAGCTGTTAAACACCCTTCTCCATGCTGGAAACGTGCGTTTTGGCCTCTTCTGATGTTTTTGTGATGTTTTAACCTTGTTTCTGTCATTTCAACAGGATTACATTAGTTTCTTAATAGAAGCTGTTAAACACACATCTCCATGCTGGAAACGTGCGTTTTGGCCTCTTCTGAGGTTTTTGTGATGTTTTAACCTTGTTACAGTGATTTCAACACAATTACATTAGTTTCTTAACAGAAGCTGTTAAACACACATTTCCATGCTGGAAACGTGCATTTCGGCCTCTTCTGATGTTTTTGTGATGTTTTAACCTTGTTTCTGTCATTTCAACAGGATTACATTAGTTTCTTAACAGAAGCTGTTAAACACACATTTCCATGCTGGAAACGTGCGTTTTTGGCCTCTTCTGATGTTTTGTGATGTTTTAACCTTGTTTCTGTCATTTCAACAGGATTACATTAGTTTCTTAATAGAAGCTGTTAAACACCCTTCTCCATGCTGGAAACGTGCGTTTTGGCCTCTTCTGATGTTTTTGTGATGTTTTAACCTTGTTTCTGTCATTTCAACAGTTTTACATTAGTTTCTTAATAGAAGCTGTTAAACACCTTCTCCATGCTGGAAACGTGCATTTTGGCCTCTTCTGATGTTTTTGTGATGTTTTAACCTTGTTTCTGTCATTTCAACAGGATTACATTAGTTTCTTAACAGAAGCTGTTAAACACGCTTCTCCATGCTGGAAACGTCCATGCTGTGATGTTTTAACCTTGTTTCTGTGCAACAGGATTACATTAGTTTCTTAACAGAAGCTGTTAAACACACATTTCCATGCTGAAACGTGCGTTTTTGGCCTCTTCTGATGTTTTTGTGATGTTTTAACCTTGTTTCTGTCATTTCAACAGGATTACATTAGTTTCTTAACAGAAGCTGTTAAACACACATTTCCATGCTGGAAACGTGCGTTTCGGCCTCTTCTGATGTTTTTGTGATGTTTTAACCTTGTTTCTGTCATTTCAACAGGATTACATTAGTTTCTTAATAGAAGCTGTTAAACACCCTTCTCCATGCTGGAAACGTGCGTTTGGCCTCTTCTGATGTTTTTGTGATGTTTTAACCTTGTTTCTGTCATTTCAACAGGATTACATTAGTTTCTTAATAGAAGCTGTTAAACACCCTTCTCCATGCTGGAAACGTGCGTTTCGGCCTCTTCTGATGTTTTTGTGATGTTATAACCTTGTTTCTGTCATTTCAACAGGATTACATTAGTTTCTTAACAGAAGCTGTTAAACACACATTTCCATGCTGGAAACGTGCATTTCGGCCTATTCTGATGTTTTTGTGATGTTTTAACCTTGTTTCTGTCATTTCAACAGGATTACATTAGTTTCTTAACAGAAGCTGTTAAACACACATTTCCATGCTGGAAACGTGCATTTCGGCCTCTTCTGATGTTTTTGTGATGTTTTAACCTTGTTTCTGTCATTTCAACAGGATTACATTAGTTTCTTAACAGAAGCTGTTAAACACACTTCTCCATGCTGGAAAACGTGCGTTTCGGCCTCTTCTGATTTTTGTGATGTTTTAACCTTGTTTCTGTCATTTCAACAGGATTACATTAGTTTCTTAACAGAAGCTGTTAAACACACCTTCTCCATGCTGGAAACGTGATTTCGGCCTCTTCTGATGTTTTTGTGATGTTTTAACCTTGTTTCTGTCATTTCAACAGGATTACATTAGTTTCTTAACAGAAGCTGTTAAACACCCTTCTCCATGCTGGAAACGTGCGTTTCGGCCTCTTCTGATGTTTTTGTGATGTTATAACCTTGTTTCTGTCATTTCAACAGGATTACATTAGTTTCTTAACAGAAGCTGTTAAACACACATTTCCATGCTGGAAACGTGCATTTTGGGCCTCTTCTGAGGTTTTTGTGATGTTTTAACCTTGTTTCTGTCATTTCAACAGTATTACATTAGTTTCTTAACAGAAGCTGTTAAACACACATTTCCATGCTGGAAACGTGCGTTTTGGCCTCTTCTGAGGTTTTTGTGATGTTTTAACCTTGTTTCTGTCATTTCAACAGGATTACATTAGTTTCTTAACAGAAGCTGTTAAACACACATTTCCATGCTGGAAAACGTGCGTTTCGGCCTCTTCTGATGTTTTTGTGATGTTTTAACCTTGTTTCTGTCATTTCAACAGGATTACATTAGTTTCTTAACAGAAGCTGTTAAACACCCTTCTCCATGCTGGAAACGTGCATTTTGGCCTCTTCTGATGTTTTTGTGATGTTTTAACCTTGTTTCTGTCATTTCAACAGGATTACATTAGTTTCTTAATAGAAGCTGTTAAACACACCTTCTCCATGCTGGAAACGCGTGCGTTTCGGCCTCTTCTGATGTTTTTGTGATGTTTTAACCTTGTTTCTGTCATTTCAACAGGATTACATTAGTTTCTTAACAGAAGCTGTTAAACACACATCTCCATGCTGGAAACGTGCATTTTGGCCTCTTCTGATGTTTTTGTGATGTTTTAACCTTGTTTCTGTCATTTCAACAGGATTACATTAGTTTCTTAACAGAAGCTGTTAAACACACATCTCCATGCTGGAAACGTGCGTTTTGGCCTCTTCTGAGGTTTTTGTGATGTTTTAACCTTGTTTCTGTCATTTCAACAGGATTACATTAGTTTCTTAACAGAAGCTGTTAAACACACATTTCCATGCTGGAAACGTGCGTTTCGGCCTCTTCTGATGTTTTTGTGATGTTTTAACCTTGTTTCTGTCATTTCAACAGGATTACATTAGTTTCTTAATAGAAGCTGTTAAACACCCTTCTCCATGCTAGAAACGTGCGTTTTGGCCTCTTCTGATGTTTTTGTGATGTTTTAACCTTGTTTCTGTCATTTCAACAGGATTACATTAGTTTCTTAACAGAAGCTGTTAAACACACATTTCCATGCTGGAAACGTGCGTTTCGGCCTCTTCTGATGTTTTGTGATGTTTTAACCTTGTTTCTGTCATTTCAACAGGATTACATTAGTTTCTTAACAGAAGCTGTTAAACACACATTCCATGCTGGAAACGTGCGTTTCGGCCTCTTCTGATGTTTTTGTGATGTTTTAACCTTGTTTCTGTCATTTCAACAGGATTACATTAGTTTCTTAACAGAAGCTGTTAAACACCCTTCTCCATGCTGGAAACGTGCGTTTCGGCCTCTTCTGATGTTTTGTGATGTTTTAACCTTGTTTCTGTCATTTCAACAGGATTACATTAGTTTCTTAACAGAAGCTGTTAAACACACATTTCCATGCTGGAAACGTGCATTTCGGCCTATTCTGATGTTTTTGTGATGTTTTAACCTTGTTTCTGTCATTTCAACAGTTTTACATTAGTTTCTTAACAGAAGCTGTTAAACACACATTTCCATGCTGGAAAAACGTGCGTTTTGGCCTCTTCTGAGGTTTTTGTGATGTTTTAACCTTGTTTCTGTCATTTCAACAGGATTACATTAGTTTCTTAATAGAAGCTGTTAAACACCCTTCTCCATGCTGGAAACGTGCATTTTGGCCTCTTCTGATGTTTTTGTGATGTTTTACCTTGTTACAGTCATTTCAACAGGATTACATTAGTTTCTTAACAGAAGCTGTTAAACACACATTCCATTGGAAACGTGCGTTTCGGCCTCTTCTGATGTTTTTGTGATGTTTTAACCTTGTTTCTGTCATTTCAACAGGATTACATTAGTTTCTTAACAGAAGCTGTTAAACACACATCTCCATGCTGGAAACGTGCATTTTGGCCTCTTCTGATGTTTTTGTGATGTTATAACCTTGTTTCTGTAATTTCAACAGTTTTACATTAGTTTCTTAATAGAAGCTGTTAAACACCCTTCTCCATGCTGGAAACGTGCGTTTTGGCCTCTTCTGATGTTTTGTGATGTTTTAACCTTGTTTCTGTCATTTCAACAGGATTACATTAGTTTCTTAACAGAAGCTGTTAAACACACATTTCCATGCTGGAAACGTGCATTTCGGCCTCTTCTGATGTTTTTGTGATGTTTAACCTTGTTTCTGTCATTTCAACAGGATTACATTAGTTTCTTAACAGAAGCTGTTAAACACCTTCTCCATGCTGGAAACGTGCGTTTCGGCCTCTTCTGATGTTTTTGTGATGTTATAACCTTGTTTCTGTCATTTCAACAGGATTACATTAGTTTCTTAACAGAAGCTGTTAAACACACATTCCATGCTGGAAACGTGCATTTCGGCCTCTTCTGATGTTTTTGTGATGTTTTAACCTTGTTTCTGTCATTTCAACAGGATTACATTAGTTTCTTAACAGAAGCTGTTAAACACACATTTCCATGCTGGAAACGTGCATTTCGGCCTATTCTGATGTTTTTGTGATGTTTTAACCTTGTTTCTGTCATTTCAACAGGATTACATTAGTTTCTTAACAGAAGCTGTTAAACACACATTCTCCATGCTGGAAAACGTGCGTTTCGGCCTCTTCTGAGGTTTTTGTGATGTTTTAACCTTGTTTCAGTCATTTCAACAGGATTACATTAGTTTCTTAACAGAAGCTGTTAAACACACATTTCCATGCTGGAAACGTGCGTTTCGGCCTCTTCTGATGTTTTAACCTTGTTTCTGTCATTTCAACAGGATTACATTAGTTTCTTAACAGAAGCTGTTAAACACCCTTCTCCATGCTGGAAACGTGCGTTTTGGCCTCTTCTGATGTTTTGTGATGTTTTAACCTTGTTTCTGTCATTTCAACAGGATTACATTAGTTTCTTAACAGAAGCTGTTAAACACACATTTTCCATGCTGGAAACGTGCGTTTCGGCCTCTTCTGATGTTTTTGTGATGTTATAACCTTGTTTCTGTCATTTCAACAGGATTACATTAGTTTCTTAACAGAAGCTGTTAAACACGCTTCTCCATGCTGGAAACGTGCGTTTTGGCCTCTTCTGATGTTTTTGTGATGTTTTAACCTTGTTTCTGTCATTTCAACAGGATTACATTAGTTTCTTAACAGAAGCTGTTAAACACCCTTCTCCATGCTGGAAACGTGCGTTTCGGCCTCTTCTGATGTTTCTGTGATGTTATAACCTTGTTACAGTGATTTCAACAGGATTACATTAGTTTCTTAACAGAAGCTGTTAAACACACATTTCCATGCTGGAAACGTGCATTTCGGCCTATTTCTGATGTTTTTGTGATGTTTTAACCTTGTTTCTGTCATTTCAACAGTTTTACATTAGTTTCTTAACAGAAGCTGTTAAACACACATTTCTATGCATAAAACGTGCGTTTTGGCCTCTTCTGATGTTTTTGTGATGTTTTAACCTTGTTTCTGTCATTTCAACAGGATTACATTAGTTTCTTAATAGAAGCTGTTAAACACACATTCTCCATGCTGGAAACGTGCGTTTTGGCCTCTTCTGATTTTTTGTGATGTTTTAACCTTGTTTCTGTCATTTCAACAGGATTACATTAGTTTCTTAACAGAAGCTGTTAAACACACATTCCATGCTGGAAACGTGCGTTTCGGCCTCTTCTGATGTTTTTGTGATGTTTTAACCTTGTTTCTGTCATTTCAACAGGATTACATTAGTTTCTTAACAGAAGCTGTTAAACACCCTTTTCCATGCTGGAAACGTGCGTTTCGGCCTCTTCTGATGTTTTTGTGATGTTTTAACCTTGTTTCTGTCATTTCAACAGGATTTACATTAGTTTCTTAACAGAAGCTGTTAAACACACTTCTCCATGCTGGAAACGTGCGTTTCGGCCTCTTCTGATGTTTTTGTGATGTTATAACCTTGTTTCTGTCATTTCAACAGGATTACATTAGTTTCTTAACAGAAGCTGTTAAACACACTTCTCCATGCTGGAAACGTGCATTTCGGCCTCTTCTGATGTTTTTGTGATGTTTTAACCTTGTTTCTTCATTTCAACAGGATTACATTAGTTTCTTAATAGAAGCTGTTAAACACCTTTCCATGCTGAAACGTGCGTTCGGCCTCTTCTGATTTTTTGTGATGTTTAACCTTGTTTCAGTCATTTCAACAGGATTACATTAGTTTCTTAACAGAAGCTGTTAAACACACATTTCCATGCTGGAAACGTGCATTTCGGCCTCTTCTGATGTTTTTGTGATGTTTTAACCTTGTTTCTGTCATTTCAACAGGATTACATTAGTTTCTTAATAGAAGCTGTTAAACACACATTTCCATGCTGGAAACGTGCATTTCGGCCTCTTTCTGATGTTTTTGTGATGTTTTAACCTTGTTTCTGTCATTTCAACAGGATTACATTAGTTTCTTAACAGAAGCTGTTAAACACACATCTCCATGCTAAAACGTGCGTTTCGGCCTCTTCTGATGTTTTTGTGATGTTTTAACCTTGTTTCTGTCATTTCAACAGGATTACATTAGTTTCTTAACAGAAGCTGTTAAACACATTCTCCATGCTGAAACGTGCATTTTGGCCTCTTCTGATGTTTTTGTGATGTTTTAACCTTGTTTCTGTCATTTCAACAGGATTACATTAGTTTCTTAATAGAAGCTGTTAAACACCCTTCTCCATGCTGGAAACGTGCGTTTCGGCCTCTTCTGATGTTTTTGTGATGTTTTAACCTTGTTTCTGTCATTTCAACAGGATTACATTAGTTTCTTAACAGAAGCTTTAAACACACATTTCCATGCTGGAAACGTGCATTTCGGCCTCTTCTGATGTTTTTGTGATGTTTAACCTTGTTTCTGTCATTTCAACAGGATTACATTAGTTTCTTAACAGAAGCTGTTAAACACACATATCCATGCTGGAAACGTGCGTTTCGGCCTCTTCTGATGTTTTTGTGATGTTTTAACCTTGTTTCAGTCATTTCAACAGGATTACATTAGTTTCTTAACAGAAGCTGTTAAACACACATTTCCATGCTGGAAACGTGCGTTTCGGCCTCTTCTGATGTTTTTGTGATGTTTTAACCTTGTTTCTGTCATTTCAACAGGATTACATTAGTTTCTTAATAGAAGCTGTTAAACACCCTTCTCCATGCTGGAAACGTGCGTTTCGGCCTCTTCTGATGTTTTTGTGATGTTTTAACCTTGTTTCTGTCATTTCAACAGGATTACATTAGTTTCTTAACAGAAGCTGTTAAACACACATTTCCATGCTGGAAACGTGCATTTTGGAAAACCTTGTTTCTGTCATTTCAACAGGATTACATTAGTTTCTTAACAGAAGCTGTTAAACACACTTTTCCATGCTGGAAACGTCTTTTGGCCTCTTCTGATGTTTTTGTGATGTTTTAACCTTGTTTCTGTCATTTCAACAGGATTACATTAGTTTCTTAACAGAAGCTGTTAAACACACTTCTCCATGCTGGAAACGTGCGTTTCGGCCTCTTCTGATGTTTTTGTGATGTTTTAACCTTGTTTCTGTCATTTCAACAGGATTACATTAGTTTCTTAACAGAAGCTGTTAAACACACATTTCCATGCCTGGAAACGTGCATTTCGGCCTGATGTTTTTGTGATGTTTTAACCTTGTTTCTGTCATTTCAACAGTTTTACATTAGTTTCTTAACAGAAGCTGTTAAACACACATATCCATCTGATGTTTTTGTCTTCTGATGTTTTAACCTTGTTTCTGTCATTTCAACAGGATTACATTAGTTTCTTAATAGAAGCTGTTAAACACACTTTCCATGCTGGAAACGTGCGTTTTGGCCTCTTCTGATGTTTTGTGATGTTTTAACCTTGTTACAGTCATTTCAACAGGAATTACATTAGTTTCTTAACAGAAGCTGTTAAACACACATTTCCATGCTGGAAACGTGCGTTTCGGCCTCTTCTGATGTTTTTGTGATGTTTTAACCTTGTTTCTGTCATTTCAACAGGATTACATTAGTTTCTTAATAGAAGCTGTTAAACACCCTTCTCCATGCTGGAAACGTGCATTTTGGCCTCTTCTGATGTTTTTGTGATGTTATAACCTTGTTTCTGTAATTTCAACAGTTTTACATTAGTTTCTTAATAGAAGCTGTTAAACACCCTTCTCCATGCTGGAAACGTGCGTTTCGGCCTCTTCTGATGTTTTTGTGATGTTATAACCTTGTTTCTGTCATTTCAACAGGATTACATTAGTTTCTTAACAGAAGCTGTTAAACACACATTTCTCATGCTGAAACGTGCATTTCGGCCTCTTCTGATGTTTTTGTGATGTTATAACCTTGTTTCTGTCATTTCAACAGGATTACATTAGTTTCTTAACAGAAGCTGTTAAACACGCTTTTCCATGCTGGAAACGTGCGTTTCGGCCTCTTCTGATGTTTTTGTGATGTTTTAACCTTGTTTCTGTCATTTCAACAGGATTACATTAGTTTCTTAACAGAAGCTGTTAAACACACATTTCCATGCTGGAAACGTGCTTTTCGGCCTCTTCTGATGTTTTTGATGTTTTAACCTTGTTTCTGTCATTTCAACAGGATTACATTAGTTTCTTAATAGAAGCTGTTAAACACATGCTGGAAAACGTGCGTTTCGGCCTCTTCTGATGTTTCTGTGATGTTATAACCTTGTTTCTGTCATTTCAACAGGATTACATTAGTTTCTTAACAGAAGCTGTTAAACACACATTTCCATGCTGGAAACGCATGCGTTTCGGCCTCTTTCTGATGTTTTTGTGATGTTTTAACCTTGTTTCTGTCATTTCAACAGGATTACATTAGTTTTCTTAACAGAAGCTGTTAAACACACATTTCCATGCTGGAAACGTGCGTTTTGGCCTCTTCTGATGTTTTTGTGATGTTTTAACCTTGTTTCTGTCATTTCAACAGGATTACATTAGTTTCTTAACAGAAGCTGTTAAACACACATTTCCATGCTGGAAACGTGCGTTTCGGCCTCTTCTGATGTTTTTGTGATGTTTTAACCTTGTTTCTGTCATTTCAACAGGATTACATTAGTTTCTTAATAGAAGCTGTTAAACACACATTCTCCATGCTGGAAACGTGCATTTCGGCCTCTTCTGATGTTTTTGTGATGTTATAACCTTGTTTCTGTCATTTCAACAGGATTACATTAGTTTCTTAATAGAAGCTGTTAAACACCCTTCTCCATGCTGGAAACGTGCGTTTCGGCCTCTTCTGATGTTTCTGTGATGTTATAACCTTGTTACAGTGATTTCAACACAATTACATTAGTTTCTTAACAGAAGCTGTTAAACACACATTTCCATGCTGGAAACGTGCATTTCGGCCTATTCTGATGTTTTTGTGATGTTTTAACCTTGTTTCTGTCATTTCAACAGGATTACATTAGTTTCTTAAC
>CM049387.1:7108179-7131179 GCA_026937815.1 Etheostoma perlongum
CATCACAAAAACATCAGAATAGGCAAAATGGACGTTTCCAGCATGGAAATGTGTGTTTAACAGCTTCTGCTAAGAAACTAATGTAAACTGTTGAAATGACAGAAACAAGGTTAAAACATCACAAAAACCTCAGAAGAGGCCGAAAACGCGTTTCCAGCATGGAAAAGCGTGTTTAACAGCTTCTGTTAAGAAACTAATGTAATCCTGTTGAAATGACAGAAACAAGGTTATAACATCACAAAAACATCAGAAGAGGCCAAAACGCACGTTTCTAGCATGGAGAAGGGTGTTTAACAGCTTCTATTAAGAAACTAATGTAATCCTGTTGAAATGACAGAAACAAGGTTATAACAGCACAAAAACATCAGAAGAGGCCAAAACGCACGTTTCCAGCATGGAGAAGCGTGTTTAACAGCTTCTATTAAGAAACTAATGTAATCCTGTTGAAATGACTGTAACAAGGTTAAAACATCACAAAAACCTCAGAAGAGGCCGAAACGCACGTTTCCAGCATGGAAATGTGTGTTTAACAGCTTCTGTTAAGAAACTAATGTAATCCTGTTGAAATGACAGAAACAAGGTTAAAACATCACAAAAACATCAGAAGAGGCCAAACGCCGCGTTTTTAGCATAGATATATGTGTGTTTAACAGCTTCTGTTAAGAAACTAATGTCAAACTGATGAAATGACAGAAACAAGGTTAAAACATCACAAAAACATCAGAATAGGCCGAAACAAGTGTTTTATTAAGAAACTAATAAAACTGTGGAAATGACAAAACAAGGTTAAACATCATCAGAAGAGGCCGAAACGCACGTTTCCAGCATGGAAAGCGTGTTTAACAGCTTCTGTTAAGAAACTAATGTAATCCTGTTGAAATGACAGAAACAAGGTTATAACATCACAAAAACATCAGAATAGGCCGAAATGCACGTTCCAGCATGGAAATTTGTGTTTAACAGCTTCTGTTAAGAAACTAATGTAATCCTGTTGAAATCACTGTAACAAGGTTAAACATCACAAAAACCTCAGAAGAGGCGAAACGCACGTTTCCAGCATGGAAAAGTGTGTTTAACAGCTTCTGTTAAGAAACTAATGTAATCCTGTTGAAATGACAGAAACAAGGTTATAACAGCACAAAAACATCAGAAGAGGCCAAAACGCACGTTTCCAGCATGGAAAAGCGTGTTTAACAGCTTCTGTTAAGAAACTAATGTAATCCTGTTGAAATGACAGAAACAAGGTTAAAACATCACAAAAACATCAGAATAGGCCGAAATGCACGTTTCCAGGATGGAAATGTGTGTTTAACAGCTTCTGTTAAGAAACTAATGTAATTGTGTTGAAATCACTGTAACAAGGTTATAACATCACAGAAACATCAGAAGAGGCCGAAACGCACGTTTTATGCATGGAGAATATGTGTTTAACAGCTTCTGTTAAGAAACTAATGTAATCCTGTTGAACTGACAGAAACAAGGTTAAAACATCACAAAAACATCAGAATAGGCCGAAATGCACGTTTCCAGCATGGAAATGTGTGTTTAACAGCTTCTGCTAAGAATCTAATTTAAAACTGTTGAAATGACAGAAACAAGGTTAAAACATCACAAAAACCTCAGAAGAGGCCGAAACGCACGTTTCCAGCATGGAAAAGCGTGTTTAACAGCTTCTGTTACGAAACTAATGTAATCCTGTTGAAATGACAGAAACAAGGTTATAACATCACAAAAACATCAGAAGAGGCCAAAACGCACGTTTCCAGCATGGAGAAGCGTGTTTAACAGCTTCTATTAAGAAACTAATGTAATCCTGTTGAAATGACAGAAACAAGGTTATAACATCACAGAAACATCAGAAGAGGCCGAAACGCACGTTTCCAGCATGGAGATGTGTGTTTAACAATTTCACTTAAGAAACTAATGTAAAACTGTTGAAATGACAGAAACAAGGTTAAAACATCACAAAAACATCACAAGAGGCAGAAACGCACGTTTCTAGCATGGAGAAGCGGGTTTAACAGCTTCTATTAAGAAACTAATGTAATCCTGTTGAAATTACAGAAACAAGGTTAAAACATCACAGAAACGCACGTTTCCAGCATGGAGAAGTGTGTTTAACAGCTTCTATTAGGAAACTATTGTAAACCTGTTGAAATGACAGAAACAAGGTTAAAACATCACAGAAACATCAGAAGAGGAGGAAACGCACGCGTTTCCAGCATGGAGATGTGTGTTTAACAGCTTCTTTTAAGAAACTAATGTAATCCTGTTGAAATGACAGAAACAATGTTAAAACATCACAAAACCTCAGAAGTGGCCGAAACGCACTTTTCCAGCATGGAAATGTGTGTTTAACAGCTTCTGTTAAGAAACTAGTGTAATTGTGTTTAAATCACTGTAACAAGGTTAAAACATCACAAAAACCTCAGAAGAGGCCGAAACGCACGTTTCCAGCATGGAGATGTGTGTTTACAAGCTACTATTAAGAAACTAATGTAATCCTGTTGAAATGACAGAAACAAGGTTTAAACATCACAAAAACATCAGAAGAGGCCGAAACGCACGTTTCTAGCATGGAGAAGCGGGTTTAACAGCTTCTATTAAGAAACTAATGTAATCCTGTTGAAATGACAGAAACAAGGTTAAAACATCACAGAAACATCAGAAGAGGCCGAAACGCACATTTCTAGCATGGAGAAGTGTGTTTAACAGCTTCTGTTAAGAAACTAATGTAATTGTGTTGAAATCACTGTAACAAGGTTAAAACATCACAAAACCTCAGAAGATTTAAACGCACGTTTTCTAGCTTTGAGAAGTGTGTTTAACAATTTCTGTTAAGAAACTAATGTTATCCTGTTGAAATGACCGAAACAAGGTTAAAACATCACAAAAACATCAGAAGAGGCCGAAACGCACGTTTCCAGCTTGGAGATGTGTGTTTAACAGCCTGAATATATTTCAATATAGCTTTACTTTTAAGCCCTTAATTTTAGAATCCTTCATCAGAATGCTCTGATATTACCTGAGAGACACACTGGATATGTGATGTCTCCCCCAGACTTGGAATGAAGCTGGCATACCATCAGGATGCCTTTTTGGAGTAGCCTGAAAAAGAGTAAAATATGCCTTTAAAAGCCTGAAAAAGATTTAAAATACAGCATTAATTAGACATTCAAGGCTTCAATTTTAAAAATCCTACATCAGAATGGTCCTTAATTACCTGAGTGACCCAATGGATATGTAGTGTCTAACCCAGAGTTTGAATGAACCTGGCTTAACAGTAGGAATCCATTTTAGAGTGGCCTGAAGGAGAGTTAAATATGCCTTTAACAGCCTGAATATATGTCAATATAGATTTACTTTTAAGCCCTTAATTTTAGAGTCCTTCATCAGAATGTTCTGATATTACCTGAGGGACACACTGGATATGTGATGTCTCCCCCAGTCTTGGAATGAAGCTGGCATAACATCAGGATTCCTTTTTAGATTTATCTTAAAAAGAGTAAAATATGCCTTTAACAGCCTGAAAAAGATTTAAAATACAACATTACTTAGACATTCAAGGCTTTAATTTTAAAATCCTACATCAGAATGGTCCTTAATTACCTGAGTGACCCAATGGATATGTAGTGTCTAACCGAGAGCTTGAATGAACCTGGCTTAGGAGTAGGAATCCATTTTTTGAGTGGCCTGAAGGACAGTTAAATATGCCTTTAACAGCCTGAATATATGTCAATATAGCTTTAGTTTTAAGCCCTCAATTAATTAATGCTGTATTTTAAATCTTCATCCTTCATCAGAATGCTCTGATATTACCTGAGAGACACACTGGATATGTGATGTCTCCCCAGTCTTGAATGAATCTTGCATAACATCAGGATTTTTAGAGTAGCCTGAAAAAGAGTAAAATATGACTTTAACAGCCTGAAAAAGTTTTAAAATACAGCATTAATTAATTAAGGGCTTAAAAGTAAAGCTATATTGACATATATTCAGGCTGTTAAAGGCATATATAATTCTCCTTCAGGCCACTCTAAAATGGATTCCTACTGTTAAGCCAGGTTCATTCAAACTCTGGGTTAGACACTACATATCCATTGGTTCACTCAGGTAATTAAGGACCATTCTGATGTAGGATTTTAAAATTGAAGCCTTGAATGTCTAATTAATGCTGTATTTTAAATCTTTTTTCAGGCTTTTAAAGGCATATTTTACTCTTTTTTCAGGCTACTCTAAAAAGGAATCCTGATGAGTATTGATAAGTGGGGACTATTGCGCGTGCACGTGAAAAAAAAGGGGAGGGGTCAAAAATCCCCCTAGAAGTGGGGACTATTGTGATTCATTAGGGAAGGGTTGAAATCCCCCTGAGTGAAGCTGCGCACGCAGATGATCAAATCTAAGTGGAATTTATATAAAAGAAGATGTTTTTAAAAGTTTCAGTGCTATAGTTGTGTGATTAAACAGCTATGCAGGTTGGGGGGTGTAAGTAAAAACAACTATAGCAGTTGTGCAGGGGTTGTGCTCAAGGGATGTGTGTGTGTATCCATCACCCGCCCAAGGCATACAAGATGTTGAGATGAAGACACCCTGTCTATGTTGTATAGGCAGAGATCCCCCCTGGGCGTCTGCAGTGTCAGTCCTGATATTGAATCCTTTGATGTAAATAAACTTTGTGTGTGTGTATGTCCCATCACCCGCCCAAGGCATACAAGATGTTGAGATGAAGACACCCTGTTTATGTTGTATAGGCAGAGACCCCCCTGGGCGTCTGCAGTGTCGGTCCTGATATTGAATCCTTTGATGTAAATAAACTTTGTGTGTGTGTGTATGTCCCATCACCCGCCCAAGGCATACAAGATGTTGAGATGAAGACACCCTGTCTATGTTGTATAGTCAGAGACCCCCCCTGGGCGTCTGCAGTGTCAGTCCTGATATTGAATCCTTTGATGTAAATAAACTTTGTGTGTGTATGTATGTCCCATCACCCGCCCAAGGCATACAAGATGTTGCGATGAAGACACCCTGTCTATGTTGTATAGTCACAGACCCCCCCTGGGCGTCTGCAGTGTCGGTCCTGATATTGAATCCTTTGATGTAAATAAACTTTGTGTGTATGTATGTCCCATCACCCGCCCAAGGCAAACAAGATGTTGAGATGAAGACACCCTGTCTATGTTGTATAGTCAGAGACCCCCCCTGGGCGTCTGCAGTGTCGGTCCTGATATTGAATCCTTTGATGTAAATAAACGTTGTGTGTATGTATGTCCCATCACCCGCCCAAGGCATACAAGATGTTGAGATGAAGACACCCTGTCTATGTTGTATAGTCAGAGACCCCCCCTGGGCGTCTGCAGTGTCGGTCCTGATATTGAATCCTTTGATGTAAATAAACTTTGTGTGTGTGTGTGTGTGTAAGTAAAACAACCATACCGGTTGGGGCAGGTGTTGGCCAATGGCGATCCGCTAGAACCGTGACAAGATATTAAGGGGGAGGTCTTAGCCTTCAAGTAACGCCGTGTCCAGTCCTGTAGCATCACACCTGGTCGTCTCGGCTTTTCTGCTGGCTAACCGGTATATTCCGAACCACGTGTTTCCTCTTCTTATTAATTCATTGATTTGGGTTGCAGGCCGGAGAATTAGCACGAAAGTGAAGACATATTTCTGTTCTTTTTAAAAATGGTTACTCCTTCAGTAAATTATACATGTAAACATATGGGCAGTCTTCTTCAGCAGGTAAAGAGACGGGAACGTACGCAGACCTTGAGAATGCATCTAAAGACGTGACCCAGTGCAAATTGCCCCGTGTAAACTGATTAAGAAGGCGAAGGCAGAGCGGAGTTCTGGTGAGTTGAGAGGAACGGTTAAAAATGCTTACAGTAATTAAACATGAGTCAAATGTTTCTGTGATAAAATAAAAATATTGAGCTGTATATGGTCCTACCTACAGGTCCCAGTAAACAGAGATTTAACAAACTCATGGTATTACCAACCACTGTCGTCACAACTAGCGGCCTATCGGCACCAGTACGAAGCAGCCAACCGTTATACACCTCCTGAGGTAACAGTTGGGGAAAATATGTGTGTGTGTGTGTGTGTGTGTGTGTTTTAAACTTTAAGGCTATGTGATTATGTCATTCTCATCTGATTGTAGGATAATGGACCCAGTCCGCTGAAAAGCCCTGCAGAGGGGCTACATCCAGCAGAGACAGGGCTGGATCATTTGTGAAAAGCGGCCCACGACTTACAGAGGTCAGGAGTGTTAAACCTGCATGGACCAGAGGATACACACATCACTGCAGGAGTGAGGGAGCTACAGGAGACAGGGGAAGAGGTAGGCTTTGGGGTTTTTTCCTTTGGGTGCAGAGGACCGCAGAGGCCTCTGTTTGAATGAGGGAATTCTATTTGGGGAAGTTTTTCTTTAAATAAGGTGTGTGTGTGTGTGTGTGTGTGTGTGTGTGTGTGTGTGTGTGTGTGTGTGTGTGTGTGTGTGTCTCTCTCTCGTCTGATTGTAGGACAATGCACATAGGCTGGTGGAAAGCCATGCAGAGGGGCTACATCCAGCAGAGACAGATTTTTACCTGCTGAGCCAAGCTCTCCGCGAATTACGAGGGTCTGGGGTGTTAAACGAACACCGGCCAGAGGACACCCATAGCACTCCAGGAGTGCCGGTGCTACAGGGGATAGGAGGAGAGGTAAGCATGGGGACTTCTTTCCTTTGGCTGCAGAGGACAGCATTGCGGTGTTTTTCTTCTCTCGGCCTGTAGAGGGCAGCATAGCAGGTTTTTCATATGTGTATTATAGTCAAGGAAAATTTAAATTTATCTTATTTATTATTATTTTGTCAGTATTGTTATTATTTATTTTTTTTTTTAAATAAGGTGTGTGTGTGTGTGTGTGATTATCACGTTCTCTCGTTTCACACCCTAAGAGGGGACTGGAGCTCCAGAAGTAAATGAAGTTGATGAGCGCCGAGTGTCAACATTGCCAGAGGGACCATTGTTGTCACTACAGGTCGATGGACTCAACAAACTTGGTGCGTCTGCTAATTTAAGCGTTATACCATTGCATGAAGCATATATGAATTTATCAAGTGGTAGCAGTGATACTAATCAATTAACGACCCCCGCAGATTCTATAATCAAAGTTCTAATTGCTAAAATAGACAATCTCCGTGGTGATGTAAAAGACCAAATCAAAGGCATCTTAGACAAGAATGCAGCATTAGAGGCAGAGGTAAAAGCCCTTAGGCAACAAAATTGGCGTCAGTTCAAACTCCTGTACAAGCAGCGACGATCAGAAAAACGCAAACACCAAGGCTAAACTAGATTAACCAGAAAAAAATGGACCCCCCCAAAAAAAATCAAAACATCTAGTGAATCCAGACAGCGATGATGAGTTACTATCATTATTCGAAAACAATCCGAAAAATGACTACGAGCTTAAAAAAATTATTGAAAGGTGCTACAAAATTGCAGGCATTGAATATTAGTCAGACAGTGAAAGTGATTATGAAGAATTTATGGAAAAGTGTGACAAACAACTGGCAGAATATGAAAAAAGGACACATCCCCATTGTTAAATTCAAACAGTCCGGCATCCAGCGTCTATGAGGACTCGCAGGCGTCAGAACAGCTATGCATACCTGAGCAAAACCCCCCAAGGCCATGCTTAAATTCACACAGTCTGGCATCCATCAGCACGGCATCGTTACAACAGGCACCCACGATGCAAGCAGAGACATCTGATGGGCAGAGGCCAATCACCCAGGGGCCTAACCCCATAAGACAATTTTTAAATCCAGACAGCGCATCGCCTACCAGCAGCCGCAGCGTTACAACAGGCACCCTGCTGGTCAGGCAGGGGGTGGTAGGGTAACAAATGCTATAAATGTCAGAGAAATTCCGAAGTTTAATGCCGCTGAATTCCGGCAGCATATCTCCATGAGTGGCATAGACATGAGTGACATTAACAGCGTCCCGTCACAAGTTCATAGCACACTAACAGGATTAATTGGCACAGCGCTACAATCCGCAAGTCAAGATATCGTGTTGAATGTGGTGTTAAGGGGTCCGTCGTTAGCTGATGATATTCAAACAGTGTTACATGCAAGAGATGACTACAATCCCGACTCTTTTCTGGAGCAAATTGCACAAGCTCTACAGAGTAATGATACTTCATTCACAGATGACTCGTTAGAGTTTGTTGTTACAGTGGCACGCAACATGTCAGACGGGGCGAGGCGTAAACTGGCGTCTGTGGGTTTTGATGAAATTATAGACCGGAAGATTAATTCGCTATTCAATCCTATGAACACGGCGGATGGTCTTTGTTTTGACATATGTCTTGGCGCACTACGCTAACGAGGGGATGTCTCATTCTGACAAGAAAGACTATGCAAAGCGTCTATATAGAGAGCTAGGCTTTGAACATTCACACTATGTAGCATTTTCTGACATTGACAGGGTACAGAAGCATCTGAAAATTAAGATTATAATATTTCACCATACTGCCGGCTGTAAAAAACCACAGCTTTTTAAAACTCATGACAAACCAGAAGGGCATACAGCCTGGCTATATCTGCATAATGATCACTACTACCTAATCACAAACAAAACCGCATTTTTTCGGAGCTGACTACGTGTGTGATGCCTGTTACCAGCCGTACTCAAACTATCTTACACATGCTTGTAGTATGGGTTGTAATGTGTGTCATACAGCATGTTTTCACAAACCCGGGAATACCGTACGATGTGGTGATTGTAAACGCATTTGCAAATCTCTACATTGTTTTGCTCAACATAAGCTAATGCATGCAAAACATCGCTTTATCCCTTGTGACCGGTTAAAATACTGCGATGAGTGCGAAAGACCTACCACGTATGGAAAACGGAAAAAAAACATGTTTGTAAAGCGCTAAAATGCACACACTGCGGGAAGACATGATAGGTTAAAAACACGAATGTTAAATCCAGCCGCTCAAGAAAAAAACCAGCAGAAGACAAATACATATACTACGACTTTGAAACGCTAAGCGTTTCCAGAATGACAGACACGTGGCCAACTTCGTCTGTAGCATTGATATGAGCGGCTCCAAGTTCTGTTTCTCAGGCCTGGACTGTGTGTCATCATTTGTTAAGCATTACAGAAAACCACGATATAAAAAATGCAACCTTTATAGCGTATAATGCCTCAGGGTTCGATAGTTACATATTGTTGGCATATTTTGTAACGCAGAATATCTGTCCGACACTCATAACAAGAGGGTCCCGCATTATTTCAATGTTTGACGACAATTTCAAACAGCGTTGGATTGATTCATTTAGCTTCCTCCCGATGGCGCTAGCTAAAACACCTGCTGCTATGGGGTTCACTGATGTATTAAAGGCCACTTTCCCCACGCCTTTAATACCGTGGAGAATGAAAACTACATTGGACCCCACCCCGCACCTTCCTACTATGGGTTTGAAGCTATGTCCGAGGCTTCAAAGGAAGAGTTTATGGCATGGTATCAATCTGTTAAAGACACCACTTTTTGACCTGAACAATGAGCTTGCTCGCTACTGTGCTAATGACGGGCCGCTTTTGGCTAAGGCGTGCAAAATTTACAGCATCCTCAACACTAGATCCGTTTGTGTTTACAACACTAGCGTCCAGTTGCATGGGTGTTTATAAAACACTTTTTATTCCCAGAGACAGTGTGGCCCTAACCTACTGAAGGCGCCTACATAAATCCAAATAAGACACACTCTGACGTGTCAATGCAATGGTTGGAGTATGTTGCGCATAGGGAAAAATTTTCCTTCAACACGCCCTCAATACGGGTGAAAAACCTTCGGCCGTACTCTATCGATGGATACTGTGAATCCACCCACACGGGTACGAAGTTTGCTGGATGCTACTTCCACGGCTGTGTAAAGTGTCATTCTCAGGCAGAAATCAATCCTACTCTGAAACTACCCTATGGGCAGCTGTACACTGAATTCAACGCCAGATTGTCCGCGTTAGAGTCAATACATGGCCAAAAAAAGTCGTTGTAATGTGGGAATGTGAGTGGGTCAGGGAGGTGGGGTCTAATCCGTGCGTCAAAGCGTACATGTCCACCTACGTCAAAACGACACGGCTAAACCCCGCGATGCCCTATTTGGTGGGCTTAACAAATGCATTAAAGCTGTATCACCGGGCTGCGGATGGTGAAATGATCAGATATTATGACTTTACAAGTCTCTACCCTACTGTGCAGGCAAAGAGAGATTATCCCATTGACATCCTCAAATAATCTATAGGGATTTTGATGATATCTCGCAATATTTCGGCCTAGTGAAGTGTACGGTAGATCCTCCCAGAGGACTGTATCATCCGGTGCTACCCCATCGTTGCCATGATAAGCTTATGTTCCCTCTGTGTGCTACCTGTGCCAATGAGGAGAATCAGACGACACAATGTGGTCACAGCGACAGTGAGAGACAGCTGGCGGGGGCATGGGTCTCATTCGAGTTGCAGAAAGCGTTGGAAAAAAGGCTATAAAATAGCTAAAATCAATGAGATCTGGCACTTCCCGGAAAAATCTTTTTAAAGAGTATGTCAAAACATTCCTTAAACTGAAACAGCTCAATGCAGCTCAGATGTGCGGCCACCCTGATGAAGACTTTATAACCGAGTTTGTTTCTGGAGGTCCCAAATGCTACGCGTATCGAACAGCACAGGGCAACACCCAAGTGAAATGCAAAGGGGTTACCCTCAATGCAAAAAATGCCAGCGTGGTCACTCATGAGTCATTAATAGGGTTGGTAAAATCATTTGTGGCCAATCAGCATAGTGACAAGCAAAAACGTTTCATCTCAAAAACGCTTCAATGCACACAAAAAAGTACAAGTTGTGTACAACAAACGTCGGGCTCTTCATGACTATTCCACACTCCCTTATGGCTATTAACAATCCTTATCAAGCCGAATTCGACGGTAGACTGCAACATCCATTCAGCGCTGTTATTAGCGGCCCATCTAACTGTGGTAAAACGTACTTTGTTAGAGACTTGATCCGAAATGCAGCGGCTGTTATTTCACACAAGATTGACAATATTGTATATATATACTCATGCTGGCAGCCTTTATACGATGAACTACTTACATTTGTAAATATAAATTTTGTCAATAGCATACCTGAATCATTTTGTGACGATGCATTGCTCCCCATCCATAAAAATAACTTACTGATTATTGATGATTTAATGAATGACGCCAGCAGTAATACTGAAGTTCAAAACGTTTTTACAAAATATGTACATCTCAGCTGTCTCAGAATCTGTTTATTCAAGGCAAAACCAGTCGCACGATAAGCTTGAATACTAATTACATTATACTATTTAAAAATCCCCGAGACAAAAATCAAATAAACTTATTGGGTAGACAGATGTACCCCGGTAATAGTAAATATTTCATGGAGGCTTTTAATGACGCAACAAGTTCAACATACAGCTATCTCCTGATAGATTATAAAGCCAAGACGCCGGACATGTTCAGACTCAGAACACACTCAGGTTGGATCTCATCACAACAGGTTGTATACACTTTTCAAGATACGTTGTATACGAAACACCAGGTATTATAATGTCCTCACGCATGCAGAGAAACCTCACACAGCTGGAACTCCTCCACAAGGCCGCTCCTAGAGTTAGAGGCGCTATTATCAAGAATGCCAACTCAGACTTTATTGACGCCCTGTGTGAAATAGCTCTTAATATTTTAAGAGGTAACATCCCCTTGTCTACCAAACAGTACAAGTTGTTAAAGAAGAAGAAAAGAGTTATCCGAATAGTGGCAGATAAAAAAGTTAACCATTCTAAAAAAGGAAATACATCAATAAACAGACAGGAGGTTTTTCTCCTGCCTCTGTTAGGGGCTGCAATATCCTTCATTACCAGTCTCATCACCCGAACCTGAGATGGAACATACACAGAAAATGTTTTTAGTGCCTCAGCAACAGCTACACTCACTGCAACAACAGCAAGCAGCAAACGCATCTTTGAGACAGTCTGCCCAAAATGAATTGGATCAGGCAATGGGTAAAATTCTGAAACAGTCGGACATTGATATATATGTGAAAGCTAAAAGATACGCCAGCATTCTGCAGAGATACCTGGCTATGGTAAAACAGGGTGAACAAGAAAAAGCTGTAATCACACTATCCCTGCCCGAGGATAATTCAAAGGAAGATCCAAAAGACAATATTGTAGAAGACAATGTCATAGCAGAAGTTTTAAAACACCTGCCGAAACGGAATAAGAGAAATGCTGAATTTATTATGGCCTCACTAGCTCGTAATAACGAACACATATCGTGGACAAAGCAAGGTGAAATCGTTGTGAACAATAAGAATGTCCCAGGGAGCCATTTGTACGATCTGGTGAAAAGTGTGACGACATATAACAACATCTCAGACCAATCAAGACCTACGGGGTGGAATCTATTTTTAAAAACCCTTGCAAACTTGAATGTACCATTATCTGTAATTCCAAACACATCCGTACGACGCTCTATTGCTGCATTTAAAACAGCTCCATCACCAGGAGATATTAGCCCCTTTAGGACTCCAACGTCCAATAGAAATCGCACAGTGAGTGATTCAAATAGCGGTCTTACTCACAACCCCTCGCGTTATTCACCACCCCCTAGTGTGACACGTTGGGCTAGTTTCTGATTATGTTTTTATCACAGTGTACAAAATTATGAATGCAATTTTCTGTGTTTTATTTCATTTTTTTTTTTTATATTTTCTATTCTACCTGTTGAATGTATTAATATCCCATGAAAATGTGTCTGACTGTAAGGGAATATTGTTTTCTTTTATGCGACAGCAATTGAATGTAAAAAAAACAAAACAGTGACAATGTAATATTAATACCAATTTTCTATTTTACACTATTTTCTATTTCATTTTATTTAAAATTTTCTATTCTACCTGATGAATGTAGCAATGTCACATGAAAATGCGTCTATCTGTAAGGGAATATTGTTTTCTTTTATGCGAATCCATATAAGACAGCAATTGAATGTAAAACAGTGGCAATGTATTTTTAATACCAATTTTTGTCTATTTTGTGCTGTCCTCATTTTATGCGTAATTCTCATTAAAACTATTCGATTAGAAATAAGCAGACCTGCAGGCTTTTTTATTGACATATTCTTTTATTAATTCAAGGGGGGTCATTACACAAGAATCTCATCTGTAGAAAGCACACGCATACTGAACACACTTAAACTTCTGAACGTGGCACAACACAGGGTGCAGCTTGTTGACAAAATTACACACCATAGCGTCGTTACATACCAGATTAGGGCCATACATGCTCAACACTTTGTTAAAAGTCTTGTTTTTCTGAATTTTGCATAAGAAGAATACACAGTGTTGTCCGCATACTGTAGAAAAGTTATTTTGCACCTGGATGTCAGAATGATAAATCTCCAGGCAGTTTTTTAAGAGAAACTGGTTTATCGGTGGCAGAAAACTGGTAGGTGAATTGCCAAAACTGTCAAAGAAATAGCCACGCTTGTCTTCAGTGATGTATATGGCCAACCAGTGCTCCCCCAGCATATCACTAGCATGTGTATTAACCACAACCATCGCGGGTAGCTTACATATAACAGCTTTTGGTAGCTGGTCACACGCCACCACACCTAGAAAATTTGTGTGTCTATCCACTCTCTTTACAAGCACGCTTGTGAGTTCCCCGTATTCATAACTAATAATGATCGAGGAGCACCTGTCTACGTTTAGATATTTCGACTATAGAATCAAAAACAGAGTAACAGATTAGTGTTACTGTACGTGGAAGGGGGGTCCTGAAATGGGCTTCCAAGCGTACATTCCCGGTCTTAATCAGTGACAGGTTTCCTGAGCACCCCCCATCGGGCTCCAAATTGAAACAAAATAGTGTGTATCCCTCTCCAAAATTGGATCGTGATATTGCCATACTGCGGTCCTTTAAATGACGGCCTGTTGATTCAATCAGC
Organism: Etheostoma perlongum; assembly: GCA_026937815.1. NCBI lineage: Eukaryota > Metazoa > Chordata > Actinopteri > Perciformes > Percidae > Etheostoma > Etheostoma perlongum. Next base: position 7,122,192 of record CM049387.1, read on the forward strand.
TGATAATATTCCCTTGCGTATTGCTTTCTTTGAAAGTGAGGCTGGAAGGGACGGGCGGGGTGCGACTGACGATCGGCATGCAAAGTAATAAACTCTGTAGTAAAATGTTCAAAATTAAATGGGTTACGTGCGTAAGATCCCGTGTAGGCCTCATTATCTACAAATGCTAAAACAACAAATTTAGGTATCTGTCCCATGAATAAATTTTCCTGATTGCACACCCGGGGTCCCAGCTGGTATGGAAAATGTTTTTAACACGACACGATCAATGGCATATTTGGCGTTTGCATGTTGTAAGGCCCTGCTATGGGCCAGGCGTATTGTGGGGGCCACAGTCACCTTCTTTACAAAAAGACTCGCCGACATTATTTTCACAGTGAATAGGACATTTCCGGGGGTCATTAACACAAAGTCATCTTTTGCGCGGATAAATTTCAGAGAAAGGTCAACGCCGTTTTTCCTGAAAAAACAAATCTGCGTGTATGGGGGCTATTAGCTCTACAATGCGGCTCTCAGATGTGTATGCACCCCTCTCCTTCAACCCTAGATTGTCGCCGGTGATAGAAGTATCATCCATCTCGCCGCTGGTGTCTTTACAAAACAAGCCCGCGCTAAACTGTGTGTCTAGGGTGTCCTTTCCATAGTTTAGCAGACATTCAATCATTCCACGATATTTTTTATGTATTTGAAGACTGTGTGATCAATCTATCACCCAATGTTATGTCTACTTGGGAGAAGAGCGTACACCCGGGATAGTTTATAAACCCCACATCGGCTCCATTGGCTAGCCCAGCACCATCAGGGTTTGTGATCCTTACGCGTATATACAGATATGAGTCATTTAGGTCGATATAATCTTCACCTGAAGCAGATATGAAAAACTCTATAGGCCCCGTATCTGTCAGAGCCGACACAGGAGGTATTTCTGTATAACATGATTTTTCAATAGACGTCTGTGTGTTTGGCACAGTGAATAGATCCAGCTCAGTCTTTACGCATTCATCAGACTGATTATGGATGAATGCCATGATTTAATATCCCTTGAAGAAAAAAATAAAATAAGTAAATGTGTATTCCAGTCTAGAAAATGTCTTTCGGGAAGCCCGAGTGCGTCTGTCTGGAGTTCTGCGTCTTCTGACCGCTGGCTTCCTTTTGACTGCTCTAGCATTTTTGCCAGGGTTTTTACGTCTTTTAGATGCTGTTCGGCGCCGCCCACATCCTGAGGGTGGGTTTTTTTTAGGTCTAAGTGTATATACTACAAGCCCGTTTCCCTGTTGCCTTCCAGCTACAGAGTTTCTTACATTTGTTACAACATCACCAATAATCCCAGTGGCCGCTGTTTTCAGGTGTGGTTTTGCCAAATTAAACCCCTTTTTTAAAAGCGGAACGGCCATACGAAATAAATTCCTAAATATGCCACCCAGGCCGTTGCCATATTGTGTACTCAACCCAATAAATCCTGGTAATTCTCCTCCGGCCTGATTCAAATAATAGGTTGTATAGCGCCCGTCATCGCCGTTGTAAGCTTTACGCATCATTTTATTGCTGTTTCACCGGTCTAAAATGCAGTTTGACTATAACTTTACCGTATGAGAACGGTATGAGTTCACTCTGGTCGTCGCGCAGTTCAATTTGTATATCACTTATGGTTGAGCGTGACAGAGATGTGTAGTGGGCATACGTCTGGCCTCGTCAGAAATATTTATGCATCTGAGAAGGGGTACGTTGCTATCTCCCACCAGCTGATAATCTATGATTTCACTATAAATAAATATGTTATATTGGCCCGCATGTATATCGGCGGGGTGAGGGGCTGCACAAAGCTTTTTCTTTAAAAGGTCGGGCTGTATTAGAAAGGGCCTGCCAGGCACAAAACCAAGCATTTCTGCTAATCGGCCTTTAAACAACACACGCCATCCGCCCCCTCCAGAGAAGTATACTTTATTCGTAATGGCGTTATAATGTAGGCTGACGTCTATGGATGAGTTAATTATACATTTTGCGTTATACTCTTTAATAACGCTCTGTACGGAGTCATACCATCCCACCGAAAGTTTAACATAGTATATCTCAGCAGTTTTAGGTCAAAAACTTCCACTTCGGATTCCTCTGTTGAAAAACTGTTCCAGACACGTGGGTATTGAATTTCAATAAGGCCGACTTCATAGGGCTGCTGCAAAATGATCGGCTTAGCAAGCTTAGTTCTGAATTGACATATCTTATTATTTGGGTATACTGACGATGAAGAATTACTGGGTAGGGTGACAAAAAATCCATTCTTATTCATCTTCTCCGATGCTTTTCACAGCCAGTGTCTAAATGAATAGTTTACGCATTTTACATCCTATTTATTTGACGTCCACGATGTCTTTTTCAGAAACCCATGAATTGAATTTCTTAGGCCAACCCAGCCACTTCACAAGGACGTAACGCTTATGCCCCACCCTCTTTCTTGTCACAACTTTCTCTATTTTAAATTTTTTATTCTCATCAATAATCACTATTTGTAACTCTGCCTCGTAAAAGGTGCCTGTCAGCATGTCCCCACTAATATCTTTTAGTTTATAGACCGGCGGTGTACGACTTATAAGTTTCGCTATTGTAAAAAACTCATCTGTATAAGTTTGCTCATACCCCTTTCTAAATAAACTGCGGTGTTTTGATATTCTAACCGTATTTCCGACTTGAAATTTAAAGGGCACGGGGCATGTGGTTTCAGTTTGTACAGATTGATGAAGACAACTTTCTCATTGTCTTTATTCACTGTGAACGGGCCATTTTTATTGACCTATGGTATGAAGAATTGTAAGCGGTAACCAGATCGGGATTGTATCAACATATCTTCGTGAGTTGACGGATGTTAAAAATCGCCACATACGTGTTTTGAATGTCCTATTGAACCTCTCCACCACGCTTGCTTTTGTCTCATTGGATGTCGAGAAATGATGAATTTTTATATAATGTTTCAGTAAATTATGAAAAGCAGTATTATAAAACTCCTTTCCCTCGTCTGTTTGAACTTTCTGTGGTATCCGTCCATCACGTAGTATTTCTTTAAACGCATTTGTAACAACTGCCCCTGATTTGTTTTTAAGACACCTCACCCAGCAGTATTTAGAAAACACATCAATACAGGTCAGCAGATAACGCATATCATCATTTTCTGACGAATATTCACTCATATCTACCAGATCAATCTGAAATTGTTTGTCAATGCCGTTAACCAGTACTCTATTTCTTGGGAAATTTCTCAACGCAGGTTTATGCAAGGTATAGGTGTCCTGACGCTGTAAAAACTTTTGAACCGCTGGTATTGTTGGAATCGCTCCTGTACACTCTTTGACCGCTTGACAAAGCTTCCCCACCCCTCCTAATCCTCCAGGGTGTAAAGGATCATAGTATATCTTTTCCATAACACCATCCATGATTCGTTTAGATACAACTGACCACATTAGCTTTGTGTCATACATTTTTATTTTCAACACAACAGGTTATGACGACATGGTTACACATTCGATCACAGACAGCGTTTTTGATAGCTCATTCACATTCTCCAGTAATCACCGATTTCACGAATTTGTGCTACTTTAACAACATCATCACCCACCATCGCATCATACATTTCACGGATTTTGACTGTAACATCTTCAGCTGATTTTAACTGATACAACACAGTTTCAGCCACTGCACGGATTCTGAAGTCGTCAGCACTGATACTTTTCAAGGTCAGAAAGCGCCTCGCAGCATCCACAAATTTATTGGTCAATAGTCATTTCATAAGCAGGTCAAAGTGCTTTGCGTAGAACCACTCAGGTATACTGGTTAAGCACTCGTGATGTTTCTGGCTCGGGTGGTTGATCTGGCAGCCGTAGCCCACCTCCTCCCAGTACTGATACAGCACTATCCCCAACAGGTGTAGAGATGCCGTCTTAATACCGTCCATGAGCAGAGTTGAAATCACTCCATCGGTCTGGTCACACCCACAATTGCACTCAATATAGCCGCCGTCCAGCTGTGCGCCATAAGAGGCTATGGGTGATATGTCTGGACATATGTCGCCCCACACCAGATGCGTGGCGTCAGAAGGTAGGGGGGACGCCGGAATCAAAAGAGATGGGGGTAGAGGAGGTGTCAAAGGCGATGGGGGTGCCAGGAAATGTTCAGGCGTTGAAAATGATGATGATGATAATGATGACGGTGAAGATCCGGTGACCGTCAGAGGGGTGAAAGAATTCTGCGTTCGGGAGGCGTACTAGGGATAGGGTAACACCACTCCAGCCCTTCTGGAAGAATAAACACCAGTCACTCATTACACATGTAGTAAAGAAAAACTATTTTTGACAATTATTTGACACATAACTATACCCACCATCTTCCTAGTCTCTGTGGTTGACAATTTCAGGTCTATAAAGCGGTTGGGGTAAGGACCGGTTCTGATGACAGCTGTCGTCAAATATAAGTCTTTTCTTAATCTTCTCATAGGACGTCCTTATACTATCTCTTCTGATGACATAGTCAATGGTATGAAAGTGTTTCTTCAATAGCTCCCAATCACACCACTGTATACAGAAGATGTTTTTAAACCGCTCTTCATTTTCCTGGCTAGAGACTGGATATGGCTTTAAGCTCCACTCCGTACGTCCTCTGGTAGCCACAAATTTCTCTTTTTCCTCGCACACTCTGAGAAAAATAAATTCCTCAGGAGATCTATTGAATCTATCTGCTTCCACCCGATAGATTTTCCCTTCTTTGTAGCTATCCCACTGTGTTACATAGATAATCTCAGAAAAGCCTTTAACATCAAGATCCTGACAGACTACAGATCTAAAAACACGGCAATCTTTTAAACTCAGCGTTGTTGGAGCTAAATCCTGCTCCATTCTCAGGGTTCATTCAATTAGTAGTCAAAATCTCAGATGTTGAAATGTGAATCCATTTTATTACATAGGATATCCTAGAGACAAAGTTACCTGGATCAAGCTCTCGCAGCTCTCCCCTTCCTTTGTCTGACTCTCTGGCTCTCCGACCCCCAGTATTATCTCACAAAGGGTGGGGTCTTGTGCTTATTCCTTATCTTTTAGTTGGGATGTGACTGAGGGTTTATGACCCTCAGAGACTTGGAAAGCAACAGAGCAGTAGGGCCATAAAGGGTGACTGAAACCAGAGACAGGGTGTCTCTAACATCATCAATTCAGCTTATGACACATTTGTAGAGCTGGGTTATAACAAAATGTACCAGAACATCTTATATTATAAAACAAAAGTATTGCTAAACAACTTAATGCAACAAACAACAAACTACAAACTTATAACAACAAACTTAATGCATGACCCACATGTCTTCATTTATGTTGAAATAATGCTTTTACCTTTTAGCTTGAATGTATAATGCAAATCACCCACAATGTTTAAGCACATATAAAATTTTAAATTCCAAGAGCGTGTACTCTGTTTTAGCCTCAGACTTTAGCGCTGGGTTGGCACTAGCACACACCGCTAAAGTAACCGTTAGCATAGCCAATAGAATACACAAATCCATTGTCCCCTATAACATCAACATTAGCCGTGCTACATTCACCTATGCTTTTAGTTAAAATCTCAGGACGAGTTCTCTTCTTCTGCGGCGCATAACTCAATTCAAATGTAGTGGAAGGACCACGCATTTCAAATGTTGTGCTAGGACCGCAAATACCTTCTCCAATGATTAAGCTCTCTCGGGCATCAAATCCATGAGCATCCATGTCTAGGCAGCACAATTCCAGAGCTCAACGTACCTTACGCAGCAGTGCAACTGAAGGAATGAGGTGCAGAGTCTCGCCTCGTTCTTGTTACTTATAGGCTAAGACCTACCCCTTAATGACGTGTCACGGTTCTAAATGCTAGCCATTGGCCCACTAAGGCCCATCTTTCATTCAACGTCATTACGCATCACAAAATTGAGTGTATCCCTTCCCTTTTTTAGGGGGGAATTTCAACCCCTCCCTAATGAATCACATGAACGCGCAAAGGTCCCCACTTCTAGGGGGATTTCAACCCCTCCCTAATAGATCACATACATGAGTGTCACATGCACGCGCAAAGGTCCCCAATTCTAGGGGGATTTTTGACCCCCTCCCCTTTTTTTTCACGTGCACGCGCAATATCGCCCATTTATCACTACTCTGATGTTATGCCAGCTTATATTCCAAGACTGGGGGAGACATCACATATCCAGTGTGTCCCTCAGGTAATATCAGAGCATTCTGATGAAGGATTCTAAAATTAAGGGCTTAAAAGTAAAGCTATATTGAGATATATTCAGGCTGTTAAAGGCATATTTAACTCTCCTTCAGGCCACTCTAAAATGGATTCCTACTGTTAAGCCAGGTTCCTTCAAACTCTGGGTTAGACGATACATATCCATTGGGTCACTCAGGTAATTTAGGACCATTCTGATGTAGGATTTTAAAATTGAAGCCTTGAATGTCTAATTAATGCTGTATTTTAAATATTTTTCAGGCTATTAAAGGCATATTTTACTCTTTTTCAGGCAACTCTAAAAACAAATCCTGATGTTATGCCAGCCTCATTCTAAGACCGGGGAGACATCACATATCCAGTGTGTCCCTCAGGTAATATCAGAGCTTTCTGATGTACAACCTTTAAATTAAGGGTTTTAAAGTAAACCTATATTGACATATATTCAGGCTGTTAAAGGCATATTTAACTCTCCTTCAGGCCACTCTAAAATGGATTCCTACTGTTAAGCCAGGTTCATTCAAACTCTGGGTTAGACACTACATATGATCCATTGGGTCACTCAGGTAATTTAGGACCATTCTGATGTAGGATTTTAAAATTGAAGCCTTGAATGTCTAATTAATGCTGTATTTTAAATCTTTTTCAGGCTTTTAAAAGGCATATTTTACTCTTTTTCAGGCTACTCTAAAAAGTAATCCTGATGTTATGCCAGCTTCATTCCAAAACTGGGGGAGACATCACATATCCAGGGTGTCTCTCAGGTAATATCAGAGCATTCTGATGTACGACCTTAAAATTAATGGCTTAAAAGTAAAGCTATATTGACATGTATTCAGGCTGTTAAAGGCATATTTAACTCTCCTTCAAGCCACTATAAAATGGATTCCTACTGTTAAGCCAGGTTCCTTCCAACTCTGGGTTAGACACTATTGATCCATTGGGTCTCTCAGGTAATTTAGGACCATTCTGATATAGGATTTTAAAATTGAAGCCTTGAATGTCTAATTAATGCTGTATTTTAATTCTTTTTCAGGCTGTTAAAGGCATATTTTACTCTTTTTCAGGCAACTCTAAAAACAAATCCTGATGTTATGCCAGCTTCATTCAAAGACTGGCGGAGACATCACATATCCAGTGTGTCCCTCAGGTAATATCAGAGCATTCTGATGTACGACCTTAAAATGAATGGCTTAAAAGTAAAGCTATATTGACATGTATTCAGGCTGTTAAAGGCATATTTAACTCTCCTTCAAGCCACTATAAAATGGATTCCTACTGTTAAGCCAGGTTCCTTCCAACTCTGGGTTAGACACTATTGATCCATTGGGTCTCTCAGGTAATTTAGGACCATTCTGATATAGGATTTTAAAATTGAAGCCTTGAATGTCTAATTAATGCTGTATTTTAATTCTTTTTCAGGCTGTTAAAGGCATATTTTACTCTTTTTCAGGCAACTCTAAAAACAAATCCTGATGTTATGCCAGCTTCATTCAAAGACTGGCGGAGACATCACATATCCAGTGTGTCCCTCAGGTAATATCAGAGCATTCTGATTAAAATGAATGGCTTAAAAGTAAAGCTATATTGACATGTATTCAGGCTGTTAAAGGCATATTTAACTCTCCTTCAGGCCACTCTAAAATGCATTCCTACTGTTAAGCCAGGTTCATTCAAACTCTGGGTTAGACGATACATATCCATTGGGTCACTCAGGTAATTTAGGACCATTCTGATGTAGGATTTTAAAATTCAAGCCTTGAATGTCTTATTAATGCTGTATTTTAAATCTTTTTCAGGCTGTTAAAGTCATATTTTACTCTTTTTCAGGCTACTCTAAAAGGAATCCTGATGTTATGCCATTTTCAATCCAAGACTGGCGGAGACATCACATATCCAGTGTGTCTCTAAGGTAATATCAGAGCATTCTGATGAAGGACTCTAAAATTAAGGGCTTAAAAGTAAAGCTATATTGATATATATTCAGGCTGTTAAAGGCATATTTAACTCTCCTTCAGACCACTCTAAAATGCATTCCTACTGTTAAGCCAGGTTCATTCAAACTCTGGGTTAGACAATACATATGATCCATTGGGTCACTCAGGTAATTAAGGACCATTCTGATGTAGGATTTTAAAATTGAAGCCTTGAATGTCTAATTAATGCTGTATTTTAAATATTTTTCAGGCTGTTAAAGGCATATTTTACTCTTTTTCAGGCTATTTAAAAAGGAATCCTGATGTTACGCCAGCTCCATTCCAAGACTGGGGGAGACATCACATATCCAGTGTGTCCCACAGGTAATATCAGAGCATTCTGATGTACGACCTTAAAATTAAGGGCTTAAAAGTAAAGCTATATTGACATATATTCAGGCTGTTAAAGGCATATTTAACTCTCCTTCAGGCCACTTTAAAATGGATTCCTACTGTTAAGCTGGGTTCATTCAAACTCTGGGTTAGACACTACATATCCATTGGGTCACTCAGGTAATTAAGGACAATTCTGATGTAGGATTTTAAAATTGAAGCCTTGAATGTCTAATTAATGCTGTATATTAATTCTTTTTCAGGCTGTTAAAGTCATATTTTACTGTTTTTCAGGCAACTCTAAAAACAAATCCTGATGTTATGCCAGCTTCATTCTAAGACCGGGGGAGACATCACATATCCAGTGTGTCCCTCAGGTAATATCAGAGCTTTCTGATGTACAACCTTTAAATTAAGGGCTTTAAAGTAAACCTATATTGAC
>CM049387.1:7131679-7157679 GCA_026937815.1 Etheostoma perlongum
CTTCTGTTAAGAAACTAATGTAATCCTGTTGAAATGACAGAAACAAGGTTAAAACATCACAAAAACATCAGAAGAGGCCGAAACGCACGTTTCCAGCATGGAGATGTGTGTTTAACAGCTTCTGTTAAGAAACTAATGTAATCCTGTTGAAATGACAGGAACAAGGTTAAAACATCACAAAAACATCAGAAGAGGCCGAAACGCACGTTTCCAGCATGGAGATGTGTGTTTAACAGCTTCTGTTAAGAAACTAATGTAATCCTGTTGAAATGACAGAAACAAGGTTAAAACATCACAAAAACATCAGAAGAGGCCGAAACGCACGTTTCCAGCATGGAGATGTGTGTTTAACAGCTTCTGTTAAGAAACTAATGTAATCCTGTTGAAATGACAGAAACAAGGTTAAAACATCACAAAAAACATCAGAATTAGGCCAAAACGCACGTTTCAGCATGGAGATGTGTGTTTAACAGCTTCTGTTAAGAAACTAATGTAATCCTGTTGAAATGACAGAAACAAGGTTAAAACATCACAAAAACATCAGAAGAGGCCGAAACGCACGTTTCCAGCATGGAGATGTGTGTTTAACAGCTTCTGTTAAGAAACTAATGTAATCCTGTTGAAATGACAGAAACAAGGTTAAAACATCACAAAAACATCAGAACATGGAGAAAAACTAATGTAATCCTGTTGAAATGACAGAAACAAGGTTAAAACATCACAAAAACATCAGAAGAGGCCGAAACGCACGTTTCCAGCATGGAGATGTGTGTTTAACAGCTTCTGTTAAGAAACTAATGTAAACCTGTTGAAATGACAGAAACAAGGTTAAAACATCACAAAAACATCAGAAGAGGCCAAACGCACGTTTCCAGCATGGAGATGTGTGTTTAACAGCTTCTGTTAAGAAACTAATGTAATCCTGTTGAAATGACAGGAACAAGGTTAAAACATCACAAAAACATCAGAAGAGGCCGAAACGCACGTTTCCAGCATGGAGATGTGTGTTTAACAGCTTCTGTTAAGAAACTAATGTAATCCTGTTGAAATGACAGAAACAAGGTTAAAACATCACAAAAACATCAGAAGAGGCCGAAACGCACGTTTCCAGCATGGAGATGTGTGTTTAACAGCTTCTGTTAAGAAACTAATGTAATCCTGTTGAAATGACAGAAACAAGGTTAAAACATCACAAAAACATCAGAAGAGGCCGAAACGCACGTTTCCAGCATGGAGATGTGTGTTTAACAGCTTCTGTTAAGAAACTAATGTAATCCTGTTGAAATGACAGAAACAAGGTTAAAACATCACAAAAACATCAGAAGAGGCCGAAAACGCACGTTTCCAGCATGGAGATGTGTGTTTAACAGCTTCTGTTAAGAAACTAATGTAAACCTGTTGAAATGACAGAAACAAGGTTAAAACATCACAAAAACATCAGAAGAGGCCGAAACGCACGTTTCCAGCATGGAGATGTGTGTTTAACAGCTTCTGTTAAGAAACTAATGTAATCCTGTTGAAATGACAGGAACAAGGTTAAAACATCACAAAAACATCAGAAGAGGCCGAAACGCACGTTTCCAGCATGGAGATGTGTGTTTAACAGCTTCTGTTAAGAAACTAATGTAATCCTGTTGAAATGACAGAAACAAGGTTAAAACATCACAAAAACATCAGAAGAGGCCGAAACGCACGTTTCCAGCATGGAGATGTGTGTTTAACAGCTTCTGTTAAGAAACTAATGTAATCCTGTTGAAATGACAGAAACAAGGTTAAAACATCACAAAAACATCAGAAGAGGCCGAAACGCACGTTTCCAGCATGGAGATGTGTGTTTAACAGCTTCTGTTAAGAAACTAATGTAATCCTGTTGAAATGACAGGAACAAGGTTAAAACATCACAAAAACATCAGAAGAGGCCAAAAACGTTTCCAGCATGGAGATGTGTGTTTAACAGCCTGTTGAAACTAATGTAATCCTGTTGAAATGACAGAAACAAGGTTAAAACATCACAAAAACATCAGAAGAGGCCGAAACGCACGTTTCCAGCATGGAGATGTGTGTTTAACAGCTTCTGTTAAGAAACTAATGTAATCCTGTTGAAATGACAGGAACAAGGTTAAAACATCACAAAAACATCAGAAGAGGCCAAAACGCACGTTTTCCAGCATGGAGATGTGTGTTTAACAGCTTCTGTTAAGAAACTAATGTAATCCTGTTGAAATGACAGAAACAAGGTTAAAACATCACAAAAACATCAGAAGAGGCCGAAACGCACGTTTCCAGCATGGAGATGTGTGTTTAACAGCTTCTGTTAAGAAACTAATGTAATCCTGTTGAAATGACAGAAACAAGGTTAAAACATCACAAAAACATCAGAAGAGGCCGAAACGCACGTTTCCAGCATGGAGATGTGTGTTTAACAGCTTCTGTTAAGAAACTAATGTAATCCTGTTGAAATGACAGAAACAAGGTTAAAACATCACAAAAACATCAGAAGAGGCCGAAACGCACGTTTCCAGCATGGAGATGTGTGTTTAACAGCTTCTGTTAAGAAACTAATGTAATCCTGTTGAAATGACAGAAACAAGGTTAAAACATCACAAAAACATCAGAAGAGGCCGAAACGCACGTTTCCAGCATGGAGATGTGTGTTTAACAGCTTCTGTTAAACCTGTTGAAATGACAGGAACAAGGTTAAAACATCACAAAAACATCAGAAGAGGCCGAAACGCACGCGTTTCCAGCATGGAGATGTGTGTTTAACAGCTTCTGTTAAGAAACTAATGTAATCCTGTTGAAATGACAGGAACAAGGTTAAAACATCACAAAAACATCAGAAGAGGCCGAAACGCACGTTTCCAGCATGGAGATGTGTGTTTAACAGCTTCTGTTAAGAAACTAATGTAATCCTGTTGAAATGACAGAAACAAGGTTAAAACATCACAAAAACATCAGAAGAGGCCGAAACGCACGTTTCCAGCATGGAGATGTGTGTTTAACAGCTTCTGTTAAGAAACTAATGTAATCCTGTTGAAATGACAGAAACAAGGTTAAAACATCACAAAAACATCAGAAGAGGCCGAAACGCACGTTTCCAGCATGGAGATGTGTGTTTAACAGCTTCTGTTAAGAAACTAATGTAATCCTGTTGAAATGACAGAAACAAGGTTAAAACATCACAAAAACATCAGAAGAGGCCGAAACGCACGTTTCCAGCATGGAGATGTGTGTTTAACAGCTTCTGTTAAGAAACTAATGTAAACCTGTTGAAATGACAGAACAAGGTTAAAACATCACAAAAACATCAGAAGAGGCGAAACGCACGTTTCCAGCATGGAGATGTGTGTTTAACAGCTTCTGTTAAGAAACTAATGTAATCCTGTTGAAATGACAGGAACAAGGTTAAAACATCACAAAAACATCAGAAGAGGCCAAAACGCACGTTTCCAGCATGGAGATGTGTGTTTAACAACTTCTGTTAAACCTGTTGAAATGACAAAAACAAGGTTAAAACATCACAAAAACATCAGAAGAGGCCAAAACGCACGTTTCCAGCATGGAGATGTGTGTTTAACAGCTTCTGTTAAGAAACTAATGTAATCCTGTTGAAATGACAGGAACAAGGTTAAAACATCACAAAAACATCAGAAGAGGCCGAAACGCACGTTTCCAGCATGGAGATGTGTGTTTAACAGGTTCTGTTAAGAAACTAATGTAAATCCTGTTGAAATGACAGAAACAAGGTTAAAACATCACAAAAACATCAGAAGAGGCCGAAACGCACGTTTCCAGCATGGAGATGTGTGTTTAACAGCTTCTGTTAAGAAACTAATGTAATCCTGTTGAAATGACAGGAACAAGGTTAAAACATCACAAAACATCAGAAGAGGCCGAAACGCACGTTTCCAGCATGGAGATGTGTGTTTAACAGCTTCTGTTAAGAAACTAATGTAATCCTGTTGAAATGACAGAAACAAGGTTAAAACATCACAAAAACATCAGAAGAGGCCGAAACGCACGTTTCCAGCATGGAGATGTGTGTTTAACAGCTTCTGTTAAGAAACTAATGTAATCCTGTTGAAATGACAGAAACAAGGTTAAAACATCACAAAAACATCAGAAGAGGCCGAAACACAGGTTTCCAGCATGGAGATGTGTGTTTAACAGCTTCTGTTAAGAAACTAATGTAATCCTGTTGAAATCAGAAACAAGGTTAAAACATCACAAAAACATCAGAAGAGCCGAAACGCACGTTTCCAGCATGGAGATGTGTGTTTAACAGCTTCTGTTAAGAAACTAATGTAATCCTGTTGAAATGACAGGAACAAGGTTAAAACATCACAAAAACATCAGAAGAGGCCGAAACGCACGTTTCCAGCATGGAGATGTGTGTTTAACAGCTTCTGTTAAGAAACTAATGTAATCCTGTTGAAATGACAGAAACAAGGTTAAAACATCACAAAAACATCAGAAGAGGCCGAAACGCACGTTTCCAGCATGGAGATGTGTGTTTAACAGCTTCTGTTAAGAAACTAATGTAATCCTGTTGAAATGACAGGAACAAGGTTAAAACATCACAAAAACATCAGAAGAGGCCGAAACGCACGCACGTTTCCAGCATGGAGATGTGTGTTTAACAGCTTCTGTTAAGAAACTAATGTAATCCTGTTGAAATGACAGAAACAAGGTTAAAACATACAAAAACATCAGAAGAGGCCGAAACGCACGTTTCCAGCATGGAGATGTGTGTTTAACAGCTTCTGTTAAGAAACTAATGTAATCCTGTTGAAATGACAGGAACAAGGTTAAAACATCACAAAAACATCAGAAGAGGCCGAAACGCACGTTTCCAGCATGGAGATGTGTGTTTAACAGCTTCTGTTAAGAAACTAATGTAATCCTGTTGAAATGACAGAAACAAGGTTAAAACATCACAAAAACATCAGAAGAGGCCGAAACGCACGTTTCCAGCATGGAGATGTGTGTTTAACAGCTTCTGTTAAGAAACTAATGTAATCCTGTTGAAATGACAGGAACAAGGTTAAAACATCACAAAAACATCAGAAGAGGCCGAAACGCACGTTTCCAGCATGGAGATGTGTGTTTAACAGCTTCTGTTAAGAAACTAATGTAATCCTGTTGAAATGACAGAAACAAGGTTAAAACATCAAAAACATCAGAAGAGGCCGAAACACGTTTCCAGCATGGAGATGTGTGTTTAACAGCTTCTGTTAAGAAACTAATGTAATCCTGTTGAAATGACAGAAACAAGGTTAAAACATCACAAAAACATCAGAAGAGGCCGAAACACACGTTTCCAGCATGGAGATGTGTGTTTAACAGCTTCTGTTAAGAAACTAATGTAATCCTGTTGAAATGACAGAAACAAGGTTAAAACATCACAAAAACATCAGAAGAGGCCGAAACGCACGTTTCCAGCATGGAGATGTGTGTTTAACAGCTTCTGTTAAGAAACTAATGTAATCCTGTTGAAATGACAGAAACAAGGTTAAAACATCACAAAAACATCAGAAGAGGCCAAAACGCACGTTTCCAGCATGGAGATGTGTGTTTAACAGCTTCTGTTAAGAAACTAATGTAAACCTGTTGAAATGACAAAAACAAGGTTAAAACATCACAAAAACATCAGAAGAGGCCGAAACGCACGTTTCCAGCATGGAGATGTGTGTTTAACAGCTTCTGTTAAACCTGTTGAAATGACAAAAACAAGGTTAAAACATCACAAAAACATCAGAAGAGGCCGAAACGCACGTTTCCAGCATGGAGATGTGTGTTTAACAGCTTCTGTTAAGAAACTAATGTAATCCTGTTGAAATGACAGGAACAAGGTTAAAACATCACAAAAACATCAGAAGAGGCTGAAACGCACGTTTCCAGCATGGAGATGTGTGTTTAACAGGTTCTGTTAAGAAACTAATGTAAACCTGTTGAAATGACAGAAACAAGGTTAAAACATCACAAAAACATCAGAAGAGGCCGAAACGCACGTTTCCAGCATGGAGATGTGTGTTTAACAGCTTCTGTTAAGAAACTAATGTAAACCTGTTGAAATGACAGAAACAAGGTTAAAACATCACAAAAACATCAGAAGAGGCCGAAACGCACGTTTCCAGCATGGAGATGTGTGTTTAACAGCTTCTGTTAAGAAACTAATGTAAACCTGTTGAAATGACAGAAACAAGGTTAAAACATCACAAAAACATCAGAAGAGGCCGAAACACAGGTTTCCAGCATGGAGATGTGTGTTTAACAGCTTCTGTTAAGAAACTAATGTAATCCTGTTGAAATGACAGAAACAAGGTTAAAACATCACAAAAACATCAGAAGAGGCCGAAACGCACGTTTCCAGCATGGAGATGTGTGTTTAACAGCTTCTGTTAAGAAACTAATGTAATCCTGTTGAAATGACAGGAACAAGGTTAAAACATCACAAAAACATCAGAAGAGGCCGAAACGCACGTTTCCAGCATGGAGATGTGTGTTTAACAGCTTCTGTTAAGAAACTAATGTAATCCTGTTGAAATGACAGAAACAAGGTTAAAACATCACAAAAACATCAGAAGAGGCCGAAACGCACGTTTCCAGCATGGAGATGTGTGTTTAACAGCTTCTGTTAAGAAACTAATGTAATCCTGTTGAAATGACAGGAACAAGGTTAAAACATCACAAAAACATCAGAAGAGGCCGAAACGCACGTTTCCAGCATGGAGATGTGTGTTTAACAGCTTCTGTTAAGAAACTAATGTAATCCTGTTGAAATGACAGGAACAAGGTTAAAACATCACCAAAAACATCAGAAGAGGCCAAAACGCACGTTTCCAGCATGGAGATGTGTGTTTAACAACTTCTGTTAAGAAACTAATGTAATCCTGTTGAAATGACAAAAACAAGGTTAAAACATCACAAAAACATCAGAAGAGGCCGAAACGCACGTTTCCAGCATGGAGATGTGTGTTTAACAGCTTCTGTTAAGAAACTAATGTAACCTGTTGAAATGACAAAACAAGGTTAAAACATCACAAAAACATCAGAAGAGGCCGAAACGCACGTTTCCAGCATGGAGATGTGTGTTTAACAGCTTCTGTTAAGAAACTAATGTAAGCCTGTTGAAATGACAGGAACAAGGTTAAAACATCATAAAAACATCAGAAGAGGCTGAAACGCACGTTTCCAGCATGGAGATGTGTGTTTAACAGCTTCTGTTAAGAAACTAATGTAAACCTGTTGAAATGACAGAAACAAGGTTAAAACATCACAAAAACATCAGAAGAGGCCGAAACGCACGTTTCCAGCATGGAGATGTGTGTTTAACAGCTTCTGTTAAGAAACTAATGTAAACCTGTTGAAATGACAGGAACAAGGTTAAAACATCACAAAAACATCAGAAGAGGCCGAAACGCACGTTTCCAGCATGGAGATGTGTTTAACAGTTTGTTAAGAAACTAATGTAAACCTGTTGAAATGACAGGAACAAGGTTAAAACATCACAAAAACATCAGAAGAGGCCGAAACGCACGTTTCCAGCATGGAGATGTGTGTTTAACAGCTTCTGTTAAGAAACTAATGTAATCCTGTTGAAATGACAGGAACAAGGTTAAAACATCACAAAAACATCAGAAGAGGCCAAAACGCACGTTTCCAGCATGGAGATGTGTGTTTAACAGCTTCTGTTAAGAATCTAATGTAAGCCTGTTGAAATGACAGGAACAAGGTTAAAACATCACAAAAACATCAGAAGAGGCCTGAAACGCACGTTTCCAGCATGGAGATGTGTGTTTAACAGGTTCTGTTAAGAAACTAATGTAAACTTGTTGAAATGACAGAAACAAGGTTAAAACATCACAAAAACATCAGAAGAGGCCGAAACGCACGTTTCCAGCATGGAGATGTGTGTTTAACAGCTTCTGTTAAACCTGTTGAAATGACAGGAACAAGGTTAAAACATCACAAAAACATCAGAAGAGGCCGAAACGCACGTTTCCAGCATGGAGATGTGTGTTTAACAGCTTCTGTTAAGAAACTAATGTAATCCTGTTGAAATGACAGAAACAAGGTTAAAACATCAAAAACATCAGAAGAGGCCGAAAAACGTTTCCAGCATGGAGATGTGTGTTTAACATACTGTTAAGAAACTAATGTAATCCTGTTGAAATGACAGAAACAAGGTTAAAACATCACAAAAACATGACAGAAAGTTTTTTTATATGTTCCTTATTAGACAATTTCCAGCTGTAGTAGTGTCTTAGAATTTAACAGCTTCATGTTAAAAACATATTCATATCATAATCTCTGTTGACAGAACAAAGGTTAAAACATCACAAACATGCTTATCATATATCCATAGCTTGCTTCAAATTCATGTATGCTTTATGTTTTATGACCTTATATGCACATTTAACCAACTATGTTTGTGTTAAACAGCCATGAAGTCTAACCTGTTGAAATAAACAAGGTTAAAACATCACAAAAACATCAGAAGAGGCAAACGCTCCTTTTTCAGCATGGAGATGTGTGTTTAACAACTGTTCTTTGTTAAGAAACTAATGTAATCCTGTTGAAATGACAGAAACAAGGTTAAAACATCACAAAAACATCAGAAGAGGCCGAAACGCTTTTCAGCATTTTGCCGATGTGTGTTTAACAGCTTGACCATGTTAAGAAATAATGTGTCCTGTTGAAATGACAGGAACAAGGTTAAAACATCCGGGAAAAACATCAGAAGAGTCCAAACCACGCTTCCGATCAAGGCCAGAGGAACTGTTAACAGCCGTCCACCTCTTTTAATGGGGGGCCCTAATTGGTCCGTTGAAACTAATGCATTCCTGTTGAAATGACAGAAAACATGGTTAAAACATCGGACAAAAACATCAGAGTGAGGCAGTTCTGAGTTTTCAGCAAAAAGAGGTGTGTGTTTTTAACAGTTAGGGTTTGTTAAGAAACAAATGAAATCCTGTTGAAATGACAGGAACAAGGTTAAAACATCACAAAAACATCAGAAGAGGCATATACAAACGCACGTTTCCAGCATGGAGATGTGTGTTTAACAGCTTCTGTTAAGAAACTAATGTAATCCTGTTGAAATGACAGGAACAAGGTGCGGAAAACAAAAATACTTTCCGTCTGGGACAAAAGCAGTTTAAACGGGAATCAGCTGGTTTGACAAGTTCGTTAGGGAGCTATCAGTTGGTTGTTGACAAGTTTCCAAAGCGTTAAAACATCAGCATGGGAGATGTGTGTCTAGAAGCCATCCTGATTAAGAAACTAATGTTAAGAAACTAAATCCTGTTGAAATGACAGAAACAAGGTTAAAACATCACAAAACATCAGAAGAGGCCGAAACGCACGTTTCCAGCATGGAGGGTGTTTAACACTTCTGTTAAGAAACTAATGTAAACCTGTTGAAATGACAGAAACAAGGTTAAAACATCACAAAAACAGTGTTCAGAAGAGGCGAAAGTGCACGTTTCCATGTGCATGTGAGATGTTGTGTTTAACAGCTTCTGTTAAGAAACTAATGTAATCCTGTTGAAATGACAGGAACAAGGTTAAAACATCACAAAAACATCAGAAGAGGCCGAAACGCACGTTTTTCCAGCATGGAGATGTGTGTTTAACAGCTTCTGTTAAGAAACTAATGTAATCCTGTTGAAATGACAGAACAAGGTTAAAACATCACAAAAACATCAGAAGAGGCCTGAAACGTGTGTGCACGTTGGGTGTTTTTCCCGCATGGAGATGTGTTTGTTTGTAAGAAACTAATTTGTTTGTTTGACTGGTTTGGTTAAACAATAAGAGTTGTTGCTTCACATGTGGTTTATTGTGATAACTTGTGGTTCTTTGAAATGACAGAAACAAGGTTAAAGGACAGGGACATCAGAAGAGGCCAAAACGCACGTTTCCAGCATTGAGATGTGTGATTTTAACAGGACAGATGGGTTAAGAAACTAATGTAATCCTGTTGAAATGACAAAACAAGGTTAAAACATCACAAAACATTTCAGAAAGATTGGACAAAAAGCACGCTTTCCAGCATTTAGAGATGTGTGTTTAACAGTTTGTTAAGAAACTAATGTAATCCTGTTGAAAACAGGACAGAGGTACAAGAGTCACAAAAACATCAGGAATGTGGAGAAAAGGCAGCCAAAAAGAGGGACAGACAGAGACAGATAAGGGAAACTACAGAGACAACTTTTTTCCCAGCATGGAGATTTGTTTAACAACTTCTGTAAAGAAACTGAAAATGTATTCCTGTTGAAATGACAGGAACAAGGTTAAAACATCACAAAAACATCAGAAGAGGCCGAAACGCAAAGGTTTCCAGCATGGAGATGTGTTTAACATTGGTTCTGTTAAGAAATAATGTAATCCTGTTGAAATGACAGGAACAAGGTTAAAACATCACAAAAACATCAGAAGAGGCCAAACGTGGGTTTCCAGCATGGAGATGTGTGTTTAACAGCTTTGTTAAGAAAGACAGACTCCTGTTGAAATGACAGAAACAAGGTTAAAATTTCTCAGAAGAGGCCAAACCTCTTGAAACATGAGTAGTGTTAAAATTTTTAACAAATTCTATAAGAAATGCATGTAATACATGTTTAAATCAGAATTGATTTGTTAAAACATCATAAAAACAACAGAAGGGACCAGATCCCATAGATTACAGAGATGGACTTATTGGTTTAAAAGAAAAAAAACCTGTTGAAATGACTTGAGAAAAAAGGTTAAAAATAAGGAAAACATCAAAGAGGTTGGTTGATACCAATTCCAAAATGGAGATGTGTGTTTAACAGCTTCTGTTAAGAAACTTAATCCTGTTGAAATGACAGAAACAAGGTTAAAACATCACAAAAACATCAGAAGAGGCCGAAACGCACGTTTCCAGCATTGAGATGTGTGTTTAACAGCTTCTGTTAAGAAACTAATGTAATCCTGTTGAAATGAGCCAGGAACAAGGTTAAAACATCACAAAAACATCAGATTTTTTTTTTTTAAACGCACGTTTCCAGCATGGAGATGTGTGTTTAGCTTCTTTCCAGTATGTTTTGTACAGGACATCTAGCAGGGGTTTAACAAACAAAAGGTTAAACCTGTTGAAATGACAGAAACAAGGTTAAAACATCACAAAAACATCAGAAGAGGCCGAAACGCACGTATTTTCCAGCATGGAGATGTGTGTTTAACAGCTTCTGTTAAGAAACTAATGTAATCCTGTTGAAATGACAGGAACAAGGTTAAAACATCACAAAAACATCAGAAGAGGCCGAAACGCACGTTTCCAGCATGGAGATGTGTGTTTAACAGCTTTGTTAAGAAACTAATGTAATCCTGTTGAAATGACAGGAACAAGGTTAAAACATCACAAAAACATCAGAAGAGTTTGGCATTGTTTAGCATGGAGATGTGTGTTTAACAGCTTCTGTTAAGAAATGGAGATGTTGAAAGTGTTAAAACATCAAAAACATGGAGAAAGTGGTTAAGTAATCCTTTTCAAACTGCAGATGATTAATGCCTGATGTGTTTAACAGCCCTTCTGTTAAGAAACTAATAAATCCTGTTGAAATGACAGGAACAAGGTTAAAACATCACAAAAAACATCAGAAGAGGCAATTAAAAAACGCACGTTTCCAGCATGGAGATGTGTGTTTAACAGCTTCTGTTAAGAAACTAATGTAATCCTGTTGAAATGACAGAACAAGGTTAAAACATCACAAAAACATCAGAAGAGGCCGAAACGTGTTTTCCAGCATGGAGATGTGTGTTTAACAGCTTCTGTTAAGAAACTAATGTAATCCTGTTGAAATGACAGGAACAAGGTTAAAACATCACAAAAAACATCAGAAGAGGCCAAAACGTAGACGTTTCCAGCATGGAGATGTGTGTTTAACAGCTTCTGTTAAGAAACTAATGTAATCCTGTTGAAATGACAGAAACAAGGTTAAAACATCACAAAAACATCAGAAGAGGCCAAGAAACGACACGCCTAGGGCCTTCCAGCATGGAGATGTGTGTTTAACAGCTTCTGTTAAGAAACTAATGTAATCCACCTGTTGAAATGACAGAAACAAGGAAAAAAACATCACAAAAACATCAGAAGAAACACAGTGAAAGGCACGTTTCCACATGGAGATGTGTGTTTAACAGCTTCTGTTAAGAAACTAATGTAATCCTGTTGAAATGACAGAACAAGGTTAAAACATCACAAAAACATCAGAAGAGGCCTTGAAAGCACGTTTCCAGCATGGAGATGTGTGTTTAACAGTTTAGGTAATGTTGAAAAACAGATGTAAAAGCTGAAATGAAAGAAACAAGGTTTAAAAGGAACCACAGAATCCATCCCTCTGTTGAAATGACTGAAACAAAGTTAAAACATCACAAAAACATCAGAAGATGTATGGTTTCCAGCATGGAGATGTGTGTTTAACAGCTTCTGTTAAGAAACTAATGTAATCCTGTTGAAATGACAGAAACAAGGTTAAAACATCACAAAAACATCAGAAGAGGCCAAACGCACGTTTCAGCATGGAGATGTGTGTTTAACAGCTTCTGTTAAGAAACTAATGTAATCCTGTTGAAATGACAGAAACAAGGTTAAAACATCAAAAAAACATCAGAAGAGGTCACAAACGCACCTTCCAGCATGGAGATGTTAACAGTTTAACAATGCCATTACCTGTTATGCCAAAAAACTAATGTAAAACCTCAGTTGAAATGACAGGAACCCACATTTTTAAAACATAACAAAAACATTGCTAGGATAAACCTAGGCTGTTGAACTGAAAGACACTGTTTAAACGCACCCCAAAGCATTGGAGAGTGTGTTTAACAGCTTCTGTTAAGAAACTAATGTAATCCTGTTGAAATGACAGAAACAAGGTTAAAACATCACAAAAACATCAGAAGAGGCCAAACGACACGTTTCCAGCATGGAGATGTGTGTTTAACAGCTTCTGTTAAGAAACTAATGTAATCCTGTTGAAATGACAGAAACAAGGTTAAAACATCACAAAAACATCAGAAGAGGCATGTAAACGCACGTTTCCAGCATGGAGATGGGTGTTTAACAGCTTCTGTTAAGAAACTAATGTAATCCTGTTGAAATGACAAAGAACAAGGTTAAAACATCACAAAAACATCAGAAGGGGCCGTACACTGTGCTCAACCACGCCCCAGCATGTAAAGATTGCTGAACATCCACGTGGGTTCACCAAAGTCACTGTAAAATCAATCCATTCCCAAACCCCGAATAGGTTGAAATGACAGAAACAAGGTTAAAACTTTCACTGAAAAAGAAGAAGAAACCAACTGAGACTTTAGCATCCAGATGTGTGTTTAACAGCTTCTGTTAAGGTTTAATGTAATCCTGTTGAAATGACAGGAACAAGGTTAAAACATCACAAAACAGGTTTCAGATGGAAAACCGTTGCCAGCATGGAGATGTGTGTTTAACAATTCTGTTAAGAAACTTAATGTAATCCTGTTGAAATGACAGTAACAAGGTTAAAACATCACAAAAAAACAGATGTATGCAAACGAAACGCACAATTTCCGCCCACAGCGTGGTGGTGTAAAGATGTGCACCATGTTTAACAGCTTCCGCCTTAACACCCACTCTGTTAAGAACCCTGAATTGGCAAATGGTCCCGCCATTGACTGTTGAAATGACAGAAACAAGGTTAAAACATCACAAAAACATCATTTCCAGGCCCCTGAATTGAGAACATATGGCCCAGCATTGAGATGTGTGTTTAACAGATTTCTGGGTTGGGAGGGTAATGTAAACCTGTTGAAATGACATGGAACAAGGTTAAAACATCACAAAAACATCAGAAGAGGTCCCCAAACGTCACGCTTTCAGCATGGAGATGTTTGTTTAACACTTTTCTGTTAAGAAACTAATGTAAACCTGTTGAAATGACAGAAACAAGGTTAAAACATCAAAAAACATCAGAAGAGGCCGAAACGCACGCTTTCCAGCATGGAGATGTGTGTTTAACAGCTTCTGTTAAAAATAGGCTGGTGTTAGACCAAGAGGCATCACAAGTGTTTAACAGCTTCTGTTAAGTGATGTAATCCTGTTGAAATGACAGGAACAAGGTTAAAACATCATAAAAACAAAGAAGAGGCCGAAACCATTTTCCAGCATGGAGATGTGTGTTTAACAGCTTCTGTTAAGAAACTAATGTAATCCTGTTGAAATGACAGGAACAAGGTTAAAACATCACAAAAACATCAGAAGAGGCCGAAACGCATATTTTTCCAGCATGGAGATGTGTGTTTAACAGCTTCTGTTAAGAAACTAATGTAATCCTGTTGAAATGACAGAAACAAGGTTAAAACATCACAAAAACATCAGAAGAGGCCGAAACGCACGTTTCCAGCATGGATGTGATGTGTGTTTAACAGCTTCTAAAAAGAAAAAATGTAATCCTGTTGAAATGACAGACAACAAGTAGTGTTAAATATTAATCAGAAGATGCTTAAAATACATTCATATTCCAGCATGGATAATGTGTGTTTAACAGCAAAAACATCTGTTAAGAAACTAATGTAATCCTGTTGAAATGACAGAAACAAGGTTAAAACATCACAAAAACATCAGAAGAGGCCGAAACGCACTTTTCCAGCATGGAGATGTGTGTTTAACAGCTTCTGTTAAGAAACTAATGTAATCCTGTTGAAATGACAGGAACAAGGTTAAAACATCACAAAAACATCAGAAGAGGCCGAAACGCACGTTTCCAGCATGGAGATGTGTGTTTAACAGCTTCTGTTAAGAAACTAATGTAATCCTGTTGAAATGACAGAACAAGGTTAAAACATCACAAAAACATCAGAAGAGGCCGAAACGCACGTTTCCAGCATGGAGATGTGTGTTTAACAGCTTCTGTTAAGAAACTAATGTAATCCTGTTGAAATGACAGGAACAAGGTTAAAACATCACAAAAACATCAGAAGAGGCCGAAACGCACGTTTCCAGCATGGAGATGTGTGTTTAACAGCTTCTGTTAAGAAACTAATGTAATCCTGTTGAAATGACAGAAACAAGGTTAAAACATCACAAAAACATCAGAAGAGGCCGAAACGCACGTTTCCAGCATGGAGATGTGTGTTTAACAGCTTCTGTTAAGAAACTAATGTAATCCTGTTGAAATGACAGGAACAAGGTTAAAACATCACAAAAACATCAGAAGAGGCCGAAACGCACGTTTCCAGCATGGAGATGTGTGTTTAACAGCTTCTGTTAAGAAACTAATGTAATCCTGTTGAAATGACAGAAACAAGGTTAAAACATCACAAAAACATCAGAAGAGGCCGAAACGCACGTTTCCAGCATGGAGATGTGTGTTTAACAGCTTCTGTTAAGAAACTAATGTAATCCTGTTGAAATGACAGAAACAAGGTTAAAACATCACAAAAACATCAGAAGAGGCCGAAACGCACGTTTCCAGCATGGAGATGTGTGTTTAACAGCTTCTGTTAAGAAACTAATGTAATCCTGTTGAAATGACAGAAACAAGGTTAAAACATCACAAAAACATCAGAAGAGGCCGAAACACAGGTTTCCAGCATGGAGATGTGTGTTTAACAGCTTCTGTTAAGAAACTAATGTAATCCTGTTGAAATGACAGAAACAAGGTTAAAACATCACAAAAACATCAGAAGAGGCCGAAAACGCACGTTTCCAGCATGGAGATGTGTGTTTAACAGCTTCTGTTAAGAAACTAATGTAATCCTGTTGAAATGACAGAAACAAGGTTAAAACATCACAAAAACATCAGAAGAGGCCGAAACGCACGTTTCCAGCATGGAGATGTGTGTTTAACAGCTTCTGTTAAGAAACTAATGTAATCCTGTTGAAATGACAGGAACAAGGTTAAAACATCACAAAAACATCAGAAGAGTTAAAACATCACAAAAACATCAGAAGAGGCGAAACGCACGTTTCCAGCATGGAGATGTGTGTTTAACAGCTTCTGTTAAGAAACTAATGTAATCCTGTTGAAATGACAGAAACAAGGTTAAAACATCACAAAAACATCAGAAGAGGCCGAAACGCACGTTTCCAGCATGGAGATGTGTGTTTAACAGCTTCTGTTAAGAAACTAATGTAATCCTGTTGAAATGACAGAAACAAGGTTAAAACATCACAAAAACATCAGAAGAGGCCGAAACGCACGTTTCCAGCATGGAGATGTGTGTTTAACAGCTTCTGTTAAGAAACTAATGTAATCCTGTTGAAATGACAGGAACAAGGTTAAAACATCACAAAAACATCAGAAGAGGCCGAAACGCACGTTTCCAGCATGGAGATGTGTGTTTAACAGCTTCTGTTAAGAAACTAATGTAATCCTGTTGAAATGACAGAAACAAGGTTAAAACATCACAAAAACATCAGAAGAGGCCGAAACGCAGGTTTCCAGCATGGAGATGTGTGTTTAACAGCTTCTGTTAAGAAACTAATGTAATCCTGTTGAAATGACAGAAACAAGGTTAAAACATCACAAAAACATCAGAAGAGGCCGAAACGCACGTTTCCAGCATGGAGATGTGTGTTTAACAGCTTCTGTTAAGAAACTAATGTAATCCTGTTGAAATGACAGGAACAAGGTTAAAACATCACAAAAAACATCAGAAGAGGCCGAAACGCACGTTTCCAGCATGGAGATGTGTGTTTAACAGCTTCTGTTAAGAAACTAATGTAATCCTGTTGAAATGACAGAAACAAGGTTAAAACATCACAAAAACATCAGAAGAGGCCGAAACGCACGTTTCCAGCATGGAGATGTGTGTTTAACAGCTTCTGTTAAGAAACTAATGTAAACCTGTTGAAATGACAAAAACAAGGTTAAAACATCACAAAAACATCAGAAGAGGCCGAAACGCACGTTTCCAGCATGGAGATGTGTGTTTAACAGCTTCTGTTAAGAAACTAATGTAATCCTGTTGAAATGACAGGAACAAGGTTAAAACATCATAAAAACATCAGAAGAGGCCAAAACGCACGTTTCCAGCATGGAGATGTGTGTTTAACAGCTTCTGTTAAGAAACTAATGTAACCTGTTGAAATGACAGAAACAAGGTTAAAACATCACAAAAACATCAGAAGAGGCCGAAACGCACGTTTCCAGCATGGAGATGTGTGTTTAACAGCTTCTGTTAAGAAACTAATGTAATCCTGTTGAAATGACAGAAACAAGGTTAAAACATCACAAAAACATCAGAAGAGGCCGAAACGCACGTTTCCAGCATGGAGATGTGTGTTTAACAGCTTCTGTTAAGAAACTAATGTAAACCTGTTGAAATGACAGAAACAAGGTTAAAACATCACAAAAACATCAGAAGAGGCCGAAACGCACGTTTCCAGCATGGAGATGTGTGTTTAACAGCTTCTGTTAAGAAACTAATGTAATCCTGTTGAAATGACAGAAACAAGGTTAAAACATCACAAAAACATCAGAAGAGGCCGAAACACACGTTTCCAGCATGGAGATGTGTGTTTAACAGCTTCTGTTAAGAAACTAATGTAATCCTGTTGAAATGACAGAAACAAGGTTAAAACATCACAAAAACATCAGAAGAGGCCGAAACGCAGGTTTCCAGCATGGAGATGTGTGTTTAACAGCTTCTGTTAAGAAACTAATGTAATCCTGTTGAAATGACAGAAACAAGGTTAAAACATCACAAAAACATCAGAAGAGGCCGAAACGCACGTTTCCAGCATGGAGATGTGTGTTTAACAGCTTCTGTTAAGAAACTAATGTAATCCTGTTGAAATGACAGGAAACAAGGTTAAAACATCACAAAAACATCAGAAGAGGCCGAAACGCACGTTTCCAGCATGGAGATGTGTGTTTAACAGCTTCTGTTAAGAAACTAATGTAATCCTGTTGAAATGACAGAAACAAGGTTAAAACATCACAAAAACATCAGAAGAGGCCGAAACGCACGTTTCCAGCATGGAGATGTGTTTAACAGCTTCTGTTAAGAAACTAATGTAATCCTGTTGAAATGACAGGAACAAGGTTAAAACATCACAAAAACATCAGAAGAGGCCGAAACGCACGCGTTTCCAGCATGGAGATGTGTGTTTAACAGCTTCTGTTAAGAAACTAATGTAATCCTGTTGAAATGACAGGAACAAGGTTAAAACATCACAAAAACATCAGAAGAGGCCGAAACGCACGTTTCCAGCATGGAGATGTGTGTTTAACAGCTTCTGTTAAGAAACTAATGTAATCCTGTTGAAATGACAGAAACAAGGTTAAAACATCACAAAAACATCAGAAGAGGCGAAACGCACGTTTCCAGCATGGAGATGTGTGTTTAACAGCTTCTGTTAAGAAACTAATGTAATCCTGTTGAAATGACAGAAACAAGGTTAAAACATCACAAAAACATCAGAAGAGGCCGAAACGCACGTTTCCAGCATGGAGATGTGTGTTTAACAGCTTCTGTTAAGAAACTAATGTAATCCTGTTGAAATGACAGAAACAAGGTTAAAACATCACAAAAACATCAGAAGAGGCCGAAACGCACGTTTCCAGCATGGAGATGTGTGTTTAACAGCTTCTGTTAAGAAACTAATGTAATCCTGTTGAAATGACAGAAACAAGGTTAAAACATCACAAAAACATCAGAAGAGGCCGAAACGCACGTTTCCAGCATGGAGATGTGTGTTTAACAGCTTCTGTTAAGAAACTAATGTAATCCTGTTGAAATGACAGAAACAAGGTTAAAACATCATCACAAAAACATCAGAAGAGGCCGAAACGCACGTTTCCAGCATGGAGATGTGTGTTTAACAGCTTCTGTTAAGAAACTAATGTAATCCTGTTGAAATGACAGAAACAAGGTTAAAACATCACAAAAACATCAGAAGAGGCCGAAACGCACGTTTCCAGCATGGAGATGTGTGTTTAACAGCTTCTGTTAAGAAACTAATGTAATCCTGTTGAAATGACAGAAACAAGGTTAAAACATCACAAAAACATCAGAAGAGGCCGAAACGCACGTTTCCAGCATGGAGATGTGTGTTTAACAGCTTCTGTTAAGAAACTAATGTAAACCTGTTGAAATGACAGAAACAAGGTTAAAACATCACAAAAACATCAGAAGAGGCCGAAACACACGTTTCCAGCATGGAGATGTGTGTTTAACAGCTTCTGTTAAGAAACTAATGTAAACCTGTTGAAATGACAGAAACAAGGTTAAAACATCACAAAAACATCAGAAGAGGCCGAAACACAGGTTTCCAGCATGGAGATGTGTGTTTAACAGCTTCTGTTAAGAAACTAATGTAATCCTGTTGAAATGACAGAAACAAGGTTAAAACATCACAAAAACATCAGAAGAGGCCGAAACGCACGTTTCCAGCATGGAGATGTGTGTTTAACAGCTTCTGTTAAGAAACTAATGTAATCCTGTTGAAATGACAGAAACAAGGTTAAAACATCACAAAAACATCAGAAGAGGCCGAAACGCACGTTTCCAGCATGGAGATGTGTGTTTAACAGCTTCTGTTAAGAAACTAATGTAATCCTGTTGAAATGACAGAAACAAGGTTAAAACATCACAAAAACATCAGAAGAGGCCGAAACGCACGTTTCCAGCATGGAGATGTGTGTTTAACAGCTTCTGTTAAGAAACTAATGTAATCCTGTTGAAATGACAGAAACAAGGTTAAAACATCACAAAAACATCAGAAGAGGCCGAAACGGTTTCCAGCATGGAGATGTGTGTTTAACAGCTTCTGTTAAGAAACTAATGTAATCCTGTTGAAATGACAGAAACAAGGTTAAAACATCACAAAAACATCAGAAGAGGCCGAAACGCACGTTTCCAGCATGGAGATGTGTGTTTAACAGCTTCTGTTAAGAAACTAATGTAATCCTGTTGAAATGACAGAAACAGCTTCTGTTAAGAAACTAATGTAATCCTGTTGAAATGACAGAAACAAGGTTAAAACATCACAAAAACATCAGAAGAGGCCGAAACGCACGTTTCCAGCATGGAGATGTGTGTTTAACAGCTTCTGTTAAGAAACTAATGTAATCCTGTTGAAATGACAGGAACAAGGTTAAAACATCACAAAAACATCAGAAGAGGCCGAAACGCACGTTTCCAGCATGGAGATGTGTGTTTAACAGCTTCTGTTAAGAAACTAATGTAATCCTGTTGAAATGACAGAAACAAGGTTAAAACATCACAAAAACATCAGAAGAGGCCGAAACGCACGTTTCCAGCATGGAGATGTGTGTTTAACAGCTTCTGTTAAGAAACTAATGTAATCCTGTTGAAATGACAGAAACAAGGTTAAAACATCACAAAAACATCAGAAGAGGCCGAAACGCACGTTTCCAGCATGGAGATGTGTGTTTAACAGCTTCTGTTAAGAAACTAATGTAATCCTGTTGAAATGACAGAAACAAGGTTAAAACATCACAAAAACATCAGAAGAGGCCGAAACGCACGTTTCCAGCATGGAGATGTGTGTTTAACAGCTTCTGTTAAGAAACTAATGTAAACCTGTTGAAAATGACAGAAACAAGGTTAAAACATCACAAAAACATCAGAAGAGGCCGAAACGCACGCGTTTCCAGCATGGAGATGTGTGTTTAACAGCTTCTGTTAAGAAACTAATGTAATCCTGTTGAAATGACAGAAACAAGGTTAAAACATCACAAAAACATCAGAAGAGGCCGAAACGCACGTTTCCAGCATGGAGATGTGTGTTTAACAGCTTCTGTTAAGAAACTAATGTAATCCTGTTGAAATGACAGAAACAAGGTTAAAACATCACAAAAACATCAGAAGAGGCGAAAACGCACGTTTCCAGCATGGAGATGTGTGTTTAACAGCTTCTGTTAAGAAACTAATGTAATCCTGTTGAAATGACAGAAACAAGGTTAAAACATCACAAAAACATCAGAAGAGGCCGAAACGCACGTTTCCAGCATGGAGATGTGTGTTTAACAGCTTCTGTTAAGAAACTAATGTAATCCTGTTGAAATGACAGGAAACAAGGTTAAAACATCACAAAAACATCAGAAGAGGCCAAAACGCACGTTTCCAGCATGGAGATGTGTGTTTAACAGCTTCTGTTAAGAAACTAATGTAATCCTGTTGAAATGACAGAAACAAGGTTAAAACATCACAAAAACATCAGAAGAGGCCGAAACGCACGTTTCCAGCATGGAGATGTGTGTTTAACAGCTTCTGTTAAGAAACTAATGTAATCCTGTTGAAATGACAGGAACAAGGTTAAAACATCACAAAAACATCAGAAGAGGCCAAAACGCACGTTTCCAGCATGGAGATGTGTGTTTAACAGCTTCTGTTAAGAAACTAATGTAATCCTGTTGAAATGACAGAAACAAGGTTAAAACATCACAAAAACATCAGAAGAGGCCAAAAACGTTTCCAGCATGGAGATGTGTGTTTAACAGCTTCTGTTAAGAAACTAATGTAAACCTGTTGAAATGACAGAAACAAGGTTAAAACATCACAAAAACATCAGAAGAGGCCGAAACGCACGTTTCCAGCATGGAGATGTGTGTTTAACAGCTTCTGTTAAGAAACTAATGTAATCCTGTTGAAATGACAGGAACAAGGTTAAAACATCACAAAAACATCAGAAGAGGCTGAAACGCACGTTTCCAGCATGGAGATGTGTGTTTAACAGCTTCTGTTAAGAAACTAATGTAATCCTGTTGAAATGACAGAAACAAGGTTAAAACATCACAAAAACATCAGAAGAGGCCGAAACGCACGTTTCCAGCATGGAGATGTGTGTTTAACAGCTTCTGTTAAGAAACTAATGTAAATCTGTTGAAATGACAGAAACAAGGTTAAAACATCACAAAAACATCAGAAGAGGCCGAAACACACGTTTCCAGCATGGAGATGTGTGTTTAACAGCTTCTGTTAAGAAACTAATGTAATCCTGTTGAAATGACAGAAACAAGGTTAAAACATCACAAAAACATCAGAAGAGGCCGAAACGCACGTTTCCAGCATGGAGATGTGTGTTTAACAGCTTCTGTTAAGAAACTAATGTAATCCTGTTGAAATGACAGAAACAAGGTTAAAACATCACAAAAACATCAGAAGAGGCCGAAACGCACGTTTCCAGCATGGAGATGTGTGTTTAACAGCTTCTGTTAAGAAACTAATGTAATCCTGTTGAAATGACAGAAACAAGGTTAAAACATCACAAAAACATCAGAAGAGGCCGAAACGCACGTTTCCAGCATGGAGATGTGTGTTTAACAGCTTCTGTTAAGAAACTAATGTAATCCTGTTGAAATGACAGAAACAAGGTTAAAACATCACAAAAACATCAGAAGAGGCCGAAACGCACGTTTCCAGCATGGAGATGTGTGTTTAACAGCTTCTGTTAAGAAACTAATGTAATCCTGTTGAAATGACAGGAACAAGGTTAAAACATCACAAAAACATCAGAAGAGGCCGAAACGCACGTTTCCAGCATGGAGATGTGTGTTTAACAGCTTCTGTTAAGAAACTAATGTAATCCTGTTGAAATGACAGAAACAAGGTTAAAACATCACAAAAACATCAGAAGAGGCCGAAACGCACGTTTCCAGCATGGAGATGTGTTTAACAGCTTCTGTTAAGAAACTAATGTAATCCTGTTGAAATGACAGAAACAAGGTTAAAACATCACAAAAACATCAGAAGAGGCCGAAACGCACGTTTCCAGCATGGAGATGTGTGTTTAACAGCTTCTGTTAAGAAACTAATGTAATCCTGTTGAAATGACAGAAACAAGGTTAAAACATCACAAAAACATCAGAAGAGGCCGAAACGCACGTTTCCAGCATGGAGATGTGTGTTTAACAGCTTCTGTTAAGAAACTAATGTAATCCTGTTGAAATGACAGGAACAAGGTTAAAACATCACAAAAACATCAGAAGAGGCCGAAACGCACGTTTCCAGCATGGAGATGTGTGTTTAACAGCTTCTGTTAAGAAACTAATGTAATCCTGTTGAAATGACAGAAACAAGGTTAAAACATCACAAAAACATCAGAAGAGGCGAAACGCACGCGTTTCCAGCATGGAGATGTGTGTTTAACAGCTTCTGTTAAGAAACTAATGTAATCCTGTTGAAATGACAGAAACAGGTTAAAACATCACAAAAACATCAGAAGAGGCCGAAACGTAACGTTTCCAGCATGGAGATGTGTGTTTAACAGCTTCTGTTAAGAAACTAATGTAATCCTGTTGAAATGACAGAAACAAGGTTAAAACATCACAAAAACATCAGAAGAGGCCGAAAAACGCACGTTTCCAGCATGGAGATGTGTGTTTAACAGCTTCTGTTAAGAAACTAATGTAAATCTGTTGAAATGACAGAAACAAGGTTAAAACATCACAAAAACATCAGAAGAGGCCGAAACGCACGTTTCCAGCATGGAGATGTGTGTTTAACAGCTTCTGTTAAGAAACTAATGTAATCCTGTTGAAATGACAGAAACAAGGTTAAAACATCAAAAAACATCAGAAGAGGCCGAAACGCACGTTTCCAGCATGGAGATGTGTGTTTAACAGCTTCTGTTAAGAAACTAATGTAATCCTGTTGAAATGACAGAAACAAGGTTAAAACATCACAAAAACATCAGAAGAGGCCAAAACGCACGTTTCCAGCATGGAGATGTGTGTTTAACAGCTTCTGTTAAGAAACTAATGTAATCCTGTTGAAATGACAGAAACAAGGTTAAAACATCACAAAAACATCAGAAGAGGCCAAAACGCACGTTTCCAGCATGGAGATGTGTGTTTAACAGCTTCTGTTAAGAAACTAATTCCTGTTGAAATGACAAAAACAAGGTTAAAAATCACAAAAACATGAAACGCACGTTTCAGCTGTTGAAATGAAACTAATGTAATCCTGTTGAAATGACAAAAACAAGGTTAAAACATCACAAAAACATCAGAAGAGGCCGAAACGCGTTTCCAGCATGGAGATGTGTGTTTAACAGCTTCTGTTAAGAAACTAATGTAATCCTGTTGAAATGACAGAAACAAGGTTAAAACATCAGAAGAGGCCGAAACGCACGTTTCCAGCATGGAGATGTGTGTTTAACAGCTTCTGTTAAGAAACTAATGTAATCCTGTTGAAATGACAGAAACAAGGTTAAAACATCACAAAAACATCAGAAGAGGCCGAAACGCACGTTTCCAGCATGGAGATGTGTGTTTAACAGCTTCTGTTAAGAAACTAATGTAATCCTGTTGAAATGACAGAAACAAGGTTAAAACATCACAAAAACATCAGAAGAGGCCCAAAACGCACGTTTCCAGCATGGAGATGTGTGTTTAACAGCTTCTGTTAAGAAACTAATGTAATCCTGTTGAAATGACAGAAACAAGGTTAAAACATCACAAAAACATCAGAAGAGGCCGAAACGCACGTTTCCAGCATGGAGATGTGTGTTTAACAGCTTCTGTTAAGAAACTAATGTAATCCTGTTGAAATGACAGGAACAAGGTTAAAACATCACAAAAACATCAGAAGAGGCCGAAACGCACGTTTCCAGCATGGAGATGTGTGTTTAACAGCTTCTGTTAAGAAACTAATGTAATCCTGTTGAAATGACAGAAACAAGGTTAAAACATCACAAAAACATCAGAAGAGGCCGAAACGCACGTTTCCAGCATGGAGATGTGTGTTTAACAGCTTCTGTTAAGAAACTAATGTAATCCTGTTTCCAGCATGGAGATGTGTGTTTAAAAGCTTCTGTTAAGAAACTAATGTAATCCTGTTGAAATGACAGAAACAAGGTTAAAACATCACAAAAACATCAGAAGAGGCCGAAACGCACGTTTCCAGCATGGAGATGTGTGTTTAACAGCTTCTGTTAAGAAACTAATGTAACCTGTTGAAATGACAGAAACAAGGTTAAAACATCACAAAAACATCAGAAGAGGCCGAAACGCACGTTTCCAGCATGGAGATGTGTGTTTAACAGCTTCTGTTAAGAAACTAATGTAATCCTGTTGAAATGACAGGAACAAGGTTAAAACATCACAAAAACATCAGAAGAGGCCGAAACGCACGTTTCCAGCATGGATGTGTGTTTAACAGCTTCTGTTAAGAAACTAATGTAATCCTGTTGAAATGACAGAAAAGGTTAAAACATCACAAAAACATCAGAAGAGGCCGAAACGCACGTTTCCAGCATGGAGATGTGTGTTTAACAGCTTCTGTTAAGAAACTAATGTAATCCTGTTGAAATGACAGAAACAAGGTTAAAACATCACAAAAACATCAGAAGAGGCCAAAACGCACGTTTCCAGCATGGAGATGTGTGTTTAACAGCTTCTGTTAAGAAACTAATGTAATCCTGTTGAAATGACAGAAACAAGGTTAAAACATCACAAAAACATCAGAAGAGGCCGAAACGCACGTTTCCAGCATGGAGATGTGTGTTTAACAGCTTCTGTTAAGAAACTAATGTAATCCTGTTGAAATGACAGAAACAAGGTTAAAACATCACAAAAACATCAGAAGAGGCCGAAACGCACGTTTCCAGCATGGAGATGTGTGTTTAACAGCTTCTGTTAAGAAACTAATGTAATCCTGTTGAAATGACAGAAACAAGGTTAAAACATCACAAAAACATCAGAAGAGGCCGAAACGCACGTTTCCAGCATGGAGATGTGTGTTTAACAGCTTCTGTTAAGAAACTAATGTAATCCTGTTGAAATGACAGAAACAAGGTTAAAACATCACAAAAACATCAGAAGAGGCCGAAACGCACGTTTCCAGCATGGAGATGTGTGTTTAACAGCTTCTGTTAAGAAACTAATGTAATCCTGTTGAAATGACAGGAACAAGGTTAAAACATCACAAAAACATCAGAAGAGGCCAAAACGCACGTTTCCAGCATGGAGATGTATGTTTAACAACTTCTGTTAAACCTGTTGAAATGACAAAAACAAGGTTAAAACATC